>JANJGK010000518.1:397500-407500 GCA_039081455.1 Macrobrachium rosenbergii | reverse complement strand
TTTTTATTAATTTTTTTGTTTATTTTTACTTATTTGTTTTAATTTATTTTTTTTTTATTTTTATTTATTTATTTATTTTTATTTATTTATATATTTTTATTTTTATTAATTTATTTATTTTATATTTATTTATATATTTTTGTTATTCTAATTTACTTTCATTAATTTATTTTTTATTTATTTATTTTTATTTATTTTTATTCATTTATTTATTTTTTTATTTATTTATTTTTATTTATTTATTTATTTTATTTATCTATTTTTATTTACTAATTTTTTATATATTTATTTTTATTTATTTATTTATTTTTAATTATTTTTATTTATTTATGTATTTATTTATTTTCATTTATTTATTTATTTTCATTTTTTTATTTTTGTTTATTTATTTATTCTTATTTTTTATTTATTTTTATTTATTTTTATTTATTTATTTATTTATTTTTATCTATTTATTTATTTATTATTATTTATTTATTTTTTTATTTATTTATTTTTATGAATATATTTTTATATATACATATATTTTTTTTATTAATTTATTTATTTTTATTTATCTATTTATTTTTATTTATTTATTTTCATTTATTTTCATTCATTTATTTTTCTTATTTATTTATTTTTTTTTATTAATTTACTTATTTTTATTTTTTTATTCATTTATTTTTTATTTTTTTATTTTTTTTGTTTATTTTTATTTATTTATGTTTTTCATTCATTTATTTATTTATTTATTTATTTATTTATTTTTATTTATTTATTTTTACGTATTTATTTTTTCATTTATTTATTTATTTTTATTTATTTATTTTTTTTATTTATTTATTTATTTTTATTATTTCATTTATTTTTATTTACTTTATTTATTTTTTTATTAATTTATTTATTTTTATTTATTTATTTTCATTTATTTTTATTAATTATTTTTTATTTATTTATTTATTTTTATTTATTTTTATTTATATATTTATTTATTTCCATTTATTTTTATTTATTTATTCATTTATTTTTATTTATTTATTTATTTATTTATTTTCATTTATTTTTATTTATTTATTAATTTATTTTTATTTATTTATTTCTTTTTTATTTTTATTTATTTATTTTTTATCATCTATTTTAATTTATTTATTTTCATTTATTTTTTTAATTTTAGATTTAATCATTTATTTTTATTTTTATTTATTTGTTGATTTTTAACTCTTTTTACAGATTTTCTTATTTTCTATTTAGTTTTACTTAATTTTATTTATTTACATTTATTTATTTTTATTTTTTGCTTTCATTTATTTTAATTTATTGGTATTTATTTTTATTTATTTACTTTCTTACTTATTAGTTATTTTGATATAGTTCATATTATTTTTCATTTACTTACGTTAATTTATGTATCTTAATTTTATTTATTTTTCTTTATTTATTGATTTATTTTTAGTAAATGTTGTATACTTATTATTTTTTCTATTTTATTGTTTTTATTGTTTATTTGTTTATTTAAATTATTTTTTATTTATTTATTTTTATTTATTTATTTATTTATTTGGTTATTTTGATTCATCTATTTTCATTTATTTTTATTAGTTATATGTATTATTTTTAATATCTTTTTCATTATTTATTTATATTAATTTATTTTCAATTATTATATTTATTTATGTATTATTTATTTGTTACTATTTATTTTTTATCTATTTTTATCCATTTTTCTCTATTTCTATCATCATTTGATTTTTATTTTTTTTATTTTAGTTTATTTAATTTATAATAATATATTTTCATTTATTTAATTTTGTTCATTCTCATTAACTTTTTTGTATTTTTTATTTTATCTAGTTATTATCTATGTATTACTTCCTATTTATTTTCCTTTTTTCAATAATTTTCAATTTTATTTATTGATTATTATTTAGTTTTTTATTTTTGTTTTTATGTTATTTCACATTTTTATTTTAATATTTTATTATTTATTATTGATTTTTATTTATTCATTTTCTATTATTATTTTCTATTATTAGTGTTTATTATTATTCCTTCTTATTTACATTTACTCATTATTATTTATTTCTTTTAATTTATTTATTTTATTTTATTTATTATTAATTATTTGAATATATTTAATTTAATTTTTTTTTATTTTAACTTAAATATGTATTTATTCTATTTGTTTTTGTTTATTTATATTTTAATTTTTTATACTTATTTAGTTTTATTTATTTTATTTTAATTTATTTTATTTATTTGCCTAATTCTCTTTTATATTTTATATATTTTTATTTATTTCATTTTTATTTACTTATTTATTAATATTTATTCATTTGTTTATATTTTTTATTATTGTTAGTAATTTATTTTTATTTGTTTTTATTATTTTTTTTATTTTTATCCATTTTTATTTAGTTTTTTATTTACATGTATTACATATTTATTTATTCTCATTTTTCTATTTATTTTTTTTTATTGAATTTTATATTATTTAATTAATCGATTTTATTTTTTATCTTTATTTTTTACATATTTTTATTCATTCAATTTATTTCTATTTTTATTATTTTTTGTTTTATTTCTTTTTTTTAATTTTTGTTACTTATTTCTATTTATTTTATGAATATTATTTATTTTTAATTATTTTTATTTGATTTTCTTTATATACATAAATTTTTCTTTATTTTTTTTTATTTATTTCTTTTTTATTATTTTACTTTTATTTATTTTCATTTATTTTTATTTATCTATTTTCGTTTATTTATCTATTTGTTTATTTTATTTTATTTTTTGTTTTTTACTTTTACATTTTTTTTATTTTTATTGATTGTTATTGTTCAATTTTAGTTTATATATTTTTATATCATTTTGTTTATGATATTTATATTTATCTATTTTTATTTTTTATGTATTTTTTATTTATTTTTATTTTTTGTGTTTTATTTTTTATTTATCTTTAATTTCATTTACCCATTTTATGTATTTATTTTGTATATTTTTTTATTATTTTTTATTTTATTAATTTTATTTATTCTATCAATTTTTATATAGTTTTATTTTTTATTTGTTTCGTTATTTTTTTTTATTTATATATTTTCATTTATTTTTTCTTCATTTGTTTATTTATTTTTGTTAAATTTTATTTACATATTTAGTATTATTCATTTTTTTATTTATATAGATGTATTGTTTTATTTACTTTTAATTATTAATTACTTAGTGATATTATTTATTTATTTTTATTTAATTATTTATATTAATTTTTTAATGTTTTATTTATTTTATTTATTTATTTATTTGGTTATTTTATTAATCTATTTTCCTTTATCTTTATTATTTTATTTATCAGTTTTAATATATTATATATTTATTTATATTTTTTATTATTTATTATTATTTATGTATTATTATTTATTTATTTATGTTTAATTATTTCTTTATTTATTTATTATTTATATATTTTTATTTATTGTTATTGCTCATATTTATCCTGGTTTATTTTCTAATTGTTTTGATTATTTTAATTTTTTAAGTTTTTTTTTATTGATTTTTCTTATTTTATTTGTATTAATAAAAAATAACCAAATAAACAAATAAAAATAAATGTAAAAAATAAGTAGAAAAAATAAATAAAATAAATACATGATAAATCAACAAAAATAGATGAAAAAAATATCAATAAAAAAGTAGATAAATAATAATAACTTAAAAAATAAAATTTGATACAAAAAACTATATAAACAGAAAAAATAAAGTAAATGAAAATACATAAATAAAAATAAATAAATAAAAATAATATAAAATAAAGACCAATAAATAAAATAAATGAAACTAATAAAACTAAAAAAACAAATAAAATAATATAAAAATAAATAAATAATAATAAATAATCAAAAATAAAAAGGAAATATAAAAATAAATAAATAAGAATACATAAACAAATAAAATAAATAAACATAAATAGTATAAATAAAAATAAATAAAATAAATAAAATAAAAATAATTACAATTTGAAAATAAAAAAAATTTAAATAAATAAATAAAATAAAAATAATAATTACAATTTGAAAATAAAAAAATAAAAAATAAATAGAAACAAATAAAAGTAGAAAACAAAATAAGTAAAAATGAATAAATGAAAATAATTAATACTATATAAAAATAAATAATGATGAAATAAAAATAAAAATAAATAAATAAACAAATATAAAATAAACATAAATGAATTAAAAAGTTTATTAAAAATAAATAAAAATAATGAAGGAATAAAAACTAAAGCAAAAAAAATTAATAACATACATAAAAATAAATAGATAAATACTGATAAATATATAAAGATTAAAATTAAAAAAATTGGAATAAAAAAGAAATAAAAGAAACAAAAATAAATAAAATAAATTAATAAAAATTAATAAAATAAATAAAACCACAAATAATAATTAATAAATAAATAACAATAAATAAATGAAAATAAATAAAAATAAATAAAAACATAAAAATTAAAAATAAATAAAATAAATAAAGTAGATAAAAATAAATAAAAGGAAAATAATAGTTAAAAAGGGAAAATAAATAAAAATTTAAATAAATAATAATTTCAAAAAGTCTAGATTATAAGAATATATCAGAAAACGTTGAACTAAAATTAGTCATCATAAAACAGGGCAAAATTCCCCAAAAATATTGCGTTCCAATTTGAAAGTTTTTATTTTAGCTTTTTATATATTATATAATTTTCCTAATTTTAGACGTTTTTTGAAATTGGTTTTTCCTTTAAATATTGATTGTTTTTTAACGTTTTTTGAAATAAAACTCGGTTATATGAATATATCTGAAAAAGTTAAACTAAATTCATTAATCATAAAAAGTGCAAATTTTAAAAAATATCGTATTCAAAACTGAAAATTTTTTTTTCCTTTTTATACTACATTCTTTTTCCTTTTTTTGGGTGAATTTAAAGTCGATTTTTTACTTAAATATTGATTTTTCAACGGAGTTTTTTTTATATAACTCTGTTATAATAATATATCAGTAAACGTTAAACTAAAATTAGCCATCAAAAAGAGGACAAAATTGCCAAAATATTTAGTATTTAAACAGAAATAATTTTGAGACATTTTACATATTTCATTTATTTTTTCAAATCTTAATGATTTTTAAAATTGATTTTTGACTGAAATCTTGAATGTTTTTAACAGTATTTTTATATACAAAACATATATGACCATTTAGGCTCTAGTTTTATCATGATTGTTTTTACCTTAGATTTTTTCATAAAACATTGTTTTTATAAGAATATATCCGTAAACGGTGTAGTAAAATCAGTCATCAAAAATAGGGCAAAACTACGAAAAATATCGCAAACAAATTGATTTTTTTTTTAACTTTTTACATATTTCATTAATTTTTCTTTTTTTAAAATGTTTTTTAAATTGATTTTTCTTAAATCTTGAGTGTTTTTAATGGTATTTTTTTTATGAAAAAAATGATATGATCTTTAACTTTATTTTATTTCATAATTTAGGTACTGAATTCGTGGAGCATTATTTTTATCATAATAAATCACGTATATTTTTAGATTTAATTCCACTGAATAAAATTCTATTAAAAGTTAGGATATATAAATTTTTAAGAATGCAATAATAATAATAATAATAATAATAATAATAATAATAATAATAATAATAATAATAATAATAATAATAATAATAATAATAATAATAATAATAATAATAATTTAAAATCATAAAAAAAGGAAAATAAATTAAATATGTAAAAGTTAAAAAAAATTCGATTACAATGTTTTTCGTAGTTTTACGTTCTTTTTGAAGACTGATTTTAGTTCATCTTATAAGGATATTACCTTATAACAAAGTTTTATGAAAAAAATCTCCGTTAAAAAACAATTAAGATAAAATTAAAGACTAAATGGTCATATACGTTTTGCATATAAAAATACTGATAAAAGCAGTCAAGATTTCAGTGAAAAATCAATTTAAAAATAATTAGGAAACGGAAAATAAATGAAATATGTAGAAAGTTTCAAAAATATTTCAATTTCAATACAATTTTTGGGGGGAGTTTCGCCCTCTTTTTATTGACTAATTTTAGTTTAACGTTTACAGATATATTATTATAACAGAATTATATATATAAAAAAATCCGTAAAAAAACAATAAATATTTAAGTAAAAAATCAACATCAAGAATCACCTAAAAAATGGGGAAAAATTTGTTGAAAAATTTTTGTAGAAAATATGTCAGTTTTGAATACAATATTTATTGGGAAATTTTCCGTCTTTATGATGAATGAATTTAGTTTAACTTTTACAGATATATTCTTATAACCAAGGTTAAAAAAGAAACGTTAAAAAATCAAGTTCAAAAATCAACTAAAAAATATCCATAAACATAAAAATAAATAAATAAATAATTAAAAAATAAATGAATAAAAAAAAAATAAAAAAAAAAATAAATAAAAATAAATGAAAATAAATAAATAAAAATAAATAAAAAAAATTAATAAATAAAAATAAATGAAAATAAATAAATAAAAGTAGATAAATAAAAAAAAATAAATAAATGAAAATAAAAAATAAAATAAATAAAAATTAATAAAAAAATAAACAAATAAATAAAAAAAAAAATAAAATTAAATAAATATATAAAAATAATTAAAATAAATAAATAAAAATAAATAATTAAATAAACATGAATAAATAAATACATAAAAAATAAAAAATAATAAATAAATATAAATAAATAAATAATTAAAATAAAAAAATAAAAATGAATTAATAAAAATAAATATATAAATATAAATAAATAAAAATAAATAAATAAAAAAAATTTAATAAAAATAAATGAAAATAAATGAAAAAAAAATTAAAATAAATAAATAAAAAAATGAACAAATAAATAAAAATAGAGGAATAAATAAAAATAAATAAATAAAAAAATAAATAAATAAATATAAATAAATAAATAAAAAATAATTAAATAAAAAAATAAATCAAAATAAATATTTAAAAATAAATAAATAAAAGTAAATGAAAATAAATAAATAAAAATAAACAAATAAATAAATGAAAATAAATAAATAAAAAAAATAAATATATATATAAAAATAAATATAGCGAAATAAATCAATACAAACGAATAAATAAATAAAAAAATAAAGAATATAAATGAAAATGAATAAATAAAAATAAATCTGTAAAAATAGATAATTAAATATCTAAAAATAAATAAAAATAAATAAATAAATGAAAATAGATAAAAAAATATTTAAAAATAAATAAATAAATAAATAAATAAAAATAAATAAATAAAATAAAGAAAAATAATAAATAAAAGAAAATGAATTCAAATAAATTAAAAATTAAATGAATAAATATAAATAAATAAATAAACAAAAATAAATAAATAAATAAATAAATAAATAAATAAATAAATAAATAAACAAAAATAAATAAATGAAAATAAATGAATAAAAATAAATAAATAAAAAAAATTAATAAATTAAAATAAATAACAATAAATCAAAAACTAAAAATCAATAATTAAATAAATAAATAATAATAAATGAAAATAAATAAATAAAAATAAATAAAAAAGTAAAAATAAATAGGTAAATAAATAAAAAAAATAAATTATACTAAACAAATAAATAAAAATACATAAATAAATAAAAATGATTAAAAAACAAAAATTAATAAGTAAAAATAAATATATAAATGAATAAATAAATATACAAATTAAGGAATATTAATAAATAAATAAAAATCAATAAATAAATTAAAAAATAAATAAAAAGGGATAAAAAATAAATAAAAAATATAATTAAATAATAAAAATAAATGAAAAAAAATAAATACAAATAAATAAATAAAAAAATAAATATTTTAAAATAAATAATAATAAATAAATAAAAATAAATAAAAAAATAAAAATAAATAAATAATAAAAATAAAAAAAAAATAAAAATAATTAATGAATAAAAATAAATAAATAAACAGAAATAAATAAATAAAAAGATAAAAAAATAAATAAAATAAAATAAATAAAAATAAATAAAATAAACAAAAATAAAAAATAAAAAAATAAAATAAATAAAAATATTATTAATAAATAAATAAATAAAAATAACATATAAATAAATAAACATAAATACAATAAATAAAAACAAATAAATAAATAAGTAAAAATAAATAAATAAATAAAAACAAATAAATTAATAAAAATAAAAAGAAAAAATAAATAAATAAAAAATAAATAAATAAAAATAACTAAATAAGTAAAAATAAAAAAAAATAAATGAAAATAAATGAAAATATATAAAAAAGTAAATAATAAAAATTAATTAATAAAAAATAAATCAAAATAAATAAATAAAAAAATTAAATAAAAGTAAATGAAAATAAATAAATAAAAATAAATAAATATATAAATAAAAATAAATAAAGAGAAATAAATAAATACAAAAGAATAAAAAAAATTAAATAAATAGATAATATAAAAGAAAATAAATAAATAAAGCAAATAGGTAAAAATAATTAATTAACTAACTAAAAATAAATGAAAATAAATAAATAAATAAAAATAAATAAATAAATAAAAATAAACAAATAAAAATAAATAAAATAGAAATAAAAAAATAATAAATGAAATATATAAATAAAAATAAATAAATGAATTAAAATAAAAAAAAGTAAATAAAAATAAATAAAAAAAATAAATAACTAAAATAAATAAATAAATAATAATAAATGAAAATAAATAAATAAAAATAAATAAATAAATAAAAATAAATAGATAAAAAAAATAATAATAATTAATTAAATAAAAATAAATAAATAAATAGATAAATAAAAATAAATAAGCAAAAATTAATCAAGAAAAATAAATACGTAAAAAAAATTAATAAGTAAACAAAAATAAATAGATAAATATGAATAAAAAAAATATAAATAAAGAAACAAAAATAAATGAAAATGAATTAACACAAATAAATCAATGAATAAAAATAAATATATAAATAATTAAAAATAAAAATAAATAAATAAATAAATAAAAATAAATAAATAGATAAAAATATAAATGAAAATAAATCAATAAAAATTAATAAGTAAATAAATTTGAATAAAAAAAATAAAAATAAATAAATTAATAAAAATAAATAAAGAAAAAAATAAAAAATAAATCAAAATAAATAAAAAATAAAAAATAAATCAATCAATAATTAAATAAAATAAAAATAAAAAATAAAAATAAAGGAAAATATATAAATAAAAATAGGTAAATAAATAAAAATAAATAAATAAATAAAAAAATAAAAATGAATAAATTTGAATAAATAAATACAAATAAATAAAAATAAAAATAAATAAAAATAAATAAATAAACAAATAAATAAAAATGAATAAATAAATGAAAATAAATGAATAAAAATAAATGAAAATTAATAAAGAAAGAAGAATAAATAAATACATAAAATGAAATAAATAAGAAAATAAATATAATTAATGAAAATAAATAAATAAAAATAAATAAACAAATAAAAGTGTTGAAAAACAAATAAATAAATAAAATTAAATAAATATAAATGAATACAAATAAATAAATAAAAATAAATGGAAATAAATAAATAAAAATTAATGATTAAAAATAAATAAATAAACAAATAAAAATAAATACATAAAAATGAATGAAAAAGTAAATAAATAATGAAATAAAAATAGTTAAAAATTAATTAATAAAAATAAATAAGTAAATAAAATTTAATAAATAAACAAAAATAAATAAATAAATAAGAATAAAAAATACATAAAAAATATGAATAAAGAACAAAAATAAATGAAAATAAATAATTACAAATGAATAAATAAATAAAAATAAATTAATAACTAATTAAAAGTAAATAAAAATAACTAAATAAACAAAAATAAATAAAAAAATAAAAAAATGAAAACAAATTAATAAAAATAAATAAATAAATAAATTAGTAAAAATACATAAGT
>JANJGK010000518.1:375000-377500 GCA_039081455.1 Macrobrachium rosenbergii | reverse complement strand
AAAACTAAAAAAATAAATAAAATAATACAAAAAATAAATAAATAAAAATAAATAATAATAAATAATCAAAAATGAAAAGGAAATATAAAAATAGATAAATAAGAATAAAATAATAAATAAAAATAAACAAACATAAATAGTATAAATAAAAATAAATAAAATAAAAATAATAAATATAATTTGAAAATAAAAAAATAAAATATGAATAAAAACAAATGAAAGTAAAAACAAAAATAAATAAAAATCAGTAGATCAAAATAATTAAAACTAAATAAAAATAAATAATGACGAAATAAAAATAAAAATAAATAAATAAACAAATATAAAATAAAAATAAATTAATTGAAAAGTTTTTTAAAAATAAATAAAAATAATGAAGGAATAAAAATAAAAAAAAATAAATAAATAACATACTTAAAAATAAATAAATATATACTGATAAATATATAAAAATAAAAAAATAGGAATAAAAAAGAAATAAAAGTAACAAAAATAATTAAAATTAATTCATGAAAATTAATAAAATAAATAAAAACCACAAATAATAATTAATAAATAAATAAAAATAAATCAATGAAAATAAATGAAAATAAATAAAAATCAATAAATCAAAATAACTAAAATAAATAAATGAAAATAAATAAAAATAAATAAAAACATATAAATTAAAAATAAATAAAATAAATAAAGTAGATAAAATAAATAAAAAGAAAATAATAGTTATAAAAGGAAACATAAATAAAAAGTTAAATAAATATTAATTTTAAAAAGTCTAGATTATAAGAATATATCAGAAAACGTTGAACTAAAATTAGTCATCATAAAACAGGGCAAAATTCCCATAAAATATTTTATTCAAATTTAAAAGATTTTATTTTAGCTTTTTATATATTATATTCATTTTCCTAATTTTAAGCGTTTTTTGAAATTGGTTTTTCCTGTAAATATTGATTGTTTTTTAACTTTTTTTGAAATAAACCTCGGTTATATGAATATATCTGAAAAAGTTAAACTAAATTCACTGATCATAAAAAGGGCAAATTTCCAAAAATATCCTATTCAAAACTGAAATTTTTTTTTTTTACTTTTTATACTACATTCTTTTTCCTTTTTTGGGTTAATTTAAAGTCGATTTTTTACTTAAATATTGATTGTTTTTTAACGAAGTTTATATATATATATATATATATATATATATATATATATATATATATATAATTCTGTTACAATAATATATCAGTAAACATTAAACTAAAATTAGTCATCAAAAAGAGGACTAAATTGCCAAAATATTTAGTAGTCAAACAGAAATAATTTTGAAACATTTTACATATTTCATTTATTTTTCGAATCTTAATGATTTTTAAAATTGATTTTTGACTGAAATCTTTAATGTTTTTAACAGTATTTTTATATACAAAACGTATATGACCATGATTGATTTTTACCTTAGATTTTTTTCATAAAACATTGTTATTATAATAATATATTCGTAAACGGTATAGTAAAATCAGTCATCAAAAATAGGGCAAAACTACGAAAAGTATCGCAAACAAATTGATATATTTTTTTTACTTTTTACATATCTAATTAATTTGTCTTTTTCTTATGATTTTTAAATTGATTTTTGTCTTAAATCTTGAGTGTTTTTAACGGTATTTTTTTTATGAAAAAATTATATGATCTTTAACTTTATTTTATTGCATAATTTAGGTACTGAATTCGTTAAGCATTGTTTTTAAGTCAACTTCAAAAATCACCTTAAAAATGGGAAAAAAATTGTTGCAAAAAAATTATAGAAAATATGTCAATTTTCTTCAATATTTATTGGGAAATTTCCCCTCTTTATGATCAATGAATTTAGTTTAACTTTTACAGATATATTCTTATAACCGAGGTGAAAAAAACCGGGAAAATATCAACTTCAAAAGTCAACTAAAAACCTTTATAAACATAAATAAAAAAAAAAAAAAATAAAAATAAATAAATAAAAAATAAATAAATAAAAAATAAATTAATAAAAAATAAAAATATTAAAAAATAAATAAATAAAAGTAAATAAATAGAAATAAATGAAAATAAATAAATAAAAACAAATAAATAAATAAAAATAAATAAATAAAAGTAACTGAAAAGAAATAAATAAAAAGGAATAAATAATAAATAAATAAATGAATAAAAATAAATAAATGAATAAATAAAAATAAATAAATAAAATAAATAAACAAATAAAAAATAAAAATAAATAAATAAATGAAAATAAATAAATAAATAAATAAAAAAATAAAAATTAATAAAAATAAAACAAATAAATAACCAAAAACAAAAAATAAATAAATAAAATTTAAAAAATAAATAAAAATGAAAGAAAATAAATAAATAAAAATTAATAAGTAATAAACATAAATAAATAAATAAATGAAAAAAATAAAGATAGATAAATAAAAAAAATAAATAAATAAATAAAAAATAAATAAAATTAAATAAATAAAAATAAATA
>JANJGK010000518.1:360000-362500 GCA_039081455.1 Macrobrachium rosenbergii | reverse complement strand
AACTGAAAAAATAAATAAATAAATAAAAATAAATAATTACTTGAATAAATTAATAAATATAAATAAAAAATAAATAAAGAAAAATACATAAATAAAAATGAATGTAAATAAACAAATAAAATAATAAAAATAATAAAGTAAAAAAAATAATAAATAAGTATATAACATTTACTAAAAATAAATCAATAAATAAAGAAAAATAAATGAAATTAAGGTATATAAATAAAAGTAAGTAAATGAAAAATAATCTAAATCAAAATAACTAACTTGTATTAAAATAAATAAATGAAAATAAATAAAAATAAATTAAAACAAATGAAAGTAAAAAATAAAAATAAATAAAAAATAAGAAAATGCCTAAAAAGAATTAAAAAGTCAACAAATAAATAAAAATAAAAATAATCGTTCAAAAATAAAGTTAAATTAATAAATGAAATAAATAAATAAAAATAAATAATTAAATAAAAATAAAAAATAAATAAATGAAAATAAATAAAAAGAAATAAATAAAAAAAATAAATAAATGAAAATAAATAAATAAATACAAATAAAGAAAACTAAATAAATAAATAACAATAAAGTAAATGAATAAATAAAATTAAATAAATAAATATATAAATAAAAATAAATGCAAATAAATAAACAAAAATTATTAAATAAATAAAAATAAATAATTAAATATATTTAATAAAAATAAATTAAATAAAAATAAAAAAATAAGTAAATGAAAATAAAAAATAAATTAAAAAATAAATAAAAAAAAATAAATAAATAAACATAAATAAATAAATAAACATAAATAAATAAATAAAAAAATAAAAAAGAATAAATGAAACTATATAAAATATAAATAATTAAAAAATAAATAAAAATAAATACATAAATGAAAAGAAAGTAAATAAAATTAAATAAATAAAAAATGAAAATAAATAAATAAAAATAAATAAATAAATAAGAATAAATTAACAAAAATAATTAAAATTAAATAAAAAAAGAAAAATAAATAAATTAAGATAATTGAAATTAAATCCATGAAAATATAAAAATAAATAAATAAGTAAAAATGAATAAATAAAAAAATAAATGAATATAAATAAACAAATGAGTAAAAATAAATAAATAAATGAAATTAAATATATAAAAAAATAAATAAATAAATAAAAATAAATAAATAAATGAAAACCAATAATTAATTAAAAAAACGAAAATAAATAATTAAAAATAAATAAATGAATAAGAATATATAAATAAATAAATGAAAATAAAAAATATATGTATATAAATAAAAAATAAAAATAATAACAATAAAAAATAAATAAATAAATAAAAATAAATGTCAATAAATAAATACGAATAAATAAATAAAAAAGAATAATTGAATACGAATAAATGAATAAATAAAAATAGATAAAAATAAATAAATGGAAAATAAAAAAAAATAAAAATACACAAATAAATAATAATAAATAAAATAAATAAATAAATAAAAATAACTGAAAAAATATTTAAATAAATAAAAATAAATAAAGAAATAAATAAAAATAAATAATTACTTGAATAAATTAATAAATATAAATAAAAAATAAATAAAGAAAAATACATAAATAAAAATGAGTGTAAATAAACAAATAAAATAAAAAAATAATAAAATAAAAAAATAATAAATAAGTATATAATATTTACTGAAAATAGATCAATAAATAAAGATAAATAAATGAAATTAAGATATATAAATAAAAGTAAGTAAATGGAAAATAATCTAAATCAAAATAACTAACATGTATTAAAATAAATAAATGAAAATAAATAAAAATAAATTAAAATAAATGAAAGTAAAAAATAAAAATAAATAAAAAATAAGAAAATGCTCAAAAAGAATTAAAAAATCAACAAATAAATAAAAATAAAAATAAACTTTCAAAAATAAAGTTTAATTAATAAATGAAATTAATAAATAAAAGTAAATAATTAAATAAAAATAAAAAATAAATAAATGAAAATGAATAAAAAGAAATAAATAAATAAAAATAAATAAATAAAAAATAAATAAAATAAATAAATGAAAATAAATAAATAAATAAAAATAAAGAAAAATAAATAAATAAATAAAATTAAATAAATAAATAAATTACAATAAATGAAAATGAATAAATAAAATATTTAAATAAATTAAAATAAATAATTAAATATATTTAATAAAAATAAATTAAATAAAAATAAATAAATAAGTATATGAAAAAAAAATAAATGAAAAAAACAAAAGAAAAAAAATAAAAATAAATATATAAATAAAGTAAATAACTAAATAAATAAAAATAAATACAAAAATAAAAAATAAATAAAAAAGAAATAAATAAGTGAAAATACATGAAAATATATAAATAAAAATAATTAAATAAATAAAAAAGTATATAAAAATAAATAAATGAATAAAAATAAATAAATAAATAAAAATATATTAAAATAAAAAATAAAAATAAATAAATAAAGAAAAAAATGA
>JANJGK010000518.1:342500-350000 GCA_039081455.1 Macrobrachium rosenbergii | reverse complement strand
GGAAAAATGGGAAAAAATTGTTGCATAAAAACTTTCAGAAAATATGTCAATTTTAAATAAAATATTTTGGGGGAAATTTTCCCTTTTTATGATCAATGAATTTAGTTTAACTTTTACAGATATATTCATATAACCGAGTTTAAAAAAAAATTAAAAATCAACTTCAAAAATCAACTAAAAAAACACTCATGATTTAAGAGAAAAATCAATTTATAATCATTGTAAAAAATAAAATATAAGTATGTATGAAAAATACTGATAAAAGCATTTAAGGTTTCATTCAAAAATCAATTTAAAAAATCATTAAGAAAAAGAAAATAAATGAAATATGTAAACAGTTTCAAAAATATTTCAATTTGAATACAATATTTTTTTCGAGTTTTGCCCTCTTTTTGATGAATAATTTTAGTATCGTTTACTGATATATTATAACAACATTATATAAAAAAAAACTCCGTTAGAAAGCAATCAATATATAAGTTAAAAATCGACTTAAAAAATCAATTAAAAACATTCATGATTTAAAACAAAAATCTATTTAGAAATCATTAAAAAAAGGAAGATAAATGAAATATGCTGAAAGTAAAAAAGATTTAATTTGAATACGACATTTTTCTTAGTTTTGCCCTCTTTTTGATGACTGATTTTACTTTACCACTCACTAATATGTTCTTATTGCAAAGTTTTATGATCTCCGTTCAAAAACAATTAAGGTAAAATTCAAGGCTAAAAGGTCATATACGTTTTGTATATAAAAATACTGTTATAAACATTCAAGATTTAAGTTAAATATCAATTTAAAAATCATTACGAAATTAAAAATAATGAAATATGTAAAGGGTCAAAAATATCTAAAACTGAATACAATATTTTTGGGGGGTTTTGTCCTCTTTTTATGACTGATTTTAGTTTAACAGAATTATATAAAAAATGTCCGTTAAAAACAGTCAATATTTAAGTAAAAAGTCAACTTCAAAAATTACTTTAAAAAAGACAAAGGAATGAAAATTAAAATCTTTAGGTTTGTTTTAATTTGAAAAAAATTAAGAAGAATACAGTTATTTATATTAATCCATTCTATTATTCTTACATTTATTTTCAACGTGTTTGTTTTAATTTTCATCTTATTTTTTTTCATATGTTTTTTTTTATGTTATTTAATTTTTTATTTAATTATTTTTTGTTTTTTATTTACCTTCACCATAATTTTCTTCATTGGTAATTAAATTGTATTTGTCATTTGAATTAAATATAAAAGTTACAAATACAAATATAAAACAGCAATGGTAAATAATAATAAGAATATATCAGAAAACGTTGAACTAAAATCATTCACGAAAAAAGATGGCAAAATTCCCCCCAATTTTTTTTTTTTTTTACTTTTTATATGATATATTCTTTTTCAAATTTTTAGGTGATTTTTGACATTGATTTTTCATTTAAATATTGATTGTATTTTTAACTTATTTTTTAATAAGACTTGGTTATAAGAAGTTGAAAGTTAAACTAAATTCATCCATCATAAAGACAGCGAAATTCATAATAATATTGTATTCAAAATTGACATATTTTTTCTAAAACTTTCATGTTACATTCTTATTCCTTTTTTTATGTCATTTTTGAAGTTAATTTTTTACTTGAATAAATGAATAAGTAAAAGCAAATAAATATAAATAAATGTAAATAAAAAAAATAAAAATAAAAATATAAAAATAATAAATAAGTATATAAGATTTACTAAAAATAAATCAACAAATAAAGAAAAATAAATGAAATCAAGATATATAAATAAAAGTAAGTAAATGAAAAATAATATGAACTAAATCAAAATAACTAATATGTATGAAATAAATAGATAAAATCAATAAAAATAAATTAAGATAAATTAAAGTAAAAAATTAAAATAAATAAATCTAAATAAATAAATTAAGAAAAACTAAAAAAAATAAGAAAATGCCTAAAAAGAATGAAAAAATGACCAAATAAATAAAGAAAAATAAACGATTAAAAATAAAGTTGAATAAATAAATGAAAATAAATAAATAAAAATAAATAATAAAAAAATTAAATAAATAAATGAAAATAAAATAAAAAGAAATAAATAAAAAAATAAATAAATAGAAGTGAAAGAAAATAAATAAAGAAATTAATAAAAATAAATAAAAATAAATAAATAAATAAATAAATAAATAAATAAATAAATAAATAAATAAATAAATAAATAAATAAATAAATAAATAAATAAATAAATAAATAAATATAAATAAAAAAAATTAATAAATAAATAAAGATAAATAAATAAATAAATAAATAAAAAAATAAAGATAAATAAATAAATGAAAAAAATAAATAAATACAAATAAATAAATAAATAAAAATAAATAAAAAAAAATTATATAAATAAATAAAAATAAATAAATAAATAAATAAATAAATAAAGATAAATAAATAAGTGAAAAATAAATAAATTAAAATAAAAATAAAAAAAATAGATAAAGAAAATTAAGTAAATAAATAAAAATAAATAAATAAATACAGGTAAATAAGTGAAAAAATAAATAAATAAAAATACATAAATAAATAAAAATAAATAAAGAAAATTAAGTAAAAAAAAATAAATAAATGAAAATAAAAATAAATGAAAATGAATAAAGGAAAATGAATAAATGAAAATAAATAAATAAAAATAAACAAATAAATAAAAAAATGAATAAATAAATAAATATAAATAAAGAAATTAATAAAAAAATAAATATATAAAATATAAATAAATAAAAATAAATAAAAAATTAAAATAAATAAAAAATTAAAATAAATAAAAATAAAAAAATAAAAAAATAAATAAATAAATGAAAATAAATCAATAAATAAATAAAAATAAATAAATAAATAAAAATGAATATATAAATAAAAATGAATAAATAAAAACAAATAAAAATAAATAAATATAAATAAATAGAATATAATTTAATAAAAATAAATGTAAAAGAATAAATAAAAATATATAAGTAAATAAAAACGAAAAAATAAATAAAATTAAATATATAAATAATTAAAAATAAATGAAAATACATAAATAAAAAAATAAACAAAAAATAAAAATAAAATTAAAATAAATGAAAATAAATGAATGAAAATAAATAAAAGAAATAAATAAAAATATTCTTTACTTTAAAATAAATAAATAAAAAAAATAAATAAAGAAAAATAAATGAAAATAAATAAATAAAAATAAACAAATACAGATAAATAAGTAAAAATAAATAAATAAAAATAAAGAAATATATAAAAATAAACAAAATATAAATAAATTAAAATAGCTAAAAATAGATAAATAAATGAAAATAAGTAAATAAGAATAAACAAATAAAGATGAGCAAATGAAAATAAATAAATAAAAAGAAATAAATAAATAAGAATAAATGAAAATAAATAAAAATAAATAAATAAATAATAATAATAAATAAATAAATAAATAAATAAATAAATAAATAAATAAATAAATAAATAAATAAAAATAAAAAACACATAAAAATAAATCAATAACAAGAAATAAATAAATAAATAAAAATGAATAATAATAAATAAATAAATAAATATAAATAAATATATAAAAATAAATTAAAATAAATAGATAAAAATTAATAAATAAATAAACATAAATAAATTAAAGCAAATAAATAGAAAATAAATAAATAGAAAAAGATAAGTAAATAAATAAATAGAAAAGGATAAATAAATAAATATAAATTGATAAATAAAAATAAATAAATAAAAATAAATAAATAAATAAATAAATAAATAAAATTAAATACTAAAAATAAATGAAAATCAAGAAAAAAAATAAATAAATAAAAATAAATAAAAATACATAAATAAATAAATAAATTAAAATAAATGAAAATGTATAAATAAAAATAAATAAATATAAAAAACTAAATAAATAATTAAAAATAAATAATTAAGTAAAAATAATTGAAAATAACTGAATAAAAATTTAAAAATAAATAAATAAATAAAAATAAATAAAGGTAAATAAATGAATAAAATTAATAAATAAACGAAAATAAATATATAAATAAAAAAGAATAAATAAATAAATAAAAATAATTAAATAAATAAAAATAAATAAATAAAAATGAATAACTATGTAAAAACAAATAAATATATAAAAGTAAATGAAAATAAATAAATAAATATAAATAACTAAAAAATAAATAAATAAATAAATAAATAAATAAATAAATATGATAATAAATAAGTAAAAAACATAAATCAATACTTCAAAATAAATAAATAAATAAAAAATGAAAATAATTAAATAAAAATTAATAAATGAATAAATAAAAATAAACAGAAATATACAAATAGATACAAATAAAAAATAAATAAATGAAAATAATAAAAATAAAAAAGAATAAATAAATAAAAACAAACGAATAAAAAAAATAAAAATAAATAAATAAAAATAAATAAATAAATAAATAAAAATAAAAAAATAAAAATAATAAACAAATAAAAGCAAGTTAATAAATAAATAAAAATAAATAAATAAATATAATTTAATAAATAAATCAAAATAAATATATAAATAACAATAAATAATTAATTAAATAAAGATAAATAAACAAAAAAAAAATAAAAATAAACAAATAAAAAATAACAATAAATAAATAAATAAATAGATTAAAATAGAAATAAATTAATAAATAAAAATAAATAAGTAAATATAAATAAATAAAAATAGATTAATAAGAATAAGTAAAGAAATAACAATAAAAGAAAATAAATGAATAAATATAAATATATAAATAAATAAATAAAAATAATTAAATAAATAAAAAAATAAATGACAATAAATAAATAATATATATATATATATATATATATATATATATATATATATATATATATATATATATATATATATATATATATAATACATAAAAATAAATAAAAATAAAAAATAACTAACAATGAATAAATTAATAAAAAAATAATAAAAATCAATCATTAAATAAAAATAAATTAATAAATAGAAATAAATAAATAAATAAGAATAAGTAAAAACATAAAAGGACAAATAAATAAATAATAAATAAATAAATAAAAAAAAATAAATGAATAAATAAAAATATACAAATAAATAAATAAAGATAAATGAAAATAAATAAATGAAAATAAATAAATAAATAAATAAATAAATAAATAAATAAATAAGAGTAAATAAAAAATATGATAAATAAAAAAAATAGATAAATAAAAATAAACAAAAATAACTAAAATAAAATAAATAAACAAATAAAAATAAATGAAAATAAATAATTAAATAAAAATAAATAAATAAAAGAAAATAATTAAAACAATAAATAAAAATAAGTGAAAGGAACAAATAAAAATAAATTAATAAATAATAATAAATAAGTAAATAAAAATAAATTAATAAATAAAAATAAATACAATAATAAAAATAAATAAATATATATAAAAATACATAAAAATTATAAATATAAACTAAATAAATAATAAAAAAATAAGTAAAAATAAAAAAACTGAGTGAAAATAAATAAATAAAAATAAATAAATATATAAGAATAAAAAAATAAAAATAAATAAATAAATGAAAATAACTAAATCAATAAAATTAAATAAATAAAAAATAAAGATAAATAAATAAATAAATAGAAATATATAAAAAAAATTAAAAAATAAATGAATAACATAAATAAATAAATAAAAAAATAAATAAAAAATAGAAGAATGAAAAATAAATAAATAAAAATTTATGAATAAAAATAAATAAATAAAAGTATAAAAATAAAAAAAAATTAATAAAAATAAATAAATAAAATAAATAAAGAAATAAATTAAAATAAACGAAGAAAATAGATAAAAAACAAATAAAATAATAAAATAAATAAAAATAACTAAATAAATAAAAATAGATAACTAAAAAATTAAAAATAAATATATAAATAAAATTTTTAAAAAGTAAATAGATAAATAAAAATAAATCAATAAATAAAAATAAATAAAAATAAATAAATAAATAAAAAATTCGTTAAATAAATAAATAAAAATAAATCAAATAATAAAAACAAATGAGAATAATAAAAAAATAAATAAATTAATAAAGAAATATACAAATAAATAAAAATACATAAATAAAAATAAATACATAAATAAATAAATGAGAATAAATTAATATAAATAAATAAAAATAAAGAAATTAATAAATGAATAAAAATAAATAAATAAATAAAAATAAATAAATGAATAAAAATAAATAAATAACAATAAATAAAATTAATAAATTGAAAATTAGTAAATAAAAATAAATAAATTAATAAAAATGAAAAAATGAATAAATAAATAAAAAAAATAAAAATAAATAAATAAAAATAGATAAAATAATAAAAATAAATAACCAAAAAAATCAAAATAAATAAATAATTAAAAATAAATAAATATGTAAAAATGAATGAATTAAATAAATAATTAGAATAAATAAATTAATAAATAAATATAAATAAATAAAAAAAATAAAAAATAATAAATAAATAAATAAAAATAAATAATTAAACATAAATAAGTAAATAAAAATAAATAAATAAATAAAAATAAATAAATAAATAAAAATGAATAAATAAATAAAAATAAATAAATAAATAAATAAGAAAAATTTAATAAATAAATATAAATGAATAAATAAATAATAATAAATAAATAAATAAACATAAATGAATAAATAAAAAGTAAATAAATAAATAAATAAAAATAAATGAAAATAATTAAATCAAAATAAATAAATAAATAAAAATAAATAAATAAATAAATAAATAAATAAAAATGAATAAAAATAAATAAATAAATAAAAATAAATAAATAAACATAAATTAATATAAATAAATAAAAATAAGTAAATAAATTAAAATAAATAAATAAATAAATAAAAAAAATTAATGAAAAAAAATAAATCAATAAATAAAAATAAATAAATGAAAATAAATAAATAAATAAATAAAATAAAAAAGAAATAATAATAAAAATAATTAAAAATAAATAAAAAATAAATATAAATAAATAAAAATAAATAAATAAACAAAAATATATAAAAAGAAAAAAATATTAAATAATTATATAAATAAAGGTAAGTAAATAAAAATAAATGAAAATAAATAAATAAAAATTAATAAAAATATGATAAAAAATTAAGAAAATAAATAAATAAATTAAGAAATAAAAATAAATAAATAAATAGATAAAAAACAAATAAAAATAAGTGAATAAAAAAATAAACGACAATGTATAAATTAATACATAAATAAATAAATAAAAAATAAATAAATAAATAAAAATGAATGTAAATAAACAAAGAAAAAAATAAAAATCGTAAAATAAAAAAATAATAAATAAGTATATGACATTTACAAAAAATCAATCAATAAATAAATAAAAATAAATGAAATTATGATATATAGATAAAAGTAATTTTTTTAT
>JANJGK010000518.1:330000-335000 GCA_039081455.1 Macrobrachium rosenbergii | reverse complement strand
TATTTTTATTTATTTTTTATTTTTATTTATTTTTTATTTTTTTATTTATTTATTTATTTTAATTTATTTATTTTTATGTATTTATTTTATTTATATATTTATTTTTATTTATTTATTTATCTGTTTTTATTTATTTATTTTTATGTATTTTTTAATTATTTATATATTTATTTATTATTATTTATATATTATTTTTATTTATTTATTTTCATTCATTTTTATTTATTTATTTCTACTTATTTTTCCTTTTTTATTTTTTATTTATTTTTATTTATTTATTTATTTTCATTTATTTTTATTTATTTATGTATTTTTATTTATTTATTTATTTTTGTTTATTTATTTATTTTAATTTTTTCATTTAGTTTTAATTATTTTCATTTATTTATTTATTTTTCTTTATTTATTTTCATTTATTTTTATTTCTTTATTTATTTACTTTTTTTATTTATTTTTATTTATTTATTTATATATTTTTATTTATTTATTTTCATTTATTTTTATTAATTAATTTTCTATTTATTAATTTTGATTTATTGTTTTTTTATTTATTTTTATTTTTATTTATTTATTTATTTATTTCTATCTCCTTATGTTTATTTATTTATTTTTAGTTATATATTTTTTTATTTATTTTTATTTATTTATTTAATTTAATTTTTAAAATTTTTATTTATTTATTTATTTATTTTTATTTATTATTTTAGTATATTTATATTTATTTAATTATTTATTTTATTTATTTTTTTTATTTTTATATATCTATTTACAGTTAATTTCATTTATTCATTTATTTATTTTATTTATTTATTTATTTATTTATTTTTACTTGTTTATTTTCTTTATTTTTTCATTTATTTTTTTTACTTATTTATTTATTTTTATTTATTTATTTTTATTGTTTTGTTTATTTTTATCTATTTTTTTATTTATTTATTTTTATTTATTTATTTATTTATTTATTTTTATTTATTTATATATTTTGTTACAATTTTTTTTATTTATTTCTATTTATTTATTTATTTTCATTTATTTATTTTCATTTATTTGTTTTCATTCATTTTTATATATTTATTTATTTATTTTTACTTATTTATTTATTTATTTTTATTTATTTACTTATTTATTCTCATCTATTCTTATTTATTTTTTTATTTACTTATTTTTATTTATTTCTTACTTTTTATTTATTTTTATTTAATTATTTATTTTTATTAATTTATTTTCATTTATTTATTTAACTTTAATTTTAATAGTTTATTTTTATTTTTATTTATTTCTTGATTTTTTAAAATTCTTTTTAGGCATTTTCTTATTTTTTTTTTTATTTAGTTTTACTTAATTTTCTTTTTTTTATTTATTTATTTTTATTTTTTTCTTTCGTTTATTTTAATTTATTTTTATTGATTTTTATTTATTTATTTTCATACATATGAGTTATTTTTATTTAGTTCATATTATTTTTCATTTACTTACTTTTATTTATATATCTTAATTTTATTTATTTTCTTTATTTATTGATTTATTTTTAGTAAATCTTATATACTCATTTATTATTTTTTAATTTTATTAGTTATTATTTTTTAGTTATTTACATTCATTTTTGTTTATTTATTTTTATTTATTTATTTTTATTTATAACTATTTATTTATGTAAGTAAAAAATCAACTTCAAAAATGACCTAAAGAAAGGAATAAGAATGTAACATGAAAGTTTTAGAAAAGTATGTCAATTTTGAATACAATATTATTATGAATTTTGCTCTCTTTATGATGGATGAATTTAGTTTAACTTTTAACTTCTTATAACCGAGCCATATAAAAAAAGTTAAAAATACAATCAATATTTAAAAGATAAACCAATTTAAAAAATCACCTAAAATAAAAAAAATGAAAATAAATGAAATATTTAAAAGTTAAAAAAAATTCGATTACGATATTTTTCGTAGTTTTACCCTCTTTTTGAAGACTGATTTTAGTTCACCTTTTAAGGATATATTCTTATAACAAAGTTTTATGAAAAAAAATCTCCGTTGAAAAAATACAGATAAAATTAAAGGCTAAATGGTTATATACGTTTTGCATATAAAAATACTGATAAAAGCAGTCAAGATTTCAGTCATAAATCAAATTAAAAAATCATTATGAAACGGAAAATAAATGAAATAGAAAGTTTAAAAAAATGGGAAAAAATTGTTGCATAAAAACTTTCAGAAAATAAGTCAATTTTGAATACAATGTTTTTGGGGAAATTTTCCCTTTTTATGATCAATGAATTTAGTTTAACTTTTACAGATAATTTCTTATAACCGAGTCTTAAAAAAATAAAAAAATAAACTTCAAAAATCAACTAAAAAAACATTCATGATTTAAGAGGAAAATCAATTTAAAACCATTATAAAAAGAAAAAAAATGAAGTATGTATGAAAAATACTGATAAACGCGTTTAAGATTTGAGTCAAAAATCAAATGAAAAAATCATTAAGAAAAAGAAAATAAATGGAATATGTAAACAGTTTAAAAAATATTTCAGTTTGAATACAATGTTTTTTTTTGGAGTTTTGCCCTCTTTTTGATGAATAATTTTAGTATCGTTTACTAATATATTATAACAACATTATATAAAAAAAACTCCGTTAGAAAACAATCAATATATAAGTTAAAAATCGACTTCAAAAATCAATTAAAAACATTCATGATTTAAGAAAAAATCAATTTAGAAATCATTAAAACAAGTAAGATAAATGAAATATGTTGAAGGTAAGAAAAAAATTCAATATGATTACGAAATTTTTCTTAGTTTTGCCTTCTTTTTGATGACTGATTTTTCTTTACCATTCACTAATATGTTCTTATAGCAAAGTTTTATGATCTCCGTTCAAAAACAATCAGTGTAAAATTTAAGGCTAAAAGGTCATATACATTTTGTATATAAAAATACTGTTATAAACATTCAAGATTTCAGTCAAATATCAATTTAAAAAACATTAAGAAATAAAAAAAAATGAAATATGTAAAAAGTGTTAAAAATATTTAAATCTGAATACAATATTTTTTGGGAGTTTTGCCCTCTTTTTATGACTGATTTTAGTTAAACAAAATTATATGAAAAATGTCCGTTAAAAACATTCAGTATTTAAGTAAAGTTCAGTTTCAAAAATTATTTGTTTTGATTTTATTTAATATTTTTTATTTAATTATTGTTTTTGTTTTTTATTTACTTGTATCACAATTTTCTTCATTGGTAAATAAATGGTATTTTTCATTTGAATTAAATATAAAAATTACAAATACAAATATAAAACAACAATGGTAAATAATAATAAGAATATACTAGAAAACGTTGAACTCAAATCATTCACAAAAAAAGAGGGCAAAATTCCCAATAGGATGTATTAAAATTAAATTTTGTTTAGCTTTTTATATGATATATTCATTTTACAATTTATATTGGTTGTATTTTTAACTTTTTTTAATAGGACTCGGTTATAAAAAGTTGAAAGTTAAAATAAATCATCCATCATAAAGAGAGCAAAATTCATTATAATATTGTATTCAAAATTGACATATTTTTCTAAAATTTTCATGTTACATACTTATTTCTTTTTTTAGGTAATTTTTAAAGTTGATTTTTTATTTGAATAAATAAATAAATAAATAAAAATAAATTAATAAAAATGAATGTAAATAAACAAATAAAAAAATAAAAATAAAAAATAAAAAATAATAAATAAGTATATAACATTTACTGAAAATAAATCAATAAATAAAAAAAAGTAAATGAAATTAAGATATATAAACAAAAGTAAGTAAATGAAAAATAATATGAACTAAATCAAAATAACTTATATGTATGAAAATAAATAAATAAAAATCAATAAAAATAAACTAAAATAAATTAAAGTAAAAAATAAATATAAATAAATCTAAATAAATATAATTAAGTAAAACTGAACAAAAAATAAGAAAAGGCCTAAAAGAATGAAAAATCAACAAATAAATAAAAATAAAAATAAACGATTAAAAATAAAGTTGAATAAATAGATGAAAATAAATAAATAAAAATAAATAATTAAAAAAGTAAATAAATAAATAAAAATAAAATAAAAAGAAATGAATAAATAAAAATAAAAGAAAATAAATGAACAAATAATTGAAAATAAAAATAAATAAATAGATAAATATATAAAAATAAATAAAAATAAATGAAATAATAAAAATAAATAAATAAATAAAAATAAATGAACAAATAAAAATACATAAAAATAAATGAAATAATAAAAATGAATAAATAATTAAAAATAAATAAATTAATAAATAACTAAAGAAAAATAAATAAATGAAAAAAAATACATAAATAAAAATAAATAAATAAATAAAAATAAATAAATAAATAAAAATGAATAAATACATAAAAATACATAAATAAATGGATAAAAATTAATAAATAAATAAAAAAATAAATAAATAAAAATAAAGAAAAATAAATAAATAAATAAAAATAAAAAATAAATAAAAATAAAAATGAATAAAAATAAATAAATAAAAATAAATACAAAATTAAATAAATAAAAATAAATAAATAATTAAATAAAAAAATAAAAATAAAGAATTAAATAAAAAAAGTAAATAAATAGAACATACTTTAATAAAAATAAATGAAAATAAATAAATAAAAATAAATAAACAAAAAATAAAAATAAATAAAAATAAAAAATAAAAATAAATGAATAAAAATAAATAAAAATAAAGAAATTAAAATAAATAAATAAAAATGAATGAAAATAAATAAATAAAAATAAATAAAGGTAAATAACTAATAATAAATAAATAAAAATAAATAAATAAAAAAATAAATAAAAATAAATAAATAAAAAATATATAAAAATTAAAAAACAATGAAAAAAGAATAAAAAAATGAAAAAAAATTAATGAAAATAAATAAATAAAAATAAAAAAAATACATAAAAATAAATTAAGAATAATAAATAAATAAATAA
>JANJGK010000518.1:292500-312500 GCA_039081455.1 Macrobrachium rosenbergii | reverse complement strand
TTTATTCTTTTATTTTTGTTTTTTGTTCATTTCTTATATTTATTTCTTTTTATTTTCTATTTATTTTCATTTATTTATTTATTTTTATTCTTTTATTTATTTTTATTTATTTATTTTTATTTAATTATTTATTTATTTTTATTTATTTTCATTTTTTTATTTATTTATTTTCTATTTATCTATTTTAATTTATCTTTATTTTTTATTTATTTTTATTTATTTATTTTTTATTTATATTTATTTATTTACTCAAGTAAAAAATCAACTTCGAAAATGACCTAAAAAAAGGTATAAGAATATAACATTAAAGTTTTTGAAAAATATGTCAATTTTGAATACAATATTATTATGAATTTTGCTCTCTTTATGATGGATGAATTTAGTTTATATTTTAACTTCTTATAACCGAGTCCTATTTAAAAAAAATAAAAATACAATCAATATTTAAATGAAAATTCAATTTCAAAAATCACCTAAAAATTGGAAAATGAATATATCATATAAAAAGCTAAAAAGAAAATTTTAATTTTAATACAATATTTTTTGGATATTTTGCCCTCTTTTTAATGAATGATTTTAGTTCAACGTTTTCTGATATATTCTTATTATTATTGACCATTGTTGTTTTATATTTGTATTTGTAATTTTTATATTTAATTCAAATGACTAATACCATTTATTAACCAATGAAGAAAATTATGATACAAGTAAATAAAAAAAAATAAAAAAATCAAATAAAATCAAAACAAAACATATGAAATGAAATAAGATGAAAATTAAAACAAACACGTTGAAAACAAATGTCAAAATAATACAAAGGATTAATATAAAAGATTGTATTATTTCTAATTTTTTTTTCAAATTAAAACAAACCTAAAGCTTTTATGTTTCATTTTTTTGTCTTTTTTTGTCATTTTTTAAGTTGATTTTTTACTTAAATATTGAATATTTTTAACGGACATTTTTTTTTATATAATTCTGTTTAACTAAAATCAGTCATAAAAAGAGGACAAAACTCCCAAAAAATATTGTATTCATATTTAAATATCTTTGACACTTTTTACATATTTCATTATTTTTAATTTCTTAATGATTTTTGAATTGATTTTTGACTGAAATCTTGAATGTTTATAACAGTATTTTTATATACAAAACGTATATGACATTTTAGCCTTGAATTTTACCTTGTTTGTTTTTGAACGGAGATTTTTTCATAAAACTTTGCTATAAGAACATATCAGTAAATGGTAAAGTAAAATTAGTCATTAAAAAGAGGGCAAAACTAAGAAAAATATCGTAATCAAATTGAATTTTTTTTACTTTTAATGTTATGCAGTTTATAAGTGTGAGATTCACTGATCGGGATTGTGAAAGAGAGAGAGAGAGAGAGAGAGAGAGAGAGAGAGAGAGAGAGAGAGAGAGAGAGAGACGATGTTGATAGTTTAAAGTGATGAGCCATGAGACCAAGTAAATTGAAGTATAACCATAACAAACCTCCAAGATATGGGAAAGGAAGGAGGAGCTAGAAGAAAGGTTATGAAGTGAAAAGGTCAGCAAAATTGTCCTGATTTGACATTGCCAAAAGTGGGAGTTAAAACTGAACCATTAAGAGTAAAGTAGACGTCCTCAAGGAGGCGGAGTTTTATTCAACATAGGTCCAGAGTTCATTCTGATCAATTTTTAGTTAGAGTTAACTTGAAACCCATTTGGGTAGGGTCTGTGTCACTCTCTCCTCTCTGACATCAAGTAAATTTCTACGTCCAGAGTGGCTGGCCGTGTGAAATAGTTTAGTGTTAAGAATAAATATGAAAAACCGTGCCCGGCGAAATACTTAACCCCCTCCTGAAAAGTAGAAAGCATTAATAGACAATTTCAACCTAACTTACCGAGTCCCCTGCGTTACTATCAAGTGAAAGTCAACAGACAGAAACGCAGTCATTCATATGTGGTGCAACGCAATACAAATAAAAAGTGCACCGCATAGCATATAAATTGGTGGCAGTATCAGAGGATTTCGCCCAGCGCACATTTGAAAGACAATAAATGTTCACGGCCCTAGAGTAATTTACAGAGAGTGAGCAGTGACTGCGCTAAAACTACCTCTCAATTTAACAGCGCAAATAATTTCAAGACGGTCTTCAGCACTAGAAATATCAATACAGCATTAGAAGGTAGCAGAAGGGAACGAAGCAGAACGAAATATTCCACGAAGCAGTGAGACTTTATGTGTCGATCGGAGTGAAAAATTGACAGCGGTAAATCTCAGTCAGTTTGAAGTTTCCGGACATTCGCATAAGATCAACAACAAATTCAGTTTAATGATTATATATGACCCTAATAAGAACAATAGAAATAATCACGGCATAGAACAGCGGTGATTTTTATAAGAAGTATAACGAAATTTACGAAAGAATCAGCAACTCGCCCTAAACTACGCCGATCGCAGCAGCGGAGAAGACGAAAACAAACAGTGTTGGCGGACGTATGAAAGTCGCTAATATCTACGTCAGTTCAGTGAACTTTTCTATCGTGTACGGACTTAATTACACGAAATTCCCACAATTTTTGGTTGCTAAAAGGGAGACTTAGCGAAAGGTAGTGGTAGCAGAGCAGCGACGAAGACGGCGACGAACGAGAGCGGAAGCAATCGGAACGGCGATACAGTTTTAGAAGTCAACGCGTTGATAACCGCCTCTCGAAAGGGAAGTGACGTCTTCAATCCACAATTTGGAAGGGATTCCAAATTTTTTTTTTCTTCGACAAATTCAGCGAGTAACAGACTGGAAGACGGCCGAGCTGTGCCGAAATTATCGCTGGATGTTAACGACAAATTGCGCTCAAGTGCAATCAGCGCGATCTTCAAGTGCAAGGCGACACGAAGCTATTAAATACAGTAGTAATCAAACATTCCTAGTATCGGGGAATTATCAAGAGAAATTTTTTTTTTCTGTGAATTAAATTTTTTTTGTGTGCGTGAAATTTTTATATAATTATTCTTCCCTGCAGTGCGAAAATAATTTTTTTAAACATAAATAATTTAAGTAAATTATTTTTCTTTTGAATAATATTCTGAATAATATTTCCTTATTGTTGTACGAAGGAAATAATTTTTTTTCTCATATTTAGTAATTTTTTTTTACGAAATAGAAATTTTCGTTCACTTGGTGATAGAGACAATTCTGTTTAAATTATTCTATCATAATAAATTTTTATTGCTATACACTTGGCGCAGCATTTTGCAGTGGAACCCAAACAATTGTATACATAAATACTAATATCAGACTTTTTCAGATTGTGAGAGAGTCCTATGAAGGAATGAGTTAGGAAAAATTTGAATTGCAATTGTGAAGTAATCCCAAGGAATTTAGGCAACATGAAACTGAAGTAAGTACCTGCCTCTCAAATTTTTTTTTTCATTCATTTTTCATTCTCGGAATCATTGAATATTTTATGAGTTAATATGAATGAATCTTTTGATGAAGTAATTGCCCGACTGCAACAGACAAGAAGCGAAGACCAGACTCAATATAACCTAAGACCTGTACCTGAACGACTTTCTAGACAAATTAATCCTAGTAATACTAGACCCAGACGTTCTCATAGTCAAGGTCCCCCACTTAGTTTACCGAGTGCGCCTAACCCTTCAGTTGTAACCACTAACCCAATAACTTCCATTGTACCTAAAAATTACAACATGGCGCAAGCTGCCGAAATCACCCAAGCCACTAGATTTTGTGGAACGGTAGACCCAAGTAATGTAGATAAAAGTAGATTAGAAGAATATGGTGTAAATCGATGGTTGGCAGACACAGAAAGCAGAATTTCAGCTGCTGGTATCACAGATGAGAGAAAAAAAATAGATGAAGCACTCTTGTATGTTAGTATGGAACATGGTGATGCACATACAGTTCTTCATTCAGTACTTTTTAGGGATATTACTCTGTTTAACGAATTCAAGAAACAGTGCTTACAGTTTTGGCAACCAGAAGCACAGAAAGATCCATGGTACAACATAGGAACTTTCCATCATCAGAAATATGAGGGAAATCACTTAGTTTTAGCAACTAGAGTAGAGGAAGCTATAGACAGAGTGACGACAGATATGAAAGCTGTAGGAATTGTTGTTGGAAGGAAGGATGAATTTGATGATAATGAAACAGATTTAGCTAGTATATCCAAGGTACTTAGATATATGTCATTAGGACCAATCTACGATGCTTTGGGTAAGGAAGAAAGAGTAGCCTTAAAGAAGTACTGTGATAAAAGCCAAATGATGGAATTGTACAAACCTTGATGTGCATAGAAAGGAAAGTAAAACAGAATTCATCAAGTAGTAGTGCAGATTTTACGGGAACCGTAGCTAGTGGAAGCCCAAGAAATAATAGTAATCAGTCCAGTAGAAACCAATCAGGGCAAGCTAGGTCTAGGCATCAGGGAAACAGAAATTCGTTTGATAGAAACGGTGGGAACAACAATAGGAGATTTAATCAATCAAGGTAGGCCGCCAAATAGAGGTAACAATGGGAATACCACTGGAACTAATGGAAATAACAGGACTCCTGGACAGAGGGGAACTAGTCAAGGCCAAAATTCAGGGAATAATAGGCCACAGTCAAATAGGCAGAGATTAAGTTGTGGAAATTGTGGTTATTCCAACCATACAACACAGAATTGTAGAAGAAACAAATGGTGTTCGAATTGCAATAAGATAGGACATTTAATCCAGAACTGTTGGTACAACAGACAGGGAAATTCTCAGGGGTCTCAAAATAACCACAATACTCAGCCTAATAATCAGAATACCTCCCCCAGTAACCCAAATCAAGGGGATTCTCAGTGACAATCACAGAGAGCGCAACAGAAAGGTCCATCCTTACAGAAAGAAATAGTGACATTGAATAAGGATGGGTCCCCAACAGACATTACTCGAAGTAATGAAATAGTGTTTTCTGTAAAGAATTTTAATACGTGTCAGGAAGAGTTGCCTATCATACAAGTGCACTTAGAAGGTGTACTGAGTTCCATATTGTTGGATACAGGCAGTACTGTAAGTATCATAGATAAAGGCACTATAACATAACATATAGGTTGTGAGCTTTCCCAAATGAGAGAATCCTATAGGACCATAAAGGGGATCGCTGGAAAGCAAATAAGGGCTATAGGCAATGTCAATTTAGAGATAGAAATTCTAAATAAGAAATACAGGGAAGAGTTTGTGGTGTTGGAAGAGAAATATTTTCCAGCTCAAGCTCTATTTTCCTTCCAGGCTACGAAAAGATGTGGAATTACACTAGATTGTAGCAATGGAAGAATCACCATCAAGGAAATTGATAGAGGAAATGTTTGCTCTCTTGAAGAAGAGGAACAGTTTCAGATAAACTTGATCACTTTACCTGAGACAGCCTCATCTGAAGAAGTAGACATCCAACAGATAGAAATAGAATTTAATGCTAACCCGGGTAGGACAGTGTGTAGAAATTTAATGATAGAAGAAATAGGAGAAAATAGAAAAACTGCTTTTCAAAGCCTAGAAGCCACTCAGGAGGAATTCTCAGATAGCAGGTATGAACCTGATAACTCAAGTGCACGACAAGTAGATACCTCCGAAGAACTTAGTTCTTTTTCCCAACCTGACGATCCTGACACGCTAATAGATTGTAGTCACTTAATAATAAGAGAAGATACGGAAGAGAAGTATCTCAATGAGGTGTTGCTGTTAGGCAACCTGAAAATGACAGAGATAGGTTCTGTGGTACCACAAGATGAAAGTTCAGATGATACTGATGTCTGTTACACTGCCGATGCACAGAATGCAGAAGAGATCTGCTTAGTTAGTACTGCCGATGATAATATTGTAAGATTTAGATTAAATAATAGCGTTAAGCTGCATCCACAAGGTCTGACAAAGGTTTGTCTTAGAATTGTAACAGATAAAAACCTAGGTGATACAGATGTGTTATTAGTTAAGGAAGACTTACCAGACTTTGTGAAAATGGACAATTCCCTAGTAAGACTTAATGGTGAACATTGCACGACTTATGTGTATAATTATTCTGACAAGAGACTAGAATTGCATGCCGGGATAGAATTCTGTAAGGGAATTGTGATTACTAACCCTTTACTAACCATAAGTCAAAAAGCATTTGTCTCTGTAGCTGACACAAGAGTTAAATTAGAAGGGGAAGTAAATAATACAGATTTTCCTCAATGTAGGGACAGGTTAATACAGATATTAGAGAAATATAGGAATGTTGTAGCAGTAACAGGAGATAAGTTAGGAAGGACAGATGTCCTGCAGCACAAAATAGTCATAGAAGATGGTGCTAGACCCTTTTATATACCTAACTACAAACTTCCAATAAGTCAAAGACCCATTGTAGACGAGATGGTTGAAGAGATGAAGGAAGATGGAGTCGTAATACCTTCTAAGTCACCTTATAATTCACCTTTACTGCTAGTTCCAAAGAAAGACGGTACTTGGAGGATGGTAATAGATTACCGTAAATTGAATTCCCACACCGTCCCTGATCGAATGCCAATGCCAGTCATTAATGACACGTTAGCTCAATTAGGAGGTGCCAAGGTTTTTTCTAGCCTCGATTTACTGAGTGGATATTGGCAAGTTCCTCTCGATGAAGAATCCAAGCATTTCACGGCATTCAGTACTCACAAAGAACATTTGCAATTTGAGGTAATGCCGTTTGGTCTTACTTCAGCTCCTTTAACGTTTGTACGTTTAATGCTGCAAATCTTAGGAGATGTTGAAGACGTATCGGTTTATCTTGACGATGTAATAATTGCTAGTAAGGATGTAGAGAGTCATTTCAAGACAATAGAATTAGTATTAGATAGGCTCAGAAAGGCCGGTTTAAAGGTAAAAATTAAGAAATGTCAGTTTCTGAAGAAATCTCTAGAATATCTAGGACATGTTATCAGTGAACATGGTTTGAAAATGCAAGAAGGAAAGATTAAGGCTATTGTGGACTATCCAGCCCCAAGAAATTTGAAGGCACTAAGAAGATTCCTAGGTATGGTAGGATATTATCGACCATTCATAAAGGGATTTGCTACCATAGCAAAACCATTAACTGAGTTAACTAGGAAAGATGCTAGCTATGAGTGGAAAGATGAACAGGAAACAGCGTTCAAAACACTAAAGGATATGTTGATAACAGATCCTATCCTAGTTTGTCCAAACTTCGAGAAGGAATTCTACTTAGCCTGTGATGCTTCAAGTACAGGACTAGGTGCCGTCTTGATGCAAAAGGATAAAACAAGGATGAGGACTGTATACTATGCCAGTAGAGTTTTGAATGCAGCTGAAAGAAATTACAGTACAACAGAAAGGGAATGTTTAGCATTAGTCTGGGGATTACAGAAATTTAGACACATTTTGCTAGGACATAAAATTAATGTTCTTACAGATCATAAACCCATTTGTGATCTTTTCAAGAAAAGGGCTTTTACCAATAATATGAAGTTCAATAGATGGTTCGTTAGCGTATTAGAATTTGCCCCAGAATTTAGATACATACCTGGTAGATATAACACATTAACTGACGCCTTATCTAGATCACAAGAAGAGAACGAGAAACAAATTACCACTCATAATTTCGCCTTCAGTTGTCAAATCACAGACCTAGATTTAGACAAAGTTCGTCAGGAACAACAAAAGGATTCTAGAATAAGGGAAGTAATTGGTAACCTCTTGCAAGGTGAGGAAAATTCAGAGTTTCAGTTGATAGATGGGTTATTGTGCAAGACTTCAGACGAACCAAATGCTTGTTCACGTTTGTACATTCCTAATACACTAATACAGGACGTCTTAGAACTAACCCATTCATTCAAGTTATCAGGACATCCTGGAATAAAGAAAACATGTAGAACAATCACTAGAAACTATTTTTGGCCTCGATGTAGTGAAGATGCTCCTCGATTTGTTCAGAATTGTACCCTATGTAATATACATAAGGGGAATGTCAACGCCAAGGCTCCTCTGGAAATGTATCCTTCAGAATTAAATCCTTTTCAAGTAGTCACAATGGATTTCTTAGGTCCATTCCCGAACACCATCAGAGGAAATAAACAGATTTTAGTTTTCATTGACTATTTGACCAGATACGTAGAAATTGTTCCAACTAGAAACAGAGAAGCATCAACGGTGGCAGAAGCCTTTAAGTCTAGAATTATAACCAGACATTCATGTCCTCAAGTTTTGCTCTCAGACAATGCTGCTGAATTTACTAGTGACATTCTAAAGAAACTGTGTGACTTTTATGAGATACAGAAATGTCAAATAACAGCACATAAGCCAAGCTCAAATGGAGCAGTAGAAAGAACAAATCGCAAGATAAAGGATGTTCTGAAAACATTGGTAACACCAAGCACTGAAGACTGGGACTTGACTCTCGAAGACATACAATTTACTCTAAACAACACAGTAAATGAATCAATAGGAGAAACTCCTCATTTCCTATTGTATGGCTACCAAAAGAGAATGCCAAATTCACTTTTGGATGATGCCGCACCACCCAGATGTACGTACAAGTACGAGGACTATATTGCTTGGAAGACAAGACGTACGTACGAGACCGTTAAAGTCACCAGGGCTAGATTAAAGGATTTACATAAAAAATCTAGTAAGTATTACAATAACAGATCCACCATACCTTCGTTAAAGGTAGGGCAACAAGTTTATGTACTCAATCATGTTCTTGAAGGACCTAATACTAAAGTAAACCCAAAATTTCGAGGTCCATATAGAGTTTTAGAAGTTCTGAAGTTGAATAAATTCAAGTTAATGCATGAGATTACCTTGAAAGAATCCATTGTACATTGGAACCACATTAAAGTAGTTCATTCAGAACCTTGGTCGTCTACCCAGTTGAAAGATTTGTCCAATAAAGATAAGATAGATAATAAAATAGAATCTTCAATGACCCCAAGGTATAATTTGAGAAGAAGGTAATGGCAAGTGCAATGGTAAACAAATGTAGTTGATAAGATTTTTACTGCTTAATAACATTATTTCAGCAAATGGATTATATGGTGGTTGGCAGTGAGTCAAATTGTGAACTCACTCGTACAACTAAGGAAGGGAGCCATCATCAAGGAACATGGCAAGGTAAAGATGATACAGGACCTAGCCATTGTTAAGATCAGGACGGAGTCCATATTCGATCAGAGAGAGCAGTTAGTCCAGCTGAGCAATCAGATACAGGCAGGATTACACAGCGTCCAAGATAGAAATTTGTACGACATGCTCTCCAAGTTGAAGAGTGACATCGATAATGTTATGCCAAGGAAAGTAGTAAAGCGATCACTCATACCCTTTATAGGCGTCGCTTTACACAATCTCTTTGGGGTGGCGACAGATGGTAATGTTGAAAGGCTAAAGGAAAGAGTGGCACAACTTGAAAATTGGGCTTCTGAGCAGGGCACTGTCTATAATAAAGTAATAGGAAATGTCAATCAAAATCAGAAAATGATCACAGTGCTGAAAGAATTTGTGAATAGTGCCCTCCATAATGTTTCATCAGAAATTGCTAGAATCCATCAAACAGAAATGATGGGGCAACTGCTCATAGAAACAAGTAATTTCCTTCTGGAATACAAGGAATTACTCAATGCAATCATGATGGCAGGTAAAAACCTGCTGTCGCCGTTTCTGATAACCCCTAGTGAAATTGAAGCCATTATCCAGAAGTGTGTTGTAAACAACCATTTGAAGCCACTAGTAGAAAATATAGTGGACTATTATGGCCTGATCACAGTGAAAGTGGTAGCCAATCAAATCATACTAGTGATCCCTTTCAACAATCCAGACGTCAACTCGTTGATGTCAGTCTATCCATTCCCAATGGTAGTAGATAATAAATCCATTGTACTAGAAGGAACAGTTCGACACTTTGCCTTGCAGCATGATTCTTTCCTAGTGACCGAAATTCCCGAACATGAGTTCAGGGAATGTGTCATGCTTAATGATGGTGTATATATTTGTAACGTTGTGAATTTCTATGAACCCTTGAATGCTCTTCATTGCCTAGATGATCTTGTAAACAACAAGAATGGTAAGAACCATTGTAAATATCTACCGTTTACAGAAACTTTCAAGGCTCAAATCATTGATGATGAAATTTTTGTGTTCTCAGCAAACAGATTGAATGCTAAGATTGACTGTAAGTCAAATAAAACAGAAGTAGTTTTCATTAACGTACACTCGTTTTCATCTGCTTGTGAATTGGTCATTCTACACAATTTGTATTACAAACCTACAGTTTTCACGACGTACAGTTTAAATTTCACTAAAAGTGTACATCAGTTTGAAGTTATTAACGAATTTCAGCTTTCAGAACTGGAATTGGAGACATTCACAAAGCTAGAAGAGATTCATACTTTCTTTCATACATATAAGACCGAGATTTCTCCTATCATGTCATTCATAAATGTCATTCTTTTGGTACTGTTTGCTTTCATTTCCTTTATAATTGTCAGGAAATTAATATTGAATAAGCTTACCATAATCAAAGACATGATGGACAGAATCCTTCCTAGAGAGTGATAGCGTTTACCATTGACTTACACTTGAACATTTGATGATTGATTTTTTTATTTTACAATTTATGATTTCTTTTAATAACAATCAGATATGTTCTTCATGGGTGAATTTTGACCAAGTTATCATGATTGATAACCAGAGAGTAATAGGCATTTGATATATTTACTGTGCCATAATTTTCTGCATTTAGTTTGAGTATTTGATATATAAAGTCATACTTGTCTTGTTTGCATTTATTGCTTGTTAATAGAAATGATTGACAATGAAATAATTGACTATAGTCAAGTTTTTCTTTGAATGTATATTATAGGCATTCATATAAGTTTATTTCCATGCACCTGCTTACATGACTACGTTATTCATTTTCGCATTACATTATTATTGCTAAGTTTACCTTAGTTGGTTGGCTTAGAGTTAATTTTTGTAATGGTTTTGTATACTGTTGAGTTGATTATCTACTTGCATTGTAGTCAATGCAGGTAGGTGGCCGAGTGATGTTATGCAGTGAATAAGTATGAGATTCACTGATCGGGATTGTGAAAGAGAGAGAGAGAGAGAGAGAGAGAGAGAGAGAGAGAGAGAGAGAGAGACAGACAGACAATGTTGATAGTTTAAAGTGATGAGCCATGAGACCAAGTAAACTGAAGTATAACCATAACAAACCTCCAAGATGTGGGAAAGGAAGGAGGAGCTAGAAGAAAGGTTATGAAGTGAAAAGGTCAGCAAAATTGACCTGATTTGTCCTTGCCAAAAGTGGGGGTTGAAATTGAACCATTAAGAGTAAAGTAGACGTCCTCAAGGAGGCGGAGTTTTATTCAACATAGGTCCAGAGTTCATTCTGATCAATTTTTAGTTAGAGTTAACTTGAAACCCATTTGGGTAGGGTCTGTGTCACTCTCTCCTCTCTGACATCAAGTAAATTTCTAAGTCCAGAGTGGCTGGCCGTGTGAAATAGTTTAGTGTTAAGAATAAATATGAAAAACTGTGCCCGGCGAAATACTTAACCCGCTCCTGAAAAGTAGAAAGCATTAATAGACAATTTCAACCTAACTTACCGAGTCCCCTGCGTTACTATCAAGTGAAAGTCAACAGACAGAAACGCAGTCATTCATATGTGGTGCAACGCAATACAAATAAAAAGTGCACCACATAACATTAACATATATCATTTATTTTCCTTTTTTTAATGATTTCTAAATTGATTTTTGTCTTAAATCGTGAATGTTTTTTATTTGATTTTTGAAGTCGATTTTTAACTTATATATTGATTGTTGTCTAACGGATTTTTTTTATATAATGTTGTTATAATATATCAGTAAACGATACTGAAATTATTCATCAAAAAAGGGCAAAACTCCAAAAAAATATTGTATTCAAATTGAAATATTTTTGAAACTGTTTACATATTTCATTTATTTTCTTTTTCTTAAAGATTTTATAAAATGATTTTTGACTGAAACCTTAAATGCTTTTATCAGTATTTTTCATACATACTTCATTTATTTTTTTCTTTTTATAATGATTTTAAATTGATTTTTCTCTTAAATTATGAATGTTTTTTTAGTTGATTTTGAAGTTGATTTTTTAACTTTTTTTTGGTTTTAAACTCATTTATAAGAATATATCTGTAAAATTTAAACTAAATTCATTGATCATAAAGATGGAAAATTTCCCCAAAAATATTGTATTCAAAATTGACATATTTTCTAAAAGTTTTTATGCAACAATTTTTTCCCCATTTTTTTTAGGTGATTTTTGAAGTTGATTTTTTACTTAAATATTGATTGTTTTTTTAACGGAGTTTTTTTTATATATAATTCTGTTATAATAATATATCTGTAAACGTTAAACTAAAATTATTCATAAAAAAAGGCAAAACTCAACCAAAAAATTGTTTTTAAATTGAAATATTATTGAAACTTTCTACATATTTCATTTATTTTCCGTTTCTTAATGATTTTTTAAATTAATTTTTGACTGAAATCTTGACTGCTTTTATCAGTATTTTTATATGAAAAACGTATATGATCAATTAGCCTTTAATTTTATCTGCATTGTTTTTAAACGGAGACTTTTTCATAAAACTTTGTTATAAGAATATATCCTTAAAAGGTGAACTAATATCAGTCTTCAAAAAGAGGGTAAAGCTACGAAAAATATCGTAATCGGATTTTTTTTTACTTTTACATATTCCATTTATTTTCCTTTTTTTATGATTTTAAATTATTATTATTATTATTATTATTATTATTATTATTATTATTATTATTATTATTATTATTATTATTATTATTATTATTATTATTATTAAAAAGGATGGCTGTATTATGCGAATTTATCTTATATAGTGTCTTTTCTATCTTCCTTATGATTCGCTTTTCAGGCTCAGCGATGTTAGTCAGCAACTGGCCGATATTCATGTTGGAAAAGGATAGTGTGTGGAATATGGGAAGTCTTTTATTAAAATATCCAATCAGAAATCGTTCGTCTGGATTCAGGTTCTATTTTAGGTACCGTCGACATGTTTCGACCAGCTCGTTGGTCATCCTCTGGACGTAGTTGCAGGTCTGAAGAAACGAGGTGCTCGGGTTGGTATTTATAGGGGGGTCTTGATCGGTGCTGAATTATTATTGGCTGCCCGGGGCATGTACCCTCGGGCGGAGCCTATTTTCCCAGGTCGATGTGCGAACGGCATTGTAGTGCTGGGGATGAATGGATGAATTTCGGTCCTCCGATGCCGAATTTTGATTCGCACGTGCGAATCAAAATTCGGCATCGGAGGACGAGGGCAGGAAATATTTCTCCTCCCCACGGCAGCCAGGAGACATGCATCGAGCGATCCCCAAGCGAACGTGCGAATCAAAATTCGGCATCGGAGGATCGAAATTCATCCATTCATCCCCAGCACTACAACGCCGCTCGCACATCGGCCTGGGAAAATAGGCTCCGCCCGAGTGTACATGCCCCGGGCAGCCAATCATAATTCAGCACCGATCAAGACCCCCCTATAAATACCAACCCGAGCACCTCGTTTCTTCAGACCTTCTGCAACTACGTCCAGAGGATGACCAACGAGCTGGTCGAAACATGTCGACGGTACCTAAAATAGAACCTGAATCCAGACGAACGATTTCTGATTGGATATTTTAATAGACTTCCCATATTCCGCACACTATCCTTTTCCAACATGAATATCGGCCAGTTGCTGACTAACATTGCTGAGCCTGAAAAGCGAACCATAAGGAAGATAGAAAAGACACTATATAAGATAAATTCGCATAATACAGCCATCCTTTTTAATAAGACCTGTTTAAAAGAGGGTCTACTCCCTTCATATATTATTATTATTATTATTATTATTATTATTATTATTATTATTATTATTATTATTATTATTATTATTATTATTATTATTATTATTATTATTATTGTATTCTTAAAAATTTATATATCCTAAATTTTAATAGAATTTTATCCAGTAGAATTAAATCTAAAAATATACATGATTTATTATGATAAAAAAAATGCTTCACGAATTTAGTACCTAAATTATGCAATAAAATAAAGTTAAAGACTATATAATTTTTTCATAAAAAATACCGTTAAAAGCATTCAAGATTTAAGACAAAAATCACTTTAAAAATCATTAAAAAAAAGAAAAATTAATAAAATATGTAAGAAGTAAAAAAAAATCAATTTGATTGCGATATTTTTCGTAGTTTTGCCCTATTCACTGATATGTTCTAATAGCAAAGTGTGATGAAAAAATCTCCGTTCAAAAACAATAAGGTAAAATTCAAGGCTAAAAGGATATATACGTTTTGAATATAAAAATACTGTTATAAACATTCAAGATTTCAGTCAAAAATCAATTTAAAAATCATTAAGAAATTAAAAATAATGAAATATGTAAAAAGTGTCAAAAATATTTAAACATGAATACAATATTTTTTGGGAGGTTTGTCCTCTTTTTATGAATAATTTTAGTTTAACACAATAATATAAAAAATATCCGTTAAAACTATTGAATCAATATTTAAGTAAAAAATCAACTTCAAAAATGACTTAAAAAAGAAAAAAGAATGAAACATAAAAGCTTTAGGTTTGATCCTTTGCATGATTTTTACATATATTCCCAACGTGTTTGTTTTAATTTTCATCTTATTTCATTTCATATGTTTTGTTTTGATTTTATTTAATTGTTTTTATTTAATTAATTTTTTTATTTACTTGTATCATAATTTTCTTCATTGGTAAATAAATGGTATTTATCATTTAAATTAAATATTAACATTACAAATAGAAATATAAAACAACAATGGTAAATAATGATAAGAATATATAAAAAACGGTGAACTAAAATCATTCACGAAAAAGAGGGCAAAATTCCCAAAAATATTGTATTAAAATTTAAGTTTTCTTTAGCTTTTATATGATATATTCATTTTCCAATTTTTAGGTGACTTTTGAAATTGATTTTTCGTTAAAAATTTATTGTATTTTTAACTTTTTTTTTTTTTTTTTTTTTTAAATAGGACTCGGTTTTAAGAAGTTAAAAGGTAAACTAAATTCATCCATCATAAAGAGAGTAAAATTCATAATAATATTGTATTCAAAATTGACATATTTTTCGAAAACTTTCATGGTATATTCTTATTCTTTTTTTTAGGTCACTTTTGAAGTTGGTTTTTTACTTTAATAAATAAATAAATATAAATAAAAATAATTAAATAAAAATCAGTAAATAAAATTGAATGTAAATAAAAAAATAATAAAATAAAAAAAATAATAAATAAGTATATTAGATTTACTAAAAATAAATCAATAAATAAAGAAAAATAAATGAAATTAAGATATATAAATAAAAGTAAGTAAATGAAAAATAATATAAACTAAATCAAAATAACTAATATGTATGGAAATAAATAAATAAAAATCAATAAAATAAATGAAAGTAAAAAAATAAAAATAAATAAATCTAAAAAAATAAAATAAAGCAAAACTAAATAAAAATAAGAAAAGGACTAAAAAGAATTAAAAAATCAACAAATAAATAAAAATGAAAATTAACGCTTAAAAATAGTTAAATAAACAAATGAAAATAAATAAATGAAAATAAGTAATTACATAAAAATAAAAAATAAATAAATAAATAAAAATAAATAAATAAATAAAAATAATTAAAAAAATAAATAAATGATTAAAAATAAATGAAAATTAATAAAGAAATAAAAATAGATAAATAAATAGATAAAAATAAATGAAAATCAATAAATAATTATAAATAAATAAATAAAAAAGTTAAATAAATAAATGAAAATAAATAACTAGATAAAAATAAATAAAAAGGAATAAATAAATAAAAATAAATAAAAGAAAAATAAATAAAAAAATAAATGAAAATAAATAAATAAATAAAAATAAATAAAATAAATAAATAAAAAAAATAATGAATAAAAATAAATAAATGAAAATAAATAAATAAATAAAAAGAAATAAAAATAAATGAAATAATAAAAATAAATAAATAAAAAAATAAATAAATAAATGAAAAAATAAATAAATGAAAATAAATATATAAATAAAAAACATAAATAAATAAATAAATAAATAAAAATAAACAAATAAATGAAAATAAATAAATAAAGAAAATGAAAATAGATAAATAAAAAAAATAAAAAAATAAATAAAAAAATAAAAATAGATAAATAAATAGATAAAAATATATTAAAATAAATAAATAAAAATAAAAAAAATAAGAAAATAAAACTAAAAAAAATAAACAAAAATAAATAACTAAATGAAAATAAATAAATAAATAATTAACAAATATATAAATAAAAATGAATAAATAAAAATAAATAAATAAATGAACAAATAAAAATAAGTAAATAAATAAAAATAAATAAATAGAGAATCAATTAATAAAAATAAAAGAAAATAAATAAAACAAATATAAAAATAAATAAAAATAAATATATAAATGAATAAAAATAAGTAAATTAATAAAAATAAATAAATAGAAATAAATTAAAATAAATAACTAAAAATAAATAAATAACTAAAAATAGATAAATAAGTAAGAAAATAAAGAAATTAAAATAAACAAATAGATAAAAATGAACAAATAAATAAAAATCAATAAAATAAAAAAATTAAAATAAATAAATAAATAAAGATAAATAAATGAATATAAATGAATATAAATGAATATAAATAAAAATAAATAAATCAAAATAAATAAATAAAAAAAGGAAAATAAAAATAAATAAATAAATAAAAAAAATAAAAATAAATGAAAATAAATAAATAAAAGTAAACAATAAATAATAAAACAAATAAATAAATAAAAATAAATAAATAAAAAATCAAATACATAAAAAAATAAACAATAATAAATAAATAAATAAATTAAATATATAAATAAATAAATAAAAATAAATTAATAAAAAATAAGGAAAAAAGAGTAAATAAAAATAAATAAATGAATATAAAAAATAAATGAATAAAAAATATATAAAAATAAATAAATAAATAAAAATAAATGAAAATAAATAAATAAAAATATATAAATAGATAAAAATCAACCAATAAATATATAAAAATAAATAAATAACTAAAAATAAATAAATAAAGAGAGATAAATAAATAAAAATAATTTAAAATAACTGAATAAAAAAAGAAAAATGAATAGATAAATAAAAATAAATAATTAAATAAATAAAAATTTAATAAAAAAAAAAATTTAATAAATAAATCAAAATAAATATATAAATAGTAAATAAAGAACTAAATGAATAAAAATAAATAAATAAATAAAAACAAATAAATGAATAAAAATAAAGGATTATAAGTAAATAAAAATAAATAAATAAATGATTAAGTATAAAAAAAATCAATAAATAAAAATAAATCAGTAATTAAAAATAAATAAATAAATAAATAAAAATAAATGAAAATACATAAATAAAAATAAACAATTGAGTAAAAATAAATAAATAAATAAAAAATAAGTAAATAAGAATATATAAATAAGAAATAAATTAATGAAAAATAAATAAATAAATAAAAATAAATAAATAAATAAATAAAAATAAATAAATAAAAATAAAAAATAAAAAAAATTTATAAATAAATAAAAGTAAATGAATAAAAATAAATGAAAATAAATAAATAAAAATAAATAAAGAAAAATAAATAAATAAATAAAAATAAAAAAATAAAAATAAGAAATGAAAAAAATTGAATAAATAAATAAAAAATATATAAATAAAAAAATAATTAAATGAATGAAGATCAATAAAGAAAAGTGAATCAATAAATAAAAATAAATAGATAAATAAATAAAAATAAATAATAATAATTAAATAAATAAAAATAAATAAATAGAAATAAATGAATAAATAAAAATAAATTAATAAATAAAAATAAATAAATAAATAAAGAAAATAGATAAAAAAATAATCAAATAAAAATATTAAATAAATATAAATAAATGAAAATAAATAAATAAAAAATAAATAAATAAATAAAAATGAATAATTAAAAAAAAAATAAATGAAAATAAATAAATAAAAAATAAATAAATTAATTAATAAATATAAATAAAAATAAAAATAATAAAAATAAATAAATAGATAAAATAAATTAATAAATAAAATTAAATGAATAAATAAAAGAAATAAAAATTAATAAAAAATAGATAAATAAATAAATAAAAATAAATAATTAAAAATAAAGAGATAAATAAAAATAAATAAATTAATTAAAATAAATAAATAAATAATAATAATAAATAAATGAATAAAAACAAAAAAATAAAAATAAATATATAAATTAATAAAAATAAAAAATAAATAAAAATACATGAATAAATAAGAATAAATAAATAAATAAATAAAAAAATAAAAATGAATTAATAAATAAGAATAATAAATAGATAAAAATAAATAAATAAATAAATAATGATAAATATATAAATAAAAATAAATGAATGAATAAAAAAAAAAATAAATAAATAAGTAAAAATAAATAAAAATATGTAAATTAAAATACATAAATAAATAAAAATTAATAAATAAATAAATAAATAAATAAAAAGAAATACATAAATAAAAATAAATAAATTACTAAAAATAAATAAATGAATAAATTAATAAAAATAAACTAAAATAAATAAATAAAAATAGTCAATAATTTAAAATAAATAAATAAATAAATAAATAAAAATAAATAAATAAAAATAAATAAAAATAAATAAATAAATGAAATATAAATAAAAAAAGAAATATATAATTAAAAATAAATAAATAATTAAAAATTAATACATGAATAAAAGTATATAAATAAAAAATAAATAAATAAATAAAAATAAATAAATAAAAAAAATAAATAAATGGAAATAAAACAAATAAAAATAAATAAATAAATAAATAAAAACATAGAAAAATAAATAGATACATATATAAATAACTAAATAGATAAATTAAAATAAATAAATAAATGAAAATAAATAAAAAAAAGATAAATAAAAAGAATAAATAAATAAAAAATTAAATAAATAAAAAAAATAAATAAATAAAAGTAAATAAAAAATCAATAAATAATTTTTTTAAATGTATAAATAAAAATCAATCAATAAATAAATAAAAACAAATAAATAAATAAAAATAAATAAACAAAAGTAAATAAGTAGAAATAAATAAATAAAAATAAATGAAAATAAATAAAGAAAAAATAAATAAATAAAAATAAATAAATAAATAAAAATCAATAAATAAATAAACATAAATAAATAAAAATTAAATAAATAAAAAAAATAAAATAATGTAAAATAATAAATAAAAATTAATAAATAAAAATAAATAAATAAAAATAAGTAAATAAAAATAATTAAAAATAAATAAATGAAAATATAAGTAAATCAAAACAAAAAAATGAATAAATAAATCAAAATAAATGAATAAATATAAATAAATAAAAAAAGTTAATTAAAACAAATGAAAATAAATCAAATAAATAAATAAATAAATAGAAATAAATAAAAATAAATAAATAGATAAAAACAATTAAAAAAATAAATAAAAAATAAATGAAAATAAATAAATAAAAATAAATAAATAAATAAAAATCAGTCAATAGATACATAAAAATAAATAAATAACTAAAAATAAATAAGAAAGAGAGATAAAAAAAAATGAAAATAAGTGAATAAAAATAGAAAAATATATAAATAAATAAAAATAAATTAATAAATAAAAATAAATAAATAATAATTTAAATAAATAAATAAAGTTAAATAAATAAATAATAATAAACATATAAATAAAAATAAATAAATAAATGAATTAAAATAAATAAATAAGTGAATCAAAATAAATAAATAAATAAAAACAAATAAATAATTAAAAATAAATGAATATAAATAAATAAAAATAAATAA
>JANJGK010000518.1:285000-287500 GCA_039081455.1 Macrobrachium rosenbergii | reverse complement strand
ATTTTTATTTATTTATTTATTTTTATTTATTTACTTATTGTTATTTATTTTTAATTATCTAGTTTATTTATTAATCACTTATTTATTTATATTTACTTTTATTTATTTATTTATATTTATTAATTTTTTTATTTATATTTTTCTTTTTATTTTTTTATTTATTTTTTGTTTTTATTTATCTATTATTATTTATTTTTTTTTATTTTTATTTATTTATTTTTAATGATTTTTATTTTCTATTTATTTATTTTTCTTTATTTGTATTTTTTTATTTACTTATTTTTTTATTTATTTGTTTTTATGTATTTATTTTTTATTTATTTTTATTTATTTATTTTTCATTATTACTTATTTATTTATTTTTATTTTTTATTTTGTTTTATTTTTATTTACTAATTTTTATTTACTTTTCGTTATTTATTTATTTATTTTTATTAATTTTTATTTATCTAATTTTTTCTTTATTATTTTTATTTATTTATTTTTATTTTTATTAATTTTATTGATTTATTTATTTATTTCTATTAATTTATTTATCTTTATTTATATTTATTTATTTACTTATTTTACTTTATTTATTTTCATTTATTTTATTTATTCATTTAATTATATTTATTTATTAATTTTTATCTATTTATATATTTATTTCTATTTATTTATTTTTATTTATTTATTTTCATTTATTTTTATTAATATATTTTTATTTGTTTATTTTTATTTATTTTTATTTATTTATTTTTACTTATTCATTTTTATTTATATATTTATTTTCATTTATTCATTTTTTTATTTTTTATTTTTATTCATTTACTTATTTATTTTCATTTATTTATTTATTTATATTTATTTATTTTTATTCATTTTTATCTATTTATTTATTTTATTTATTTATTTTAAAATATTTTTATTTATTTATTTATTTATTTATTTAATTTTAACTTAATTCTATTAATTTATTCATTTTTATTTATTTATTTTTCATTTATTCTTATTTATTTATTTTTCATTTTTATTTATTTATTTTCATTTATTTATTTATTTATTTATTTTTTATTTATTTATTTATTTATTTTTATTTTTTATTTATTTTTATTTATTTATTTTTATTTATATATTTATTTTTCTTCATTTATTTTTTCATTTATTTTTTTATTTATTTATTTTTTATTTTTTATATATTTTTTTCATTTTTATTATTTCATTTATTTTTATTTTTTATATTTATTCATTAATTTTTATTTGTTTTTCTATTTTTATTTATTTATTGTCATGTATTTTTATTTATTTATTTATTTTATTTATTTATTTATTCTAATTCATTTTCATTTATTTATTTATTTTCATATATTTTTATTTATTTTTTTGATTTTTTCTTTTTATTTATTTTCTTATTTATTTTAATTTAATTATTTGATATTTTATCTATTTTCATTTATTCATTCAACTTTATTTTTAATCGTTTATTTTTTTTTTATTTTTTTGTTGATTATTTAATTCTTTTTAGGCATTTTCTAATTTTTTATTCAGTTTTACTTAATTTTATATATTTGGGCTTTTTTATTTTTATTTTTTACTTTCATTTATTTTAATTTATTTTTATTGATTTTTATTTTATTTTCATACATATTAGTAATTTTGATTCAATTCATATTATATTTCATTTACTCACTTTTATTTATATATCTTAATTTCATTTATTTTTCTTTATTTATTGATTTATTTTTAGTAAATATTATATACTTATTTATTATTTTTTTTATTTTATTATTTTTATTTCATTTATTTGTTTATATACATTTATTTTTCTTTATTTTTTTTATTTATATTTATTTATTCAAGTATTTATTTATTTTTATTTATTAATTTACTTTTTTTGTTTATTTATTTTTATTTATTTCTTTATTCTTTTATTTATGTTTCTTTATTTATTTATTTTTATTTATTTATTTTCCATTTATTTATTTTTATCTAGTTTTATTTATTTATTTATTTGTATTTATTTATTTTTTTTATTTTCAATTTATTTATTTTTATTTATTTATTTATTTTTTACTTTATTTCATTTATTTTTATTTATTTACTTTTAATTGTTTTTTATTTATCAATTTATTTTTGTTTATTTGTTTATTTTTATTTATTTATTTTTATTTATTTATTTTATGATTTTTATTTACTTATTTTTATTTATTTTTGTGTATTTTTTACTTATTTTAATATTTTTAATTTTATTTATTTATTTTAGTTTATTTTCATTTAATTATTTATTTATTTTTATTTATGTATTTTTAATTGTTTTTATTTTTTATTTTTATTTATTTATTTATTTTTATTTATTTATTTTCATTTATTTATTTATTATTTATTTATTTATTTATTTATCTATTTTTATTTATTAATTTAATTTTATTTATTTATTTATTTTTATTTATTGATTTATTTTTATTTATCTATTTATTTTTATTTATTTATTTATTTTTATTTATTCATTTTTTCATTTATT
>JANJGK010000518.1:275000-277500 GCA_039081455.1 Macrobrachium rosenbergii | reverse complement strand
TATCTATTTATTAATTTTACTTTATTTATTTTCATTCATTTTTATTTATTTATTTATTTTTGTTTATTTAACTTTATTTATTTAATTATTTATTTGTTTTTATTTTTTTAATTTTCATTTATTTTTATACATTTATTTGTTTTAATTTCTTTTTTTCATTTAATTTAATTTATTTATTTTCATTTCTTTATATAAGTTTATTTATTTTTATTTATTTATTTATTTATTTCTATTTATTTTTTTATATTTATTCTTTATTTTTATTCATTTATTTATTTATTTTTATTTATTTTTATTTATTTGTTTATTTTTATATTTTTATTAATTTTATTTATTTATTTAATTGTTTTTATTTATTTTTATTTATTTATTTTTTATTTATTTATTTATTTTTTATTTATTTATTTTTATTTATTTGCTTATTTATTTATTGATTTTTATTTTTTTATTTTTATTTATCTATTTGTTTATTTATTTTTATTTATTTATCTTTTTTATTTATTTATCTTTTTATATATTTTCTATTTATTTATTTTCATATATTTGTTTATTTATTATGATTTATTTATTTTTATTGATTTATTTTTTTATTTATTTTTATTTAATTTTCGTTATTTATTTATTTTTATTTATTTGTTTTTTTTATCTATTTTTATTTATTTCTTTTCATTAATTTTTTTTATTTTTTATTTATTTATTTATTTTTATTTATTTATTTTTATCGATTTATTTACTTAAATTTCTTTATTTATTTTTATTTTTAATTATTTATTTTTATTCATTTATTTTTATTTATTTATTTTTATTTATTTTTATATATTTATTTATTCATTTTGATTTATTTATATATTTATTTTTTAATTATTTATTTATGTTTATTTAAATATTTTTATTTATTTATATTTATTTATTATTTCTATATTTTCTATTCATTTATTTTTATTTATTTTTATTTATTGATTTATCTTTATTTATATTTATTTTTATTTATTTATTTATTTATATTTATTTATTTTTATTTATTTATTTAATTATTTTATTTATTTATTTACTTATTTATATTTATTATCTCTTTTTATTTATTTTTATTTATTTTTTATTTTTATTTATTTTTTTCATTTTTTACATTTATTTATTTTTATTTATTTTTATTTATCTATTTTTATTTATTTATTTTTATTTATTCATTCATTTTCTATTCATTTTTATTTATTTTTTAATTTATTTTTCTTTATTTATTTTCATTTATTTTTTCTTTTAATTTTTTATTTATTTATTTAATTATTTATTTATATTTATATTTATATTTTTATTTATTTATTAATTTTATTTATCTATTTATTTATATTAATTTATATATTTTTATTTACTTATTTATTTTAATTTTTTTATTTATTTATTTACATTTATTTATTTATTTTTATTTATTTATTTTCATTTATTTTTATTCATTTATTTTTAAATTTATTTATTTATTTTTTTCATCTATATATTTCTATATATTTATTTATTTATTTAGTTTTACTTATTTCTTTATTCTTTTTATTTATTTATTTGTATTTATTTATATATTTTTATTTATTTTTAAATATTTATTTATTCACTTTTATTTAATTATTTATTTCCATTTATTTTTATTTATTTATTTATTTATTTTTATTATTGTTTTACTTTTATTTATTTATTTATTTTTATATTTATTTATTTATTTATTTATATATTTGTATTTATTTATTTATTTATTTATTTACATTTATTTATATTTATTTAATTGTTTTTATTTATTTTATTATTTAATTTATTCATTTATTGATTTTTATTTATATATTTATATTCTTTTACTTATTTAACTTTATTTATTTATTTTCATTTATTTATTTATTTTTATATATTTATTTATTTTTTATTTTTATTAATTTATTTTCAATTATTTTCATTTATTTTTTTTCTTTATTTATTTATTTATTTTTATGTATTTATTCATTTTTAATTATCTTTATTGATTTATTTATCAATTATTTTAATTTATTGATTTATTTTTATTTATTTATTTACTTGTATTTATTTATTTTTATTTATTAATTTATTTCTATTTATTTTTCTTTATTTATTTATTATTTTCATTTATTTATTTTTTTTATTTATTTATTAATGTTACTTTATTTTCATTCATTTTTATTTATTTATTAATTTTTGTGTATTTAACTTTATTTATTTAATTATTTATTTTAGTTTATATTTTTATTTTTATTTACTTTTAAATTTTATTTACTTATCTATCTTAATGAATTTATTTATTTATTTTTATTTATCTATTAATTTTACTTATTTTTTGTTTTTATTTATTTTTATTTATTTATTTTTTCTTTTATTTTCATTTATTATTATTCAATTTTTTATATTTATTAAATTTTTTGTATTGTTTTTATTTATTAATTTTTATTTTTTGATTTATTTATTTTTATCTATTTAATTATTTTTTTATTTATTATTTTATGTA
>JANJGK010000518.1:255000-260000 GCA_039081455.1 Macrobrachium rosenbergii | reverse complement strand
CTCTTTTACTTCTCCCATTCTCTAATTCATCTAAAATGAACACGAAACAAAAAAAAAGAAGCAACAAAAAAAAAAAATAAGTATTATATACAATATATACAAATATCAACCCATTTATCCCTCTAACTATATACAAACGTTCCATTACATCCCAACTTTCTTTAACTTTGAAAAATGAGTTAATTTCGTCACACTGGTAATTACATCTTTTACTACAAATCTATTCCCTCTTTTGATCTCTACAATCTCAAAAGGTCCGTGGAACTTCGGACTTAATTTATAATTCAGATCATTCCGAACATTCACTTTAACAAACACTCTATCACCCATCGAAAAAGCTACTCCCCTCGATTTCGCGTTACTTTTCTCTACCATTGCGCGCTAACTAAGTTCAAGTTCTTTACTGATACGTGCAAATCTTTCTCTCGCTGTATTTATCAACGAAGTGACTGTAACATCACCCCGAACTCGCTCTGGTAACAAATCAAAAGGTCCTGTCAACTTGTACCCATACAAAGCTTCTGCTGGAGATATCTTAACTGTGTCATTCGTCATAGTATTGATACTATATCGCACTTCATCCAAAGATCTGTCCCAATGTGTATCGGAACCACCCACTGTCATGCGTAAAGCTTCGATTACTTTCCGATTCGTGCTCTCACATAACCCATTCGCTTCAGGTCTATACTGGATTATAGATACTTTCTTTATCCCCAACAAATTGGCAAGACCCTCTAAAGTCTTATTAATAAACTCCCTACCATTGTCTGTGATCAGACATTCAGGAACACCATATCTACAAATTCCCCTTAAAGAACGCTATAGCAACTTCCTCAGCTGATTTGTACTTCAGTGGGAAAATCTCAACAAAACGAGTTAACTCGTCAACAACTACTAATAAATGTCTGTAACCATAAGCGGACTCTGAGAAGTTACCCAGAATATCCATATGCACTCTCTGAAACGGCCTATGTGGTACGGGATATGAACCCAAACGACACGACACCGTCGTCGCCGGCTTATTCGCATTGCAAACAGCGCAACTCTTTACAAAGGCCTCCACTGCGGAAAACATACTTTTCCAAAAGAACTTTGACCTGACGTTTTCATACATCTTGTCCACACCTAAATGAGGAGAACCAAATTTACAATGTACAATGTCTAGAACTTGTGGTACTAGACTCTCTGGCACGATGATTTGTGTAATTTCACCCATGTTTCGAGTACTTCGCAAGTTATACTTAACTTTCCTCACCAATAAATTATTCTCCAACTCTAGACCAGAAAAAGGCAACTTATACCCTTTCTTCGGTGAAACTCCACTAAGAAATGCCTTAGCATCTGACAACAATTTATCTTCATCTTGCTTTTGTTCGAGCAAGCCTATGTCCCAAGTGACATTTTCACCCGTAATATAACACACGGCGTTACCCTCAATATCACAAACAACAATCTCTCCCGAGACTGCCGACTCACTATTTCTCCCTGAAGTATGCACTGTAGAAACGTGTATGTCCTCTACATGCGATATCTCAGAACTACTAGTATCAGAGACATTCGACACCAAATGTTTACTCTCGTCTCCCATACAGGATTCGGAATGCACTCCCTCATCCTCGACTGGAAAATATCTGCTCAATGCATCTGCAACCACATTATGCTTACCTTCAATGTATTTGAGGTTTGCATCAAAATCTCTCAATGTCAAAAACCAACGCGCTCTCTTGGGCGACAAATTTGGCTTATTAAAAAGCTCTAACAACGGTTGATGATCTGTAAAAATCTCAACTTTATTTCCCAACAACAACATCTTAAAATGAACAAGGCTAGAGACGACTGCGAAAGCCTCCTTGTCCACAACTGACATCAGCCTTTCGTTACTACCACGCGTTTTGAACTTTCTGCTATAAAAAGCAATTGGGTGTAATTTCCCCTCAAATTTCTGCATCAAACACGCACCTATACCTTCCTGACTCGCGTCAGTCACTAAGGTGAACGGTTGACTAAAATCTGGAAACTTCAAAACAGGTGGGTTCACCAAAGCGTTCTTAAGCTTCTCAAAAGCTAATTGCTGACTATCACCCCAAACAAACTTAACGTCTTCTTGTAACAAATCTGTCAATGGAGACGCTATTGTAGAAAAATTCCGCACAAAACGGCGAAAGAAACCCGACATACCTAGGAACGAACGAATCTGTTTCCTGGTTTTGGGAACTGGAAAACTCACAATGGCTTTAACTTTCTCATCATTCACTCTGACTCCCTCTTTAGAGATAACATGACCTAAATAGACAATTTTTCTCTTCAGAAACTCACATTTGGCCAATTTGACCTTTAATCCAGCGAACCGTAATCGCTTGAGGACTTCTTTTAACACCTTTAAATGTTATTCGATCGTATCTGTGCATAAGAGAATGTCATCCATGTACACAAACACCGACTTTCCTAACAAACCATGAAGTACTGTGTTAACCAGTCTAGTAAACGTTATCGGGGACCCTTGTAATCCAAAAGGCATCCTATTAAACTCGTAATGTCCCTTTTGTACCGAAAATGCTGTATATTTACGGCTACTCTCACAAAGCGGAACCTGTAGAAACCCTTGCATAAGATCTATAGATGAATATATATTCTTGCCACCGATCTCAACAAACATATCAGGCAAACAAGCTACAGGATATCTATCTGGGTATGTTTTTTCATTCAATTTACGAAAATCTACACAAACTCTGATACTACCGTCTTTCTTCGGAACCGCTAATAAAGGAAAATTATAGGGCGAAGAGCTCTGCCTAATAATTCCCTCCGACTCCCATCTCTGAACTTCTTTTTCTACTTCTTCTCTGATCTTAAAGGGAATTCGATATGCTGGAATATATATGGGATTTGTACCTTTCTCTAGGCGAATTGAATGTTCTAAAACATCTGTAACTCCTAATTTATCTCCCTTCAAAGCAATGATATCTAAATATTCTTTCAACACTTTCTCTACTTTATCTGAATACTCGGGATAATCAGCTTTAGCCAAATGTTCGTGAAGAACTTGACTTCTGAATTGCAGCTCCTCCCTGGGAAACGTGTTACTGTCTCCACAAAAACTCACTATCTTATGTTCTTCCTTAAACTCTTCAAAATCAATTACATAAGTACCCTTGTGATATTTTTTCACTGAGTCTTGATAGCTAACTAATTCTACTGTAGTTACGCCTGCGACTGAAACTTCATTTACTGACACTGTACTCACAACGTCTTTGAATTTCTCGGTTCCCTCAACAACGCATACTTGAGAAGGAAACTTTTTCTCTTTCATCGACACTTTAACCAATGTAGGAACTCGCGGTTGCAATTCAATATCTTCCAACAAAAATCCTTTGAAAGATCTTCGCGGAATATCTTCACTCTCTAATGACTGTGTTACACATGTCTCAGACTGCGTCTTAGGTTTCTCACAAGTTTTTTCCCTGTGTATATATGGAACAAAACCACCTGGCTCACCTATTGTAATCCCCTGAATTCCCGTAAGAATGTTGATGTTATGTCGCATGCAAGAAGGGTGTCCTAGCAAAACCATTTCACCTAAGGCTAATCCTTCTATGACCAAAAATGATTCTACTATTGTCTTTCCGCCGATACAAAGCGTAAGAAATGACGAACCTAAAATATTCAGTTTCCTCGCTTGTACGTCACACACTGTCTCACTAGTAGGGACTAATTTACACTCTGGAAACTTCAAGTGAAAAAGGTCAGCATTTACTAAGTTAACTGAGCTACCAGAATCAATAAAAATAGAAATTTCTCTGCCATTAGAAAATCCACGTACAATCGGCCTAGGTTCTGGTGATTCTAAGACCTGATTGCTCATTATCCTGTGTCCGTCTTCGAACTCATCTTGTGAAAATTCTGATGTTCGTTTGTGTACCTAGAACTTGCATCATGTGGAATTCTCCTGTCATATCTATTAAAACTACCCCGTGTTTTCCTTGAATATTCTCTATTCTTTGTGGCTGGGCAAAATCTCCATCCATGGTCTGAAGATTTGCAAGCTGAACAATATCTCACTCTGCAATTTGATTTACTATGTCCTATTTTATCACAATTAAAACAACGAATTGTTGTTACTGATCTCTCTGAGGTTTTCCTCAATTCCACCCGTGCACATGATTTCACTCCTGCATCATTTCCTAGATTTGAGGAGTTCGCATTATTCTGCGGTTTTGACACTGTAGCTGAAATCTTAGCACCTCCCTTCACAAAACTACTGTCCAGCGTTGGGCATTTTGATAGATTTTTGTTAACCTGTGCAAACAAAAAAAGATTCATCTGTGTCCTGATCAATTCTTTTATCAAAACTATCTGTAATTATATCTGGGACTGACGTTAAAAGGCAAGCAAAATGTAGCAGTTTTTCAGAATTATCTAAAGAGATATTATTTCCATTTACCCATGTAGAGTTTATCATAAATTTCTTTATCTCACCTACTGCATCAAATAAGCGAGCACTGTACGCTATTAATGAATCATTACCCTTCCTAGTTCTAATAAGGGCACGCAAGTTCCGAACAATGCACTCGCGGTCAACTCCGCCATACGACTTGCGTAAGAATTCCTGAAGTTCTTTCCAAGTTTTACACTTTCTGAACCCGAAACCTCGTGCTCGTTCTCCAATGTCTCCTTTGTCTAGATCTAAAAAAGCCTTTGCTTCTCTCAAAGCATCAGCGCCACCCGTAATCTTCCTAGAATTCAAGTAATTATCAACTGATTCAATGAATATTTCTACATTCTGTGTTAATTTCCCATCAACTAGTCCTTAAAATTTGTAATGCCTGCATTAAAATTTGTTAACTTATGGGTCACGACCGACTGAGACTGGCTTGCGTTTGAATCTTCCATTTTGCGCAAAATTCGGCGACCCGATCGTAACAACATAAAAAAAAAAAAAAGAAAGAAAGAAAACGGGAGAGCAACAAAAAGTTAAGCTTCTCCTAAAAAGAAAAACTGAA
>JANJGK010000518.1:232500-235000 GCA_039081455.1 Macrobrachium rosenbergii | reverse complement strand
ACAAAATAAAAATAAATAAATAAATAAAAATGAATAAGTAAATAAAAATATATAAATTAACAAAAATAAATAAATAAATAAAATTGAATAAATAAATAAAAATAAAAATATAAATATAAATAAATAATTAAATAAATAGATAAAAAAGCTAAAATAAATAAATAGATAAAAATAAATAAATAAAAAATTAAATGAAAATAAATAAATAAAAATAAATAAATAAATAACAATAAATAATAAAAATAAATAAAAAAATAAATAAAAATAAATAGAAAATGAATGAATAAATAAAAATAAATAAATAAAAATAGATAAATAAAAAGAAAAAAGAAAAATAAATAAATAAATAAAAAATAAAAATAAATGAAAATTAATAAATAAAAATAAATAAATAAATAAAAAATAAAAATAAATTAAAATTAATAAATAAAAATAAATAAATTAATAAAAATAAATAAAAAGAGATAAATAAATAAAAATAAAAAATAAATAAAATAGATAATTAAATTAATAAATAAAAATAATTGAAAATAAATAAATAAAAATAAATATATAAAGAAATAAATAATTAAAAATAAATATATAGATAAAAATTAATAAATAAAAATAAATTAATAAAAATAAATCAATAAATAAAAATAAATAAGAATAAATAAATAGAAAATATATTAATAAAAATAAATGAAAATAAATAAAAAAATATTTAAATAAATAAAAATAAATAATAAAAAAAATAAATATATATATATATAAATAAAAATAAATAAATAAAAAAATATAAATATAAAAATAAATAAAAATAAATAAATAAAAATATATGAGAATAAATAAATAAAAATATATGAAAATAAATAAATAAAAATAAATAAATAAATAAAAATAAAAATAAATAAAAAAATTTAAATAAATAAATAGATAAAAATAAATAAATAAATAAAAATAAATAAATCAATAAAGATAAATAAATAAATGAAAATAAAAAAATAAAAAATAAAAGTAAAAATAAAGAAATAAAAATAAGCAAATAAAAATAGATAAAAATAAACAAATAAATAAAAATAAATAAATAACGAAAAATAATAAAAATAAATAAATAAAAATAAATGAAAATAAATAAATAATAATAAATAAACAAATAAATTAAAATAAATAAATAAAAAGTAAATAAAAAAAAATAAAAAAAAAATAAATAGAAATAAATAAGTAAAAATAAATAAACAAATAAATGAATAAAAATGAATAAATAAATAAAAATAAATAAAAATATAAATGAATAAAATTCAATAAATAATTAAACATAAATAAAGAAAAATAAATAAATACACAAATAAATAAATAAATAGAAGATAAATATATAAAGAAAAATTTGTAAATAAAATTAAAAAAAATAAAAATAATTAAATAAATAAAAAAATAAATAAATAAATAAGTAAAAATAAAGATTAAATATAAAAATAAATGAAAATAAATAAATAAATAAAAATAAATAAACATATATAAATAAATAAAATTAAATAAAAAGTAAATTAAAACAAATAAATATATAAAAAGAAATGAAAATAAATAAATAAATAAAAATAAATAAATAAACAAAAAATAAATAAAAATAATTGAAAATAAATAAATAAAAATATAAGTATAAATAATAATAATTAAATATATAAAAATAAATAAATTAATAAAATTGAAAAAAAATAAATGAAAATAATATATAAATAAAAATGAATAAATAAAATAAATAAATATATAAAAACAAATAAATAAATGAAGATAAATAAATAAATAAATAAAGATAAATGAAAATAAATAAAAAAACAAATAATTAAAAAAATAAATAAATAAATAATTAAAAATAAATAAAAATATATAAAGAAAAATATATAAATAAAAAAGTAAATAAAAAAATAAATAAGAAAATAAAAAAAATAAAAATAAATAAATAAAAACAATAAAAAATTTAATAAATATAAATAAATGAATAAAAATAAATGAAAATAAATTAAATAAATAAAAAATAAAAATAAATAAAAAAGTAAATAAAAATAAATTGATAAATAAAAAGAAATAAAGAAATACATAAAAATAAATAAATAAATAAAATTTGAAAAATAAATAAAAATGAAAATATTAATAAAAATAAATCGTTAAATAAATAAAGTTAAGGAAACAAAAATAAATAAACAAATAAAAATGAATGAAAATAAATAAAATAAAATTAATAAATAAATAAAAAATTAAATAAAAATAAATAAATGAATAAATAAATAAATAAATAAATAAAAATATATAAAAATAAAAAATAGAAATAAATAAATAAAAATAAATAAAAAGAGATAAATAAATAAAAATAAATATGTAAATAAAGTAAATAAATAAATAAATAAATAAATAAAAATAAATTAAAATATATGAAATAAATAAATAAATAAAGGAATAAAAATAATAAAAATAAATAAATGAATAAAAAATAAAAATAAATAAATTAATGAAACAAATAAAT
>JANJGK010000518.1:222500-227500 GCA_039081455.1 Macrobrachium rosenbergii | reverse complement strand
AAAATAAATGAATAAAAGTAAATAAACGAATAAATAAAAATAAAAATAAAAAAAAATTTAAATAAATAAATAAATGGATAAAAATAAATGAATAAATAAAAATAAATGAAAATAAATAAATGAAAATAAATTAATTAAGATAAATAATTAAATAAAAATAAATAAATAAAAAAATAAAAACAAATAAAAAGATATAAATAAAAATAAATAAATAAAAATAGTTAAAAATAAACAAAAAAATAAAAATAAATAAATAACGAAAATTAAATGAAAATAAATAAATAAAAATAAATGAAATTAGATAAATAAAAATAAATAAATAATAATAAATAAATAAATAAATAATTCAAAATAAATAGATAAAAAATAAATACATAAAAATAAATGAATAAAAAAATAAATAAATAAAAATAAACAAACAAATAAATAAATAAAAATAAATAAATAAAAATAAATAAATAAAAATCAATAAACAAATAAACATAAGTAAATAAAAAAAATAAACAAATAAAAGGAGATAAATATATAAATAAAAATTAATAAATAAAAATAAGTAAATAAAAAAATAAATAAAATAATTAAATAAATAAAATAAATAAATAAATAAAAATAAATAAATGAATAAAAATAAATACAAATAAATAAATTAATAAATAAAAAAAAGAAGAAAATTAAAAAATAAATGAAAATAAATAAATAAATTAAAAATAAACATATATAAATAAATAAAAATAAATAAATAAAATTAAATAAAAAAATAAATTAAAACAAATAAATATATAAAAATAATTGAAAATAAATAAATAAATAAAAAATAAATAAAAATAATTGAAAATAAATGAATGAAAATATAAAAAATAAATAAATCAATAAAAATAAATAAATAAAAATAAATAAATAGATAAATATTAAATAAATAAATAAGATTATAAAAATAAATGACAATAAATATATAGATAAAAATTAACAAGCAGAAATAAATAAATAAATAAAAACAAATAAATAAATAAAAATAAATAAATAAATATAAAAATAAATAAATAAATACAAATAAATCAAAAATTAAAAATAAATAGGTAAATAAATAAAAATAATTGAAAATAAATAATGAAATAATGATAAATAAATAAATATTTAAAAATAAGTAAAAATATATAAATAGATAAAAATAAATAAGTAAAAAGCATGAATAAATAAGTAAAAATAAATAAATAAATAAATAAACAAAAATAAATAAATAAAAACAATAAAAATAAAAAAATAAATACAGATAAAATAAATGAATAAAAAAAATGAAAATAAATAAATAAAATTAAATAAATAAATAAATAAAAATAAATAAATAAGTAAAAATAAAGAAGTAAATGAAAATATATAAATAAATAAAAATAAATAAATAAATAAATAAATAAAACTGAATAAATAAATAAAAATAAAAGTATCAATAAAAATAAATAAATAAATAAATAGATAAAAAAAATAAAAAAATAAATAGTGTCAGTATCCACTGTACTGTAATTTCATTAATTTAGCTTTTGAGTTTAAATGGATGTTTTTGTAAAGTGTTATTTTGATTAAGTTTTAGTTCCTCGTCATTGTTACTCCTCTCCGCCATCTATTGTCTGGTTTTTCGTTTACTAATGTTTGTATTTTCTTCCAAGCCTGTTTGTGTGTCCATAACGATTCCAGGGGGCTTTCCAGAGGTGTTGTCTGGGAGTCTTGGCCTGGTGAGAAGAGAGTTAATTATCTTGGCCTGCCTTGAGAATATTGAGGTATTTTGGATTACTGGAAGAGTTTGGATCCCTGCATTTTTATGCCCATCTGCTGTTCTTCAGCATTATACTGCTTAAGCCCTCGGCCTTGTAATAGCCTGGGGGTACTCTCTGTGAGCAGGTAAAACCCATATTAACTATTTTCGGTTGAAACATCGTGGCCACTATTCCCTCTGCTGCAGCCCTGTGGACCTTAAGTTTGATCATCAGTGGACTTTGGAATCGAATTATAATCTGATCACGGCTTGATGTGTATCTCCAGACGTGGAGATTAGTGCTCGCATATAAGAGTAGTTTATTTTGTTAGGTTATTCCGTCTTTCAAAATAATCTTCTTTCTGGATCCCCTCTCCTTTTGGGTTGAAAGTGTAGTTTTGTCATAACTAGTGTGATTGGTTTGGTTATAATTTAAGGGTCATTTGGTATTTAATATATTTATGTTAATTTTGGAGGTCTGGGTAATCATTTCTGTCTATTTTAATTATTTTAATAAAATTATAATTTTTTTGCCATCTTTCAACAACCCCCTTAATTTGACTCTCCCACACTTGGAAAATCGTCATGTTTATAGTACCTTCTCACAATATGATGACAGTGGTATTTTCTAAAGGTGAATAATGTTTTGAATTACAATTAACTACTTGCTGTGGCATCGTTGCACCACTGCAAGGCTCTGACAATAGATAAAAATTGATAAATAAAAAATTAAATGAAAATAAATAAATAAAAATAAATAAATAAAAATAAATAAAAAAATTAATAAAAATAAATAGAAATAAATGAATAAATAAAAAAAAATAAATAAATAAATAAAAAAAATAAATGAAAATAAAAAAAATAAATAAATAAAAATAGATAAAAAGAGATAAGTAAATAAAAATAAATAACTAAATAAAATAAATAATTAAATAAATAAATAAAAATAAATGAAAATAAACAAAAAAAATTAATATATAAATAAATAAATAAATAAAAATAAATAAAAATAAATAAATGAATAAAACTAAAAAAATTAATAAAAATAAATAAAAATAAAAATAAATAAATAAATAGAAATAATTAAATAAATAAAATGAATAAAAATAAAAAATAAATAAAAATAAAAAAAATAAAAATAAAATTTTAATAATAAATAAAAAAGTAAAAATGAATAATAAAAAAAATAAATAAATAAATAAAAATAAAAAATAGATAAAAATAAATAAATAGAAATAAATAAGTAAAAATAAATAAATAAATAAAATAAATAAATAAATAAAACAAATAAATAAATAAAATAAATAGATAAATAAAATAAATAAATAAATAAAAATCAATAAATCAATAAGAAAAAATAAAAAATAAAAAATGAGTGAATAAATAATAAGAAATAAATAAATAAAAATAAAGGAATAAATAAAAATAAATGAATAAATGAATAAAAATAAATAAAAATGAATGAAAAAAATAAAAAAATAAAAAAATAAATAGATAAAAATGAACAAAAATAGATAAATAAATAAAATAAGAAAATATATAAAAATAAATTAATATAAATAAATGAATGAATATATAAAATGAAATTAAAATAAATAATTAAAAATAAATTAATAAATGAAAATAAATAAATAAATAAATAAAAATAAATAAATAAATAAAAAAATAAATGAAAATAAATGAAAAGAAATAATTAAAAATAAATAAATAAATAAAAATGAATAAATAAAAAGAAATAAATAAATAAAAATAAATAAAGATAAAATAAATCAATAAAAATAAAAGGAAAAAATAAAAAATAAAAAATAAATAAAAATAAATAAATAAGAATAATTGAATAACAATAAATAAATATATAATAATTAATAAAAAGAAATAAAGAAATAAAATAAATAAATAAATAAATAAAAATAAGTGAAAATAAATAATTAATAATAAATAAAAATATAATAATAAATAAATAAAGAAAAATAAATAAATAAATGAATAAAAATAAATAAATAAATAAATAAAATTAATAAAAAAATAAGTATATAAAAATGAATGAAACTCAATAAATGAGTAAATATAAAGAAAAAATAAACATAAATAAATAAATAAATAAATGAAAATAAATGAAAGCAACAAAAAATAAATAAGTAAATAATAATAAATAAATAAATAAAAATAGATAAATAAATAAAAATAAATAAAAAATAAATAAATAAAAGTAAATAAATAAAAAAATATAAATAAAAAAATAATACATAATTGAAAATAAAAAAAATTAAAATAAATAAATAAATAAATAAAGAAAAAAAAAGATAAATAAATAAATAAATAAAGATAAATAAATAAATAAATAAATAAAAATAAATAAATAAATGAATTAATTAATTAAAATAAATAAATAAATTAATAAAAAATATTAAAATAAATAAATAAATAAATAAATAAATAAATAAATAAATAATAAAAATAAATAAAAAATAAATAATAAAAAATAAATAAACAAAGATAAAGAAATAAATAATAATAAAGAAATAAAAAATAAATAAATAAATAAATAAAATTAAATAAAAAATAAATAAAAAAATTAATAAATAAAAATAAAAAAAATAAATGAAAACAAATAAATAAATAAAAATAAATAAATAAAAGTAAATAAATAAAAATAGATAAATAGAAATAAATAAAAATAAATGAAAATAAATAAATGAAAATAATAAATAAATGAATGAAAATAAATGAAAAAATAAATAATAATAAAAAATAAAAAATAAATAAAAATAAATAAATAAATAAATAAAAATAAATAAAAATAAATAGATCAATAAAAATAAATAAAAATAAATAGATCAATAAAAATAAATAAATAAATAAAAAATAGAGAAATAAATATATAATAATAAATAAATAAATAAGAAATTAAAATAAACAAATAAAAATAAATAAATAAATAAAAATAAAAAATAAAAACAATTAAAAATACAGAAATAAATAAAAATAAATAAATAAATAAATAAATGAGAATAAGTTAAAATAAATAAATGAAATTAAAAATATAAAAAAATAAAAATACGTAAAATAAATAAATAAAATAAATAAATAAAAATATAAAATAAATAAAAATAAATAAATAAAAATAAATAAATAAATAAATAAAAATAAATGAAAATAAAAAAAATAAATAAAAATAGATAAAAAAAGATAAATAAATAAAAATAAATAAATAAATAAAATGAATAATTAAATAAATAAATAAAAATAAATG
>JANJGK010000518.1:205000-210000 GCA_039081455.1 Macrobrachium rosenbergii | reverse complement strand
TTATTTTTATTTATTTATTTATTTTTATTTACTTATTTATTTTTATTCATTTATTTTTATTTATTTTTTTATTTATTTAATTATTTTTATTTATATATTTATTTCATTTGTTGTTATTTATTTATTTATTTATTTATTTTCAATTATTTTTTATTTATTTATTTTTTTTATTTTTATTTATTTATTAATTTATTAATTTATCTATTTTTATTTAGTTATTTATTTTCATTTATTTATTTTCATTTATTTATTTAATTAATTTATTTATTTATATATAATTATTTGTTTATTTTCATTTATTTTTATTTCTTTATTTATTTATTTTTATTTTTTATTAATTTTTATTTATTTATTTATTTTATTTATTTTTATTTATTTATTTCTCTTTATTTATTTTTTATTTATTTTTTATTTTTATTTAAATACTTATTTTCATTTATTTACTTTCATTTATTTGTTTAGCTTTCTTTTTAAGCGTTAATTTTCATTTTTTTTATTTGTTGATTTTTAGTTCTTTTCAGTCCTTTTCTTATTTTTTATTTAGTTTTGTTTTATTTTATTTTTTTAGATTTATTTTTTTTTATTTTTTACTTTCATTTATTCTATTGATTTTTATTTATTTATTTCCATACATATTAGTTATTTTGATTTAGTTTATATTATTTTTCATTTACTTACTTTTATTTATATATCTTAATTTCATTTATTTTTCTTTATTTTTTTATTTATTTTTAGTAAATCTAATATACTTATTTATTATTTTTTTATTTTATTATTTTTTTTATTTACATTCAATTTTATTTACTGATTTTTATTTAATTATTTTTATTTATATTTATTTATTTATTAAAGTAAAAAACCAACTTCAAAAGTGACCTAAAAAAAAGAATAAGAATATACCATGAAACCTTTAGAATAATATGTCAGTTTTGAATACAATATTATTATGAATTTTACTCTCTTTATGATGGATGAATTTAGTTTAACTTTTAACTTCTTATAACCGAGTCCTATTAAAAAAAAAAGTTAAAAATACAATACATTTTTAACGAAAAATCAATTTCAAAAATCACCTAAAAATTGGAAAATGAATATATCATATAAAACCTAAAAAAACCTAACTTTTAATACAATATTTTTGGGAATTCTGTCCTCTTTTTCGTGAATGATTTTAGTTCAACGTTTTTTATATATTCTTATTATTATTTACCATTGTTGTTTTATATTTGTATTTGTAATTTTAATATTTAATTCAAATGATAAATACCCTTTATTTACTAATGAAGAAAATTATGATACAAGTAAATAAAAAAATAATTAAATAAAAACAATTAAATAAAATCATAACAAAATATATGAAATGAAATAAGATGAAAATTAAAACAAACACGTTGGGAATAAATGTAAAAATAATGCATAGGATCAAACTTAAAGCTTTTATGTTCCGTTCTTTTGTCTTTTTAAGTCATTTTTGTAGTTGATTTTTTACTTAGATATTGAATAGTTTTAACGGATATTTTTTATATTATTGTGTTAAACTAAAATCGGTCATAAAAAGAGGACAAACCTCCCAAAAAATATTGTGTTCAGATTTAAATATTTTTGACACTTTTTACATATTTCATTATTTTTAATTTCTTAATGATTTTTAAATTGATTTTTGACTGAAATCTTGAATGTTTATAACAGTATTTTTATATACAAAACGTATATATCCTTTTAGCCTTGAATTTTACCTTATTGTTTTTGAACGGAGATTTTTTTTATAACACTTTGCTGTAAGAATATATCAGTGAATGGGGCAAAACTACGAAAAATATCGCAGACAAATTGTTTTTTTTTTACTTCTTACACATTTCATTAATTTTTCTTTTTTTTTTTAATGATTTTTAGTGATTTTTGTCTTAAATTTTGAATGCTTTTAACGGTATTTTTTTTTATGAAAAAATTATATAATCTTTATTTTATTGCATAATTTAGGTACTGAATTCGTGAAACATTTTTTTTATCATAATAAATCATGTATATTTTTAGATTTAATTCTACTGAATAAAATTCTATTAAAATTTAGGATATATAAATTTTTAAGAATGCAATAATAATAATAATAATAATAATAATAATAATAATAATAATAATAATAATAATAATAATAATAATAATAATAATAATAATAATAATAATAATAATAATAATAATAATAATTTAAAATCATCAAAAAAGGAAAGTAAATGGAATATGTAAAAGTAAAAAAAAAAAATCCGATTACGATATTTTTCGTAGCTTTACCCTCTTTTTGAAGACTGATTTTAGTTCACCTTTTAAGGATATATTCTTATAACAAAGTTTCATGAAAAAATCTCCGTTTAAAAACAATGCAGATAAAATTAAAGGCTAATTGGTCATATAAGTTTTGCATATAAAAATACTGATAAAAGCAGTCAAGATTTCAGTCAAAACTTAATTTAAAAAATCATTAAGAAACGGAAAATAAATAAAATATGTAGAAAGTTTAAAAAATATTTCAATTTCAAAACAATTTTTGGGGGGAGTTTTGCCCTCTTTTTGACGAATAATTTTAGTTTAACGTTTACAGATATATTATTATAACAGAATTATGTATATAAAAAACTCCGTTAAAAAAAACAATCAATATTTAAGTAAAAAATCAACTTCAAAAATCACCTTAAAAATGGGGAAAAATTGTTGAATAAAAACTTTTAGAAAATATGTGAATTTTGAATACAATATTTTTGGGGAAATTTTGCCTCTTTATGATCAATGAATTTAGTTCAACTTTTACAGATATATTCTTATAACCGAGTTTAAAACAAAAAGGTTAAAAAATCAACTTCAAAAATCAACAAAAAAAAACGTTCATGATTTAAGACAAAAATCAATTTAAAATCATTATAAAAAGAAAAAATAAATGAAGTATGTATGAAAAATACTGATGAAATCATTTAAGGTTTCAGTAAAAAATCAGTTTATAAAATCATTAAGAAAAAGAAAATAAATGAAATATGTAAACAGTTTCAAAAATATTTCAATTTGAATACAATATTTTTTTGGAGTTTTGCCCTTTTTTTGATGAATAATTTTAGTATCGTTACTGATATATTATAACAACATTATATAAAAATAATCCGTTAGAAGACAATCAATATATATTGTTAAAAATCGACTTAAAAAATCAACTAAAAAACCTTCACGATTTAAGACGAAAATCAATTTATAAATCATTAAAAAAGGAAAATGAATGAAATATGTTAAAAGTAAAAAAAAAATCAATTTTATTACGATACTTTTCTTAGTTTTGCCCTCTTTTTGATGACTGATTTTACTTTACCATTCACTGATATGTTCTTAAAGCAAAGTTTTATGAAAAAATCTCCGTTCAAAAACAAACAAGGTGAAATTCAAGGCTAAAAGGTCATATACGTTTTGTATATAAAAATACTATTATAAACATTCAAGATTTCAGTCAAAAATCAATTCAAAAATCATTAAGAAATTAAAAACAATGAAATACGTAAAAAGTGTCAAAAATATTTAAATATGAATACAATATTTTTTGGGAGTTTTGTCCTCTTTTTATGACTGATTTTAGTTAAACAGAATTATATAAAAAATGTCCGTTAAAAACATTCAATATTTAAGTAAAAAGTCAACTTCAAAAATGCCAAAAACAAACACAAAAGAATGAAACATAAAAGCTTTAGGTTTGTTTTAATTTGAAAAAAAAAATTAGGAATAATACAATCTTTTATATTAATCCTTTGTATTATTTTTACATTTATTTTTAACGGGTTTGTTTTAATTTTCATCTTATTTCATTTCATATGTTTTGTTTTGATTTTATTTAATTTTTTATTTAATTTTGTTTTTGTTTTTTTATTAATTGTATCATAATTTTCTTCATTGGTTAATAAATGGTATTAGTCATTTGAATTAAATATAAAAATTCCAAATACAAATATAAAACAACAATGGTAGATAATAATAATATATCAGAAAACGTAGAACTAAAATCATTCACGAAAAAGGGATTTTAGATGATTTTTGAAATTGATTTTTCATTTAAATAATGATTGTATTTTTATTTATTTTTAAATAGAACTCGGTTATAAGAAGTTAAAATATAAACTAAATTCATCCATCATAAAGAGAGCAAAATTCATAATAATATTGTATTCAAAATTGACATATTTTCTTAAAACTTTAATGTTACATTCTTATTCCTTTTTTTAGGTCATTTTCGAAGTTGATTTTTACTTGAATAAATAAATAAATATAAATAAAAAATAAATAAATAAAAATAAATGAATAAAAATGAATGTAAATAAACAAATAAAAAATAAAAGTAATAAAAAAGATAATAAATAAGTATATAAAATTTGCTGAAAATAAATCAATAAATAGAGAAAAATAAATGAAATTAAGATATATAAATAAAAGTAAGTAAATGAATATAATAGGAACTTTATCAAAATAACTAATATGCATAAAAATAAAATAAATAAAAATAAATTAAAGTAAAGAAAAGTAAAAAATAAAAATAAATAAATCTAAATAAATGAAATTAAGTAAAACGGAATAAAAAGAATGAAAAAATCAACAAATAAATAAAAATAAACGATTAAACATAGAGTTAAATAAATAAATGAAAAGAAATAAATAAAAATAAATAATTAAATAAAAATAAATAAATAAATAAAAGAATAAAAATAAATAAAAAGAAATAAAAAGAAATAAAAATAAAAAAATAAATAAAAACAATAAGTATATAAAAATAAATAAAAAGAAATACATAAATAAAAATAAATAAAATAAATAAATAAATAAACAAAAATAAATGAAAATCAATAAATAAATAAAAATAAATAAATAAATAAATAAAAAGAAAATAAAAATATAAATAAAAATAAATAAATAAATAAATAAAAAGATAGAAAAATAAATGAAATAATAATAATAAATAAAAATAAATAAATAAATAA
>JANJGK010000518.1:190000-192500 GCA_039081455.1 Macrobrachium rosenbergii | reverse complement strand
GAAATGAAAATAAATAAAAATAAATAAATATAAGTAAATAAAAAAAAATAAATGAAAAAATTAATGAAATTAAATAAAAAAAATAAATAATAAATAAAAATTAATACATAAAAATAAGTTAAAATAAATAAATAAAAAAATAAATAAATAAAATAAATAAATAAATAAAAAAAATAAAAATAAATAAATAAAAACAAATAAATAAATAAATGAAAATAAATGAAAATAAATAATTGAAAATAAATCAATAAATAATAATAAATACATATATATATGAATAAGTAAATAAATAAAATAAATAATTAAAGAATATGAATTAAAAAATAATAATTAAAAATAATAAATAAAAAAATAAATAAATAAAAGAAATAAATACATAAATAAAAATAAATGAATAACTAAAAAAAATTTACAAATAAAAATAAATACATCCCTAAATAAGATGAATATATAAATATATAAAAATAAATGAAAATAGATAAATAAATAATAAATAGATAAATAAATAAAAAATAAATAAATAAATAAATAAATAATAAAAAATACATAGATAAAAAAAATATAAAATAAATTAATAAATAAAAAGAATAAATAAATAAAAAGAAATAAATAAATAAATAAAAATAAACAAATAAATAAAAATAAATAAATAAATAAAAATAAATACATAAATAAAAACAATAAATAAAAATTCAGAAATAAATAAAAATAAATAAATACATAAATAAGAATAAATTAAAATACATATAATAAATAAATAATAAAAAATACATAAAAAAATAAATAAATAAAAATAAATCAATATATAAAAATAAAAATAAATAAATTGAATATAATAAATAAAAATAAATAAATAAATAAAAATAAATAAATAAATAAAAATAAATAAATAAATAAAAATAAATAAATAAATAAATTATAAATAAATAAATAAAAATAAATAAATAAATAAAAATAAAAATAAATAAATAAATAAAAATAAATAAAAATGAATAAATGAAAACAAATAAATAAATTAAATAAAAAAATAAAAATAAAAATAAATAAATAAATAAAAATAGATAAATAATTAAAAATAAATAAATATATAAAAATAAATTAATAAAAATGAATAAATAAAAATAAATGGAAATAAATAAAAATAAAAAAATAAATAAAAATAAATAAAAAAATAAAAAAATAAATAACTAAAAATAAATAAATAAATAAATAAAAATAAATGAATAAAAATAAATAAAAATAAGTAAATAAAAATAAATAAATATAAATTAATAAAAAATGATGAAATAGAAATATATAAATAAAAGTAAATAAATAAATGAAAATAAATGAAATTAGTAAATAAATAAAAATAACTTAGTAAATAAAAATAAACAAATAAGTAAATAATAAATAAATAAATATAAATAAAAAAATAAAAATCAATAAAAAAATAAAAAATAAGAATAAATAAAAAAATTAAATAAAAAAATAAAAAAATAAATAAACAAAAATAGATAAATGAATAAGAATAAAAAATAAAAATAAAAAAATGAGTGTATTAATAAAATAAATAAATAAATAAAAATAAATAAATAAATGGAAGTAAATAAATAAATAAAAATAAAAAATAAAATAACAAAGGTAAATAAAAAAAAATAATTAATAAATAAATAAATAAATAAATAAATAAATAAATAAATATAAATAAAAATAGAAAATAAATATATAAAAAATAAATAAATAAAAAAAATTAAATAATTAATAAATAAAAACTATTAAATAAATAAAAAAACAAAAAATATAATAAAGAAATAAAAATAAGTCAATAAAAATAAGTGATATCATATAAATAAAAATGAATAAATAAATAAATGAAAATAAAAAAATAAAAATAAATAAATAAATAAATAAAAGTAAATAAATAAAAATAAATAAAGAAAAAATTAGTAAAAATAAATAATAAAAAAATAAATAAAAATAAATAAATAAATATATAAAAATAAAAAATAAATAAAAAAAATAAATAAATAAATAAAAGTAAATGGAAATAAATAATTAAAAAATAAATACATAAAAATAAATTATAAAATAACAAAGGTAATAAAAAAAATTAATTAATTAATAAATAAATAAATAAATAAATATAAATAAAAAAAAATAAATATATAAAACAATAAATAAATAAAAAAATTAAATATTTAATAAATAAAAAAATAAATAAAAATAAAGAAATAAAAAAATAAATAACTAAAAATAAATAAATAAATAAATAAATAAAAATAAATGAATAAAAATAAATAAAAATAAGTAAATAAAAATAAATAAATAAATATAAATTAATAAAAAAATGATGAAATAGAAACATATAAATAAAAGTAAATAAATAAATGAAAATAAATGAAATTAGTAAATAAATAAAAATAACTTAGTAAATAAAAATAAACAAATAAGTAAATAATAAATAAATAAATATAAATAAAAAAATAAAAATCAATAAAAAAATAAAAAATAAGAATAA
>JANJGK010000518.1:170000-172500 GCA_039081455.1 Macrobrachium rosenbergii | reverse complement strand
TGATTATTTTATTTATTAATTTTTTATTTATTTATTTATTTTTATTTATTTAATTCTATTTATTTATTGTTTTTTTTATTTAATTACTTTTATTTATTTTCTCTTATTTATTAATTTATTTTTTTTATTAATTTTTGTATATTTTTATTTATTTCTTTTTATTTATTTTTATTGATTTATTTATTTCTATTTAGTTGTCTATTTTTATTAATTTTTTTTTTACTTATTTTCAATTATTTTTATTTTTTATTTATTTTATTTGATTTATTTATTTATTTTTATTTAATAATTTATTTTTATTTGATTTTATTTTTTATTTATTATTATTTATTTATTTTCATTTATTTTTATTTATTTATTTATTTTTATTTATTTATGTATTTGTTTTATTTATTTATTTTTATTTTTTATTTTTTTAATTCTTAATTTTCAATTATTTAATATAATTTATTTCATTTATTTATTTATTTTTTCATTTATTTATTTTCATTTATTTATATATTTTTATTTATTTTCACTTATTTATTTATTTGTTTTTATTTATTTATTTATTTACATTTATTTTATTTATTTAGTTAGCTTTATTTACTTATTAATTTTATTTAGTTATTTTAATTTATTTAATTTTATTTATTTTTTATTTATATTTTTTTATATATTTTTTAATCATTTATTTTTATTTATCTTTTCATTTATTTTTTTATTTATTTTTATTTTATTAATTTTCATTGTCTTTTATTTACTGTATTTATTTTTATTTATTTATTTTGATTTTTTTATTTATTTATTTTTATTTGTTTATTTATTATTTATTTTTTAATTTTTATTTATTTATTTCTTTAATTATTTTTTATTTATTTATTTTAAGTTATTTATCCTTTTTTATTTATTTTTTTATTTTATTTTTTTCGTTTTCTTTATATATTTATTTTCATTTATTTTTATTTTTTTTACTTTTATTTATTTATTTTTGTAAATTTTTTAATTTTTCTTAATTTATTTATTTTTTATTTATTAGCTTATTTTATTCATTTTCATTTATATTTTATTTATTTATTTATTTTTATTTATTTATTTATTTTTATTTTTTATTTTTATCTGTCTTTTTATTTGTTTATTTATTTTTATTTATTTAATTTCATTTATTTTTTATTTATTTGTTATTTTTATTTATTTATTTCTCTTTATTTATTTTAACTTATTTATTTATTTATTTTTATTTATTTCTTATCATTTATTTGTATTTATTTCTATTCATTTATTTTTATTTATTTATTTAGTTCTATTTATTTATTTACTTTGATTAATTTATTTCTATTTATTTATTTTTATTTTTTTATTTTTTATTTTTTATTTATTTATTTATTTCTATTTATTTATTTATATCTATTTTTTTAATATTTATGTATTTAATTTCATTTAATTATTTATTTTTATTTATTTATTTTCATTTGTTTCATTTATTTATTTGTCATTATTTATTTATTAATTTTTATTTATTTTTAATTTCTTATTTATTTATTTATTTTTTGTTTATTTGATTTTTTGTTCATTTTCATTTATTTATATTTATTTATTTATTTTATTTATTTATTTTTATTTATTTATTTTTATATATTTATTTTTTTTATTTAATCTTATTTATTTTTATTAATTTATGTTTTCATTTATTCATTTATATTTATTTTATTTTTATTTATTTTTTAATTTTATTTATTTATTTTTTATTTATTTTTATTTCATTTTTTAATAATTTATTTTTACTTATTTCATTATTTATTTATTCATTAATTAATTTATTTATTCAATAATTTATCTATATTAATTTATTTTTATTTTATTATTATTTTATTTATATATTTATTTATTAATTTTTTCATTTATTTATTTATTTTTATTTATGTTTTTATGACTTTTATTTATTTATTTTGATTTATTTATTTATTTTTATTTTATATTTTTTTAATTTATTTTCATTTATTTATTTTTTTTCATTTATTTATTTATTTATATTTATTTATTTATCTATTTATTTATTTATTTATTTATTATTTATTTATTTTCATTTAAAAAAAAATTTTCAGTTATTTTTTTTTATTTATTTATTTATTTATGTTATTTACCTAATTTCATTTATTTTTATTTATTTTTATTTTTTTATTAATTTTTATTTATATATTTATTTATTTTTATTTATTTATTTATTTATTTATTTATTTATTTATTTATTTATTTATTTATTTATTTATTTATTTATTTATTTATTTATTTATTTATTTATTTATTTATTTGTATTTATTCAAGTATTCATATTTATTTATTTTCATTTTTTTATTTATTTATTTTTATTTATTTACCTATTTTTATTTCTTTATTTTTTATTTATTTTTATATCTCTCTTTACTTTTATTTTTTATTTTCATTTATTTTTGTTTACGTTTTTTATTTATTTTTATTTCATTTATTTTTATTTATTTCTTTATTTTTATTTATTTATTTT
>JANJGK010000518.1:165000-167500 GCA_039081455.1 Macrobrachium rosenbergii | reverse complement strand
TTGCGTTTATTTTTTATGTATTTATTTTTTAGTTTCTTATTTTTTATTTATCTTTTTTAATTATTTTTTTTATTTATTTTCGCTTATTTATTTATTCATTTATTTTTTCCTTTTTATTTATTTTTTATTTATCTATTTTTGTATTTTTATTTATTTTTTATTTTATTTATTTTTTATTTATTTTTATTTTTTTATTTATTGACTTATTTATTTTTACTTAATTGTTTATTTTAATTTATTTTTTTTTCTTTAATTGTTTCTTATTTATTTATTTTTAATTATTTATTTTTATTTGTTTATTTATTTGTTATTGTTTATCTATTTATGTTTATTTATTAATTAATTTTTATTTATTTTTATTTTTTATTTATACATTTTTATTTAATTTTATTTATTTATTTTATTTATTTATTATGATTTATTTTTTTATTGAATCTTTTTATTTATTTATTTATTTATTTTTATTATTATTTCTTTTGATTTATTTATCTATTTTTATTTATTTATTTATTTTCATTTATTTATTTATTTATTCTATTTATGTTTTTTATTTATTTTCATTGATTTTCATTCATTTTTTCTTTTTATTTCTTTATTTATTTTTATTTATTTATTTATTTTTGTATTTATTTATTTTTTATTTATATTTTTTAATTTTTAATTTTTATTTATTTTTTATTTATTTACATTTTTATTTTTATTTATTTCTATTTATTTTTATTTATTTATTTATTTATTATTTTTTATTTTTTTGTTTATTTATTTAATTTTATTTATTTATTTATTTTTAATTAATTAATTTAATTTATTTATTAATTTATATATTTTTCTTATTTATTTATTTCTATTTATTTATTTATTTTTACTCATTTTCACTTTTTTATTTATTTATTTTAATAATTTATTATTTTTTATTTATTTATTTTCATTCAATTTTAATTAATTTTTTCATTTATTTTTATTTATTTATTTATTTATTTATTTAATTCTATTTATTCATTTATTTTTATTTATTTATTTTTGATTATTTAATTTTTATTTTTATTTATCTATTTTTAATTTTTTTTATTCATTTATTTATTTTTATTTAATTATTTATTTTTCTTTATTTATTTTCAATTATTTTGACTTATTTATTTTGTTTTATTTATTTATACTTATTTTCATTTATTTTTATTTAATCATTAATTAATATTAATTTATTTATTCTTTTATCTATTTTTATTTATATTTATTTATTTATTTTTATTTCTTTAATTTTTTAAATTTTTCATTTATTTATTTTTTATTTGTTTATTTTTTATTTATTTTTTTTATTTATTTATTTATTTTATTTATTTATTTATTTGTATTCATTAATTTTTTTATTTATTTATTTATTTTTATTAATTTATTTTTTATTTATATTTCATTTTTATGTATTTATTTATTTTTTATTTATTTATTTATTTTATTTATTTATTTATGTACTTATTTTTATTTTTTTTATGGCTTCATTTATTTTCCTTATTTATTTATTTATTTATTCTCTTTATTTATTTTTTTTATTTATTTATTTTGAGGTATTTATCTCTTTTTGTTTATTTATTTATCTTCATTTATTTAATTTTATTTATTTATTTTTTATTTATTTTTCTTTATTGTTTTGTTTTTATTTATTTATTTACTTTCATTTAATTATTTATTTTATTTAATTATTTATTTTTTATTTTATTTTTCTTAATTTATTTATTTTTATTTAATTATTTATCTTTACTCATTTATTTATTTATTGTTATTTATTTGCATTTATTTTTAATTATTTATTTATTTTTTTTTATTTATTATTTTTATTTTTTATATATGAATTTTTATTTATTTTTTTTTTATTTATTTAATTTCAATTATTTTTTCAATTTATTTTTTTTATTTAATTATTTTTATTTAATTTCACTTATTTATTTATTTGTTTTAATTTTTTATTTATTTTTATTTATTTATTTTCATTTATTTATTTTTATTTATTTCTATTTATTTATCTTTGATAATTTATTTTTTATTTTCCTTTATTTATTTTTTACTTTTATTTATTTATTTTTTTCCTTTTATTTAGTTTTATTTTTTTATTTCTTTATTTATTTATTTCAATTTAATTATTTATTTTTATTTATTTATTTTATTTATTCTTATTTATTTAGTTTTTTTATTATTATCATTTATTAATTTATTTTTATTCATTTTCATTTATTTTTACTCCATTTTTTATTTATTTTTATTTTTTTATGTATTCGTTTTTATTTATTTATTTTTATTTATTTTTACTTTTAATTTATTTATTTTATTTTTTCATTCAAATTTTATTTATTTGATAGCATTTATTTTATTTATTTATTTATTTTTATTTATTTAATTATTTTCATTTATTTTTTTATTTATTTAGCTTTATTTATTTATTAATTTATTTTAATTTATTTAACTTTTTATTTTTACCTATTTTTTTATTTATATATATATTTTTAAT
>JANJGK010000518.1:147500-152500 GCA_039081455.1 Macrobrachium rosenbergii | reverse complement strand
AAATAAATAAAAATCAATAAATAAATTAACATAAATAAATAACTATAAATAAATAAAAAATAAATAAATAGAAAAAGATAAATAAAAAAAATAAAATTTAATAAATAAAAATAAATCAATAAATAAAAATAAATAAAAATAAATTAGTAAATAAATAAATGAAAAAGTATATAATAAAATAAATAAAAACAAATAAATAAAACAAATAAAATTCAATAAAAAAATTTAAATAAATACAAAATAATTAAATAAATAAAAAAATAAAAAATAAAAACATATCCATAAAATTATATACAAAAGTAAATGAAAATATATTAATAAAAATAAGCAAATAATTAAAAATAAATAATTAAAAATAAATAAATAAAAATAAATAAATGCTCAAAATTAAATGAATAAAGAAAAATAAACAAATAAAAATAATTGAAAATAAATGAATAAAAATAGAAAAATAAAAAAAATAAATAAAAATATATAAGTAAAGAAAATAAATAAATAAAAATAAATAAATAAGAAAAAAAATAATTAAAAATAAATAAGTAAAAATACATAAATAGATAAATAAAAATATAAATGAAAAATAAATACATAAAATAAATAAATAAAGATAAATATAAAACAAAAAAATAAATAAATAAAAATAAATAAACAAATAAAAATAAATAAATAAAAATGAATGTAAATGACAAATAAAAAAATAATAAAATAAAAAAAACAATAAATATTTATATAATATTTACAAAAAATAATATGAAAGTAAATGAAAAATAATATGAACTAAATCAAAATAACTAATATGTATGAAAATAAACAAATAAATATCAATAAAAAATAAATTAAAATAAATGAAAGCAAAAAATAAAAATAAACGAATAAAAAAAAATTAAGTAAAACTAAATAAAAAAAGAAAATGCATGAAAAAAATTGAAAAAAATCAACAAATAAATAAAAATAAAAATAAACGATTAAAATTAAAGTTAAATAAATAAATGGAAATAAATAAATAAAAATAAATGATTTAATAAAAATAAATAAATGAATAAATAAAAATAAATAAATAAATAAAAATAAATGAAAATAAATGAATAAGTAAATAAAAATAAACAAAAATAAATCAATAAATAAAATAAATAAATAAATGAATAAAAATAAATAAAATGAAAATAATAAATGAATAAAAAAATAAAAATAAATATAATAATAAAAAAAAATAAAAAATATAAACAAATAAATAAAAATAAATGAATGAAAAAATAAATCAATAAAAATAAATAAGTAAAAATAAATAAATAAACTAAATAAATAAATAAATAAAAATAAATAAATAAATAGAAATGAATAAATAAATAAATAAAAATAAATGAAAAATAAATAAATGAAAATAATTGAAAATAAATAAACAAAAATAAGGAAATAAATAAATAAAATAAATAAATAAGTAAATAAAAATAAAAAAAATAAATAAATAAAAATAGATAAATAAATAGAAATAATAAATGAAAAAATAAAAATATATTAAAATAAAAAATGTAAATAAATAAATAAATAAGAATAAAATAAATATTAAAAATTAATAAATAAATAAAAATAAAAAATAAATAAAAAATATAAAAATAAATTAATAAAAAAATAAATAAAAAAATAGAACAAAATAAATGAATAAAAAAGATGGAAATAAATAAATAAAAATAAATAAATAAAAATGAATAAATAAATAAAAATATATAAATAAATAAAAATAAATAAAAGAAAAAGTGAAAATAAATAAAAATAAATAAAGAAATAAAAATAAATGTTTAAAAAATAAATAAATAAAAATAAATAAATAAATAAAAATAATTAAATAAATAAATAAATAAAAATAAATAAATAAATAAAAATAATTAAATAAATAAATAAATAAATGAATAAATAAATAAACAAAAATAAAGATATAAATGAATAAAAATAAATAAATAAATAAATAAAAATAAATGAAACTAAATAAAAATAAATAAATAAATAAAAACAAATAAATTAATAAAAAAATAAAAAATAAATAAATAAAAAAGTAAATAAATAAATAAAAATAAAGAAACTAAATAAAGATAAATGAAAATAAAAAAAATCAATAAAAATAAATAAATAAATAAAATTATATAAATAAATAAAAATATATAAATAAATTATAAATTAATAAATAAAAATAATAAAAAAATAAATAAGTAAAAAATAAATAAATAAATAGAAATAAATAAAAAATTAAAATAAATACATAAAAAATGAATCAAAATAAATAAATAAAAATGAATAACGATATAAATAAAAATTAATCAAGAGAAAGAAGTAAATACACATGAATAAATAAATAAAAATGAATAAAAAAAAATATATATAATGAAAATAAATAGATAAAAATAAATAAATAAAAATAAATAATTAAATAACTAAAAATAAATAAAAATAAATAAATATATAAAAAGAGATAAATAAATAATAAAAAATAAAAATAAATAGATAAAGATAAATACATAAACAAAAAACATAAAAATAATAAATATCTGAAAATAAATGAAAATAAATAAAAAAAAATAGAAAAATATAAATAAATAAAAATAAATAAGTAAAAAAATTAATATATAAATAAATTAATTAATGAAAATAAATAAATAAAAATAAATAAATAAATAAAAATGGATAAATTAATAAAGAAAAATTAAATAACAATAAATAAATAACTAAAAATAAATAAAAAAATAAACAAATAAATAAAACTAAATAAAAATAAATAGATAAAAATAAATAAATAAATAAACATAAATAGATAAATAAATAAAAATAAATAAAAATAAATAAAAATAAAAAAGTAAATAATAAATAAATAAATAAAAATAATTAAATTAATAAAAAATAAATAAAAATTAATAAATAAAAATAATAAATAATTAAAAATTAAGGAATCAATAAATAAATAAATAATATGAAATTAATAAATAAATAAAAATAAATGAAAATAAATAAAAACAAATAAATAAATAAATAAATAAAACAAAAATGAATAAATAGATAAAAATAAATAAAAAAATATAAATAAATGAAAATAAATTAATAAAAATAAAGAAAAAATAAAAATAGATTTTTATTCATTTCTTGATTTTTATGTTTTTATTTATTAATTTTTATTTTTTATTTATTTTCATTAATTTATTTTCATTTATTTTTTAATTAATTTTTATTTATTTATTCTTATTTGTTTTTATTTTTATTTATCTATTTATATTTATTTAATTCTTTTTTCATTTTTTAAAATTTATTTATTTACATTTTAAATTTATTCTTATTCTTATTTATTTATTTTTATATATTTATTCATTTTTAATTATTTATTTTTGTTGCTTATTTATTATTTTTATTTATTTATTTATTTTTATTAATTAATTTTAATTAATTTATTTTTATTTATTTATTCATTAATTTTATTTATTTATTTATTATAATTTATTTATCTATTTTTATTTATTTTATTTATGTTTCTATTTATTTTTTCATTTATTTATTTTTATTTATTTATTTTCGTTTATTCTGTTTATATATTTGCTAATTTATTTTTAGTTATTTTTATTGTTATTTATTTTTAATTATTAATCTATTTGTTTTTATTTATTTATTTATTTTTATTTATTTATTATCATTTGTTTTATTCATTTATTTATTTTTTCTTTTTTCTTATTTATTATTATTTTTTATTTTTAGTTATTTATTTATTTTTTATATTTATTCGTTTATTTTTTACTTATTTTCATTTATTTATTATTATTTTTTTATTTATTTATTTTTATTTATTTTTTTATTTATTTATATATTATTAATTTTATTTTTATTTGTTTATTTTCATTCATATTTATTTATTTTTATTTTTTTTATGAAATTGCACTTATTTATTTCTCAATTAATTTTTATTTATATATTTATTTATTTTTATTTATTTTTTCATTTATTTATTTATTTTTATTTATTTTTCATTTACTTTTATTAATTTATTTTTATTTTTTTTCATTTATTTTTATTTATTTTTATTTATTTTGATTTATTTATTTATTTTTATTTATTTATTTATTTTCATTTATTTATTTATTTTTATTTATTTAATTTTTATTTATTTTCATTTATTTTTTATTTTTATTTATTTATTTATTTTTATTTATTTATTTTATTTATTTATTTATCTTTATATTTTTTATTTTCCTATATTTATTTGTTTTTATTTATTTGTTTATTTTTATTAATTTATTTGTTTATTTTTATATATTTTCATTTATTTTTATTTATTTATTTATATTCATTTATTTATATATTTATTTTTATTAAATATTATTTTTTATTTATTCGTCGTTATTTATTTATTATTTTTATTTATTTAATTGCATTCATTTTTTAATTTTTTATTATTTATTTTTAATTATTCATTTATTTTTATTTATTTATTTATTTATTTTAATCAATTTACTTTTATCTATTTGTTTTTATTTATTTATATTTCCATTTTTATTTATCTTTTTTATTTTTGTTTATTTATTTACTTATTTTTATTTTATTTTATTATTTCTTTATTTATCTATTTTTAATATTTATTTTTATTTATTTATTTTCTTTTATTTATTTATTTATTTTTATTTATTTATTTTTTATTTATTTATTTATTTATTTTTATTTAATTATTTATTTTTATTTATTTATTTTCTTTTATTGGTTTTTATTTATTTATTTTTAATTATTTATTTTTATTCATTTATTTACTTATTTATTTTTCTTTATTTATATTTATTTATGTTTTAATTTTTATTTATTTTTATTTTTTTATTTATTTATTTTTATTTTATTTCTATTTAATTTTATTTATTTATTTATTTTTTTATTTATATTTTTTAAATTTTTTTATTTAATAATTTTTTTTTATTTATTTATTTTTATTTATTTATTTATTTTTTACTTTTTTATTTATTTATTTTGATTTAATTATC
>JANJGK010000518.1:140000-142500 GCA_039081455.1 Macrobrachium rosenbergii | reverse complement strand
TATTTATTTTATTTATTTGTTTTTATTAATGTATTTTTTACTTATTTTTATTTATTTCGTTATTTTTTATTTATTTATTGATTTTTTTCTTTTTCTTTATTTATTTATATTTATTTACTTACTTTTATTTGTTTATTTATTTTTATTTATTTATTTTTATTTCTTTTTATTTATTTTTTTTTATTTGTTTTCAGTTATTTATGTATTCATTTTTATTTATTTAATTCATTTATTTTTATTTATTTATTTTTTTATTTATTTATTGGTTTTTATTTATTTATTTATATTTATTTTTTATTTTTATTCATTTATTTATTTTTGTTTAATTATTTGTCTTTCATTTATTTATTTTTTATTTGTTTTTTTAATTTATTTATTTTCATTAATTATTTATTTTCATTTATCTATTTATTTTAATTTATTTATTATTATTTATTTATCTATTTTTATTTTTTATTTAATTTTATTTATTTATTTATTTTCATTTGTTTTAATTTATTTTTTATTTTTATTTTTTTATATATTTATTTATTTCTATTTATTTATTTTTATTTATTTATTTGATTTATTTATTTTCTATTTATTTATTTCTATTTATTAAATTATTTTTATTTATTTATTTATTTTTATTTATATATTCTATTTATTTATATTCATTTATTTTTGGTTATTTATTTTTTTTTATTAATTATATTTTATTTATTTATTTTTATTTGATTTATTTTTATTTATTTTTATTTATTTTTCATTTTTAACTATTACAAATATATTCTTATAATCGAGGTAAAAAATGTGAAAAAAACTACTTGAAAAATCAACTAATAACACATTAATATAATAAATAATAATATTAATATATTATTAATATATTATTAATATAAATAAATAAATAAATGAATAAATAAAAAAAATTAAATAAATAAAAATAAAGACATGAAAGTAAATAAATAAAAATTAACAAATAAAAAAGAAAAATAAACAAATAAAAAGAAATAAATACAAATGAATGAAAATAAATAAATAAAAATAAAAAAATAGATAAAAATAAAAGTAAATAAAAAATAAATATATAAAAAATAATAAATAAATAATAAATATATAAAAATAATCAAATAAAAAGTAAAAAAATAAAAAATAAACAAAAATAATTAAATAGATAAATAAAAATAAATAAATAAATAAAAATAAATAAAAATAAATAAAAATAAATAATAAAAAAATAAAAATAAATAAATAAATAAATAAAAATAAATTAATGAAAATAAATTCATAAATAAGGGAAAATAAATAAAAATAAATAAATAAATAAAAAAAATGAAAATAAATAAATAAAAATAATAAAAAATAAAAATAAAAATAAATAAATAAATAAATAAATATAAATAAAAATAATAATAAACAAATAAAAATAAATGAATAAAAATAAATAAATAAAAATAAATAAATTTAAAAATAAAATATATAAAAATAAAAATTAATAATTAGAAATAAAAATAAATAAATAAATAAAAATAAATGAAAATAAACAAATAAATAAATAAATAAAAAATTCATATAAATGAAAATGAATAAATAAAAAAATAAAAATAAATAAATAAGTAAATAAATAAAAATAAATAAATAAATAATTAAATATAAATAAAAATTAATAAATAAATAAAGGTAAATAAAAAAACAAAAATAAATAAATAAAATTAAAATATAAAAAATAAATAAAAATAAATAAAAATAAATAAATAAAAATAAATAAATAAATAAAAATAAATATATAAATGAAAATAAAAAATAAATAAATAAAAAAAATAAATAAAAAAATTAATAAAAATAGATAAATACATAGAACTAAATAAATAAATGCAAAATAAATAAATAAGTGAAAATAAATAAAAATAAATAAATAAATAAAAATAAATAAATAAGAAATAAATGAATTTAAATAAATAAAAATAAATAAGTCAATGAAAATAAGTAAATATAAACAAAAAAATAAATGAAAATAAATAAATTAAAATAAATAATTAAATGAAAATAAATAAAAAATTAATAAAAAATAAAATAAATAAATAAATAAAAATTTAAAAAATTAATAAATAAAGATAAATAACTAAAAGTAAATTAAAAAAATTAAAAAAGTTAAAAAATAACCAAAATAAATAAATAAATAAATAAATAAATAAATAAATAAATAAGTAAAAATAAATAAATAAAAAAGGAAATTAAATTAATCAAAATAAATAAATGAATAAAAATAAGTAAATAAAAAATAAAAAATATATAAAAGTAAATAAATAAAAAAGATAAATAAAAAATAAATAAAAATAAATAAATAAATAAATGAAAAAATGAAATTAAATAAAAGTAAACAAATTAATTAAAAATAAATAAATAAATGAAAAGAAATAAATTAATGAAAATAAAAAAATAAAAATATATAAATAAAAAAATAAATAGGTAAATAAAAATAAATGAATAAATAAAAATAAAAAATAAATAAAAATAA
>JANJGK010000518.1:112500-122500 GCA_039081455.1 Macrobrachium rosenbergii | reverse complement strand
TATATATATATTTTTATTTATTTATTATATTTATTTAAATTAAGTTATTTTTTTCATTTTCTTTTATTTATTTATTTTTATTTATTTATTTTTATCTATTTTTTATTTATCTCTTTTTATTTATTAATTTATTTTTTATTTATTTATTTTTATTTATTTTTTCTTATTTATTTATTTTTAGTTATTTATCTATTTTTATTTTTTTATTTATTTTGATTTTTTATCTATTTTCTTTATTTATATTTTTATTTATTTTCATTATTTATTTATTTATTTATATTTATTTGTTTATTTATTTTTTTTATTTTTTTCTTAATTTTTTCTTTTTATTTATTTATTTATTTATTTTTATTAATTTTCCTTTATTTTTTTATTTACTTATTTATTTTTATTTATTTATTTATTTTTATTTATTTATTTATTTTTGTTTATTTATTTACTTTCATCTATTTTTTATTTATTTATTTTTATTTATTTTATTTCATTTATTTTTTTAATTTTTATTTGTTCAATCATTTATTTTTGTTTATTTATTGATTTGTATTTATTTTCAATTATTTTTAATTGTTTTTATTTATTTACTTATTTTTATTTCTTTATTTTCATTTATTTTTATTTATTTGTATTCATTTATTTTTATTTATTTATTAATTCTTTTTTATTTATTTTCTAATATTTATTTATTTATTTACTTTTATTTAATTATTTATTTTTATTTATTTATCTTCATTTGTTTTTGTTTATTTATTTATTTTTATTTGTTTATTTTTATTTATTTATTTAATTATTTTTGTTTATTTATTTATGTTTATTTATTTATTAATTTTTATTTATTTTCATTTATTTTTATTAATTTATTTATTTTTTTTTTATTTATTTTTTGGATTATTTTTTTATTTTCATTTATTTATTTACTTATTTTTATTTATTTATTTTCATTTATTTATTTTTATTTATTTATTTAATTTTATTTATCTTTATTTATTTTTTTATTTTTTATTTTTATTTATTTGTTCATTTTCATTAACTTTTTTTTATTTTATTTATTTTTGTATTAATTTATTTTTTTATTTTTTAATAAGTTATTTTTATTTGTTTAATTATTTACTTATTTATTTTTCTATATTCATTTATTTGTATTTCTTATTTATTTATCTCTATTTATTTATTTTTATTTATTTATTTATTTATTTTTATTTATGTATTTATTATTTTTATTTATTTATTTTTATTTATTTATTTATTTTTATTTATTTGTTTATTTTTAATTTACATTTTTTTAGTATTTATTTCCATTTATTTATTTATTTTCTTTATTTATTTATTTATATTTATTTATTTATTATTATTTATTTATTCATTTTAATTTATTTATTTTCATTTATTTAGTTATTTATTTTTAGTTATTTATTTTCATTGATTTTTATTTATTTATATATAATTAATTATGGTTATTTATTTTTACTAATTTTTAATTATATATTTATTTATTTTTATTTATTTATTTTACTTATTTTTATTTATTTATTTATGTATCCCTTAAACGCCTATTGGACGTATCATACGTCGACTAAAATTGTCTATTGGGTGCCAAGTGGACATACCGTACGTCGACTACAAAAAATTTCAACCTTTGTTCAACTTTGACTCGACCGAAATGGTCGAAAAACGCAATTGTAAGCTAAAACTCTTACATTCTAGTAATATTCAATCATGTACCTTCATTTTGCAACAAATTGGAAGTCTCTAGCACAATATTTCGATTTATGGTGAATTTTTGAAAAAAACTTTTTTCTTACGCCCGCGCGGTAACTCGGACGAAAATTTCAGAAATTCTTTCGTCATTTTGTCGTAATTTTTGCACTGTTCTATATTAGCCGTTACATAAAGTTTTATATATGAAAATGCGCGCAATTTCATGTAAAATACAGCAAAATACAATCCATGGTTGTAGCTTTTATCAGTTTGGAAATATTTTCATATAAACCACGATAACTGCCAAAATTTCAACCTTCAGTCAACTTTGACTCGAGCGAAATGGTCAAAAAACGCAATTGTAAGCTAAAACTCTTACATTCTAGTAATATTCAGTCATCTTCCTTCATTTTGCAACCAATTGGAAGTCTCTAGCACAATATTTCGATTTATGGTGAATTTTTGAAAAAAACTTTTTCCTTTTCTGCGCCTGAAATTCTTTCGTCACGTTGTCGTAATGTTTGCACCATTTTATATTAGTCGTTACATAAAGTTTGGAAATGTGCGCAATTTCATGTAGAATACAACAGAAAATAACTCATGGTTGTAGCTTTTATCAGTTTTGGAATATTTTCATATAAATCACGATAACTGCCAAAATTTCAACCTTCGGTCAACTTTAACTCGACCGAAATGGTCAAAAAACGCAATTATAAGGTAAAACTCTTCCATTCTAGTAATATTCAATCATGTACCTTCATTTTGCAACAAACTGGAAGTCTCTTAGCACAATATTTCGATTTATGGTGAATTTCTGAAAAAAAGAATTTTTTTCCTTACGTCTGCGCGCGGTAACTCGGCCGAACATCTCAGAAATTCTTTCGTCACGTTGTCGTAATGTTTGCATCGTTTTACATTGGTCGTTACATAAACTTTTATATATGAAAATGTGCATAATTTCATGTAGAATACAACAGAAAATGGCTCATGGTTGTAGCTTTTATCAGTTTTGAAATATGTTCACATAAATCACGATAACTGCCAAAATTTCAACCTTCGGTCAACTTTAACTCGACCGAAATGGTAAAAAAACGCAATTGTAAGCTAAAACTCTTACATTCTAGTAATATTCAATCATTTACCTTCATTTTGCAATAAATTGGAAGTCTCTAGCACAATATTTCGATTTATGGAGAATTTTTGAAAAAAACATTTTCCTTACGTCTGCGCGGTAACTCTGCCGAACATCTCAGAAATTCTTTCGTCACGTTGTCGTAATATTTGCACAGTTTTATATTAGTCGTTACATAAAGTTTTATATATGTAAATGTGCGCAATTTCATGTACAATACAACAGAAAATAACTCATGGTTGTAGCTTTTATATAAATCACGATAAATAGAAAAAATTCGACTTTCGGTCAACTTTAACTCGACCGAAATGGTCGAAAACTGCAATTGTAAGCTAAAACACTTACAGTCTAGTAATATTCAATCATTTCCTTCATTTTGCAACAAACTGGAAGTCTCTAGCACAATATTTCGATTTATGGTGAATTTTTGAAAAAAAAACATTTTTTTACGTCCGCGTGTTACGAATTCATGCATCATTTTGTGATAAAATTTTCTCTGTGTTGCTTTGATCGTTTTACAATTTGGTATATACCAAAATCATCGCAATTTAGTGTACAATACAAAGAAAAACAAAATTTCCCGTTAGCTTTAACCGTTTTGCTCACAGCGCTATTTGTATAAAATTATATATGAAAATTTTTTTTTTGCACTGTCATATATTTCAATATTTATATATGATAATGATATCTTTTTTCAATTTCTGATGGTTGCATACTAAACTTCAGGCAATGACAAAAAAATGAGCCAAAAATGAACTCTTAATCTTAAAAACTAAGCATGCTGTGATTTTTTTTTCCGCTTCAGCGCTAACTCACCGAACGCCGCCGTCATACGGGAGACGTTTTTGTAAATAGAGGCTCGGCGTTTAAGGGGTATTTTATTTATCTATTTCTATATATATTTATTTCTATTTATTTATTTTCATTTTTTATTTATTTATTTTTGTTTATTCATTTATTTTTATTTATTTATTTATTTCTATTTATTTTTTATTTATTTTTATTTATTTATTTATTTTTATTCATTTATTTGTTTTCATTTATTTATTTTTACTTATTTATATTAATTTTTTTATTTATTATTTTATATTTATCTATTTTTATTTATTTCTTAGTATTTTTTATATATTTATTTCTATTTATTTTTATTTATTTTTTTTATTTATTTTTATTTATTTATTAATTCATTTATTTTCATTTATTTTTATTACTTTTTTATTTATTTATTTTTATTTATATTTATTAATTTATTTTTATTTATTTATTTATTTTCGTTTATTTTTATTTATTTATTTTTTTATTTAGTTATTTATTTATTTTAATGTACTTATTTGTTATTTATTTATGTTCATTTATTTTTATTTATTTATTTTTTTTTATTTATATATTTATTTTCTATTTATTTATTTATTTTTTTATTAATTTATTTCTCTTAATCTATTTTTTATTTATTTTTATTTATTTGTTTATTTTTTATCTATTTATTTTCATTTATTTTTTCTTTACTTATTTATTTTTATTTATTTAATTTTATTTATTTATTTTTTATTTATTTATTAATTTTTTTTATTTTTTATTTATTTATTTTCATTTATTTATTTCTATTTATTTATTGGTTTTATTTATTAATTTATTTTTATTTATTTTTTTTTATTTTTCATTTTTATTTTTATTTATTTATTTCTTCATTCATTTATGTATTTATTTTAATTTAATTATTTTAATTTTCAATTTATTTTTATTTATTTATTTCTTATTTATATATACTTTTTATTTTTATTCATTTATTTGTTTTTGTTTATTTATTTGCTTTTTATCTATTTATTTTTCATTTATTTATTTTAATTTATTTATTTAATTTTTTAATTATTTAATTTACTTATTTATTTATTTATTATTTATTATTATTTATTTATCTATTTTTATTTATTTATTACTATGTATCTATCTATTTTTATTTATTTATTTAATTTTATTTTTTTACTTATTTTTATTTATTTATTTATGTATTTTATTTATTTATTTCTATATATATTTATTTCTTTTTATTTATTTTAATTTTTTTATTTATTTATATTTGTTTATTCATTTGTTTTATTTATTTATTTATTTTTATTTATTTATTTATTTCTATTTAATAATTTTTATTTATTTTCATTTATTGATATTATTTACTTACTTTTATTTATTAATTTATTTTATTTATTTATTTATTTTTATTTATATTTTTTTTTATTTATTTATATATATTTATTTTTATTTATTTTATTCCTTTATTTTTTTCACTTTTTTATTTTTTTAACTATTTATTTTAATTTATTAGTGTTATTCATTAATTTTTATATATTTAATTATTTTTAATTATTTATTTATTTTGATTGATTTGTTTATTGATTTTTATTTATTTATATATTTCTATTTATTTATTTATTTTTATTTAATTTTGATTTGTTTTTTATTTTCTATTTATTTCTTTTTATCTATTTATTTATTTTTATTCATTTTTATTAATTTATTTATTTTATTTATTAATTTTATTTTATATTATTTCTATTAATTTTTATATATTTACTTTTATTCATTTTTATTGATTTATTTTCGTTCATTTTTATTTATTTATTCTTATTTATTTATTTTAATTCATTCCCATTCATTTATCTATTTATTTTTATGTATTTATTTTATTGATGTATTTTTATTTTTCTTTATTTTTTTATTAATTTTTTATTTTTAATTATTTATTTTCATTTATTTTTATTTATTGATTTATTTTCATTCAATTATTTATCTATTTTTTTTATTCAGTTATTGATTTTTATTTATTTATTTAAATTTTTTGATATATTTTTATTTATATATTATTTTTATTTAATTTTATTTATTTATTTATTTTTATTTTTTTATCTATTTTTTTCATTTTTTATTTTTATTTTTTTATTTATTTTCTTCACTTATTTTCATTCATTTATTTATTAATTTTTATTTTTTTATTTTTATTAATTATTTTTTATTTACTTTTATTTATTTTAATTTATGTATTAATTTTATTTATTTATTTATTTTTTTTATCTTTATCTATTGAATTATTTGCATTTTTATTTATTTATTTTTTATTTATTTATTGTTTTTATTTATTTATTTATTTTTATTTTTCTTCTTTTATATATTTTTATTTATTCATTTATTTATCTTTATTTATTTATTTATTCATTTTTATTTATTTATTTATTGATTTTCATTTATTCATTTATTTATTTATTTATTTTTTATTTATTTATTTTTTATTTGTTCTTTTTATTTATTTTTTTTATTTATTTATATATATATATATATATATATATATATATATATATATATATATTTATTTTTAATTATTTATTTATTTTTATATATTTATTTATTCTTTTTAATTTATTTATTATTATTTGTTATTTATTTTTTATTCCTTTCATTTATTTTCATTTATTTAATTATATATTTTTAGTTATTTAATTTATTTTTTATTTAATTTTTTATTAATTTTTTTATTTATTTATTTTTATTTATTTTTATATTAAGTTATTTATTTTTATTTATTTATTTATATATATATTGATTTTTAATTGTTTATTTTCATTTATTTTTATTTATTTATTTAATTATTTATATTTATTTATTTATCTATTTTTATATATTTATTTATTTTTATTTATTTATTTTCATTTATTTATTTATTTTTATTAATTTTTTTGTATTTATCTATTTTTCTATATTTATTTATTTATTTTTATTTATTTTTACTTATTCATTTATTTCTATTTATTTTAATTTTTTTTTATTTTATTTATTTATTTATTTTTACATATTTACTTATTAATTTATATTTTTATTTATTTAATTGTTTTTATTTATTTATTTTTTGTTTATATATTTATTTTTATTTATTTATTTATTTTTAATTATTCATTAATTTGTTTTTATTTCTTTATTTATTTTTATTTATTTACTTATTTATTTTTATATATTTATTTATTTCATTTATTTATTTTCATTTATTTTTATTAATTCATTTATTTTTTATTTTTATTATTTTTATTTATTTATTTTTATTTATTTATTTTTTATTATTTATTTTTATTTATTTATATATTTTTATTTACTTTTATTTTTTTATTTATTTTTATTTAATTATTTTTATTTATTTATTTTCATTTATATTTTTATTTAGTTATTTATTTTAAATTAGTGATTTATTTTTGTTTACTTATTTATTTTTATATTTATTTATTTATTTTTATTTATTTATTTATTTTTATTTATTTTTATATTTTTATTCCTTTTTAATTAGTTCTTTATTTATTTTTATTTATTTATTTATTTATTTTTATTCGTTTATTTATTTTTATTTTTTATTTATTAATTATTTTTTTATTTATTTTCATTTATTTTTTGTATTTAAATTTATTTATTTATTTTTATTTATTTTTTATTCATTTTTATTCATTTATTTATTTTTATTGATTTATTTTATGTATTTATTTACTTATTTACTTTTATTTAATTTTATTTAGTTATTTTAATTTTTTTATTTATCAGTTTTTATGTATTTATTTTTTACTATTTATCTATTTTTTATTTATTTGTTTTTATTTATTTATTTTTTATTTATTTATTGATTTTTATTTATTTATTTTAATTTATTTTTATATATTTGTTTATTTTTGTTTATTTATTTATTTTTATTCATTTTTATTTATTTATTTTCATTGATTTATATTTATGTATTTTTTATTTTTATTTATTTATTGATTTATTTATTATTATTTATTTATTTTTATTTATTTATTTATTTTCGTTTATTTTTATTTATTTATTTATTTTTATTTAGTTATTTATTTATTTTAATGTATTAATTTTTTTTGTTTATTTATGTTCATTTACTTTTATTTATTCTTTTGTATTTTTTATTTATGTATTTATTTTTAATTTATTTATTTATTTTTTATTTATTTATTGTTATTAATTTATTTTTTTATTTATTTTTATTTATTTGTTTATTTTTTTATTTATTTATTTTAATTTATTTTTTCTTTGCTTTATTTTTATTTATTTACTTTTATTTATTTATTTATTTTTATTTTTTATTTTTTTTTATTTTTATTTATTTATTTATTTTTATTTATTTTTAGTTATTTATTTATTCATTTTTATTCATTTATTTAAATTTATTTTTATTTATTTTTTTATTTATTTATTGGTTTTATTTATTCATTTATTTTTATTTATTTTTTTTATTTTTATTTTTATTTATTTATTCATTCATTCATTTATTTATTTATTTTAATTTTATTATTTTAATTTTTATTTATTTTTATTTATTTATTTTTTATTTATATATATTTTTTATTTTTATTAATTTATTTGTTTTTGTTTATATATTTGCTTTTTATCTATTTATTTTTTATTTATTTATTTTAATGTATTTATTTAATTTTTTAATATATATTTTTATTTATTTATTTTTTATTTATTTATTATTATTTATTTATCTATTTTATTTATTTATTATTATGTATTTATCTATTTTTATTTATTTATTTAATTTTTTTTTACTTATTTTTATGTATTTATTTATGTATTTTATTTATTTATTTCTATATATATTTATTTTAATTTATTTATTTTCATTTTCTTATTTATTTATATTTGTTTATTCATTTATTTTTATTTATTTATTTATTTTCATTTATTTATATTATTTATTTATTTGTTTATTTATTTATTTATTTATTTATTTATTTATTTATTTATTTATTTACTTTTATTCATTAATTTATTTTATTTATTTATTTATTTTTATTTATATATTTTTTATTTATTTATATTTATTTATTTTTATCTATTTATTTCAATTCCTTTGTTTTTTTATTTTTTTTTTATTTTTTTAACTATTTATTTTAATTTATTTTTATTTATTGGACTTATTCATTTATTTTTATATATTTAATTATTATTATTTATTTATTTATTTTGATTTATTTGTTTATTTATTTTTATATATTTATATATTTCTATTTATTTATTTATTTTTAATTATTTTTTGTTTGTTAATTTTTTTTTATTTATTTTCCATTTACTTATTTTTATCTACTTATTTATTTTTATTAATTTTTATTAATTTATTTATTTTATTTATTAATTTTCAATTTATTTATTTCTATTAATTTTTATATATTTACTTTTATTCATTTTTATTTATTTGATTATTTTTATTTATTTATTTCCGTTCATTTTTATTAATTTATTTTTATTTATTTATTTTTATTTATTTATTTTAATTCATTCCCATTTATATATCTATTTATTTTTATGTATTTTTATTTTTATTAATTTTTTTATGAATTTTTTTATTTTTAATTATTTATTTTCATTTATTTTTATTTATTGATATATTTTTATTCATTTATTTATCTATTTTTATTTATTCAATTATTGATTTTTATTTATTTATTTTTATTTTTTGATATATTTTTATTTATATATGTTTATTTAATTTTATTTATTTATTAATTTTCATTCTTTATTTATCTTTTTTATTTTTTTTTATTTATTTTCTTCACTTATTTTCATTAATTTATTTATTTATTTTTATTTATTTATCTTTATTAATTTATTTTTTATTTACTTTTATTTATTTTTATTTATTTATTCATTTTGATTCTTTTATTTATTTTTTATTTTTTATTTTTATTTATTAATTTTTATTTGCTTTTTTATTTATTTATTTTTTATTTATTTATTTATTGTTTTTATTTATTTATTTTTACTTTTCATTTTTTATATATTTTTATTTATTCATTTATTTATCTTTATTTATTTATTTTTATTTATCTATTTATTGATTTTCATTTATTCATTTATTTATTTTTTTTCTATTTATTTATTTTTTGTTTTTTATTTTTATTTATTTTTTATTTATTTATTTATATTTTATTTTTTATTTTTATATATTTATTTATTCTTTTCAATTTATTTATTATTATTTATTATTTATTTTTTTATTTCTTTCATTTATTTTCATTTATTTAATTATATATTTTTAATGATTGATTTATTTTTTATTTATTTTTTATTAATTTTTTTATTTATTTATTTTTATATTAATTTATTTATTTTTATTTATTTATTTATATA
>JANJGK010000518.1:77500-100000 GCA_039081455.1 Macrobrachium rosenbergii | reverse complement strand
ATTAATGAAAATAAATAAATAAAAATAAAAAAAATAAAAAAATCATAAAAAACAAAATTAATAAAAATAAATGAAAATAAATAAATTAAAATATATAAATAAATAAAAATAAATAAATAAATTAAAATAAATATTTAAATAAATAAAAAGAAATGAATAAAAATAAGTAAATAAATAAATAAAAATAGATAAAACTAAATAAATAAAATAAATGAAAATGAATAAAGAAAAATAAATAAATAAACGAAAATAAATAAAAATAAAAAAGAAATTAAAATAAATAAATAAATAAAAATAAATAAATAAATGAAAATAGATAAGTAAACAAAAATAAATAATAAAAATAAATAACGAAAAATAAGTAAAAATAAAGAAATAAAAATAAATGAAAATCAATAAATGAATATAATAAATAAATAAATAAATAAATAAAAATAAATAAATAAAAAATTACATAAAAATAAGTAAATAAAAATAAATAAATAAATAAAAATAAATAAATAAAAAATAAATAAAAATAATAGATAAAAATAAATATATAAATAAAAATAAATAAATAAAAATAAATAAATAAAACAATAAATAAAAATAAATAAATAAATAAAAATAAATAAATAAATGAAAATAAATGAAAATAAATAAATAAAAATCAATAAATAACTAAACATAAATAAATAAAAATAAATAAATAAAAAATAAATAAATAGAAAAAGATAAATAAATAAATAAAAATTAATAAATAAAAATAAATAGATAAAAGTCAATATATAAAAATAAATAAAAATAAATAAGTAAATAAAAATAAATAAAAAAATTAAATAAAAAATGAAAATAAATAAAAAAATAAATAAATAAAAATAAATAAATAAAAACAAATAAGTAAAAATAAATAAAATAAATAAAAAATAATTGAAAATAAATAAATTAATAAATAAAAGTAAATAAATAAATAAAAATAAAATAAATAAAGAAAAATAAATAAGTAAAATTAAATAAAAAATAGGAATAAAAAATATATAAAAATAAATAAATAAAAATAAATAAATTAATAAAATTAAATAAATAAATAAAATTAAATTAAAAATGAAAATTAAAAAAAAAATAAATAAATGAAAATAAATAAAAATAAATGGAAATAAATAAAAATAAATGAATAAAATAAAAATAAATGAATAAAATAAAAAATGAAACTAAATAAATAAATAAATACAAAAAAATTAAAAGAAATAAATGAATAAAAATAAATAAAGAAAAATAAATAAATAAAAATAATTGTAAATAAATGAATAAAAATGAATAAAGAAAAATATATAAATAAAAATAATTGTAAATAAATGAATAAAAATATAAAAGTAAATAAATAAATAAAAATATATAAATAAAAAAATAAATAAATGTATAAAAATAAATAAATAAATAAATAAAAATAAATATATAAAAAATAAATAGATAAATAAATAAATAAAAATAAATAAATAAAAAGTAAATACATAAAAATAAATGAATAAATATAAAAATAAAAATAAATAAATAAATAAATAAAAATAAATAAATAAATGAAAACAAATAAATAAATAAAAATAAGTGAAAATAAATAAATAAAAAGAAATGAATCAAAAAATAAATATAAAAGTAATCAATAATTAAAAAGAAATGAATAATTAAAAATAAATCAATAATTAAAAAAAATAAACAAAAAATAAATAAAAATAAATAATTAAATAAAAATAAGTAAATATATAAATAAAATAAATAAAATTATACAAATAAATACAAATAAATAAATAAAAAATAATAAAAATAAATAAGTAAATTAATGAAAATAAATAAATAAAAATAACAAAAATAAAAAAATCATAAAATAAATTAATAAAAATTAATTAAAATATATAAATAAAAAAATAAATAAAAATAGTTATAAATAAATAAATAATTAAAAATAAATAAATAAATAAATAAATAAAAATGAATAAATGCAATTGAATAACTAAATAATAATAATGCATAAATAAAAATAAATAATTAAATGAATAAAGATAAATGAAGAAAAATAAATAAATAGAAATATGTAAATAAAAATAAATAAATAAATAAAAATAAATGAATAAATAAAAGCAAATTAAAATAAATAATTAAATAAATAAATAAAATAAATGAAAATAAATAGATAAAAATAAACAAATAAATAAATAAAAATGAATAAATAAATAAAAATAAATAAATTAATAAAAATAAAAAATAAATGAAAATAAAGAAATATATAAAACAATAAATAAAAAAAATTAAAATAAATAAATAAATAAATATAAAGAAATAAATAAATAAAAATAAATAAATAAATAAATAAAAATAAATAAACAAAAATAAATAAATAAATAAAAATAAATGAATAAATAAGTATAAGTAAATAAATAAAAGCAAATGAATGAGTAAATATTAATAAATAAATAAATAAAAATAGAGGAATAAATAAAAATAAATAGATAAATAAAAAATACACAAATAAAAATAAATAAATATATAAAAATAATTAAATAAACAAATAAATAAAAATAAATAAAAATAAAAAATAAATAAAAATAAATAAATATATGAAAATAAATAAATGAATAAATAAATCAAAATAAATTAAAATAAATAAATAAAAATGAGAAAATAAATTAAAATAAATAAATAAATAAAAAATAAATAAATAAATCAAATAAAGAAATAAAAATGAATTAAAATAAATGAACAAAAATGAATAAAAATATAATAATTAATAAATAAAGGAAAATAAATGAAAGAAATAAATAAAAATAAATAAATAAAATAAATAAATAAATAAAAATAAATAAATAAATGAAAATATATAAATAAATAAAAGTAAATAAATAAAAAAATAAATAATTAAAAATAAATAAATAACAATAAATAAATATTAAAAACAAATAAATGAAGAATGAATAAATAAATAAAAAATAAATAAAAAATAATTAAGTAAATGAAAATAAATAAATAAATAAAAATAAAAATCTAAATATATAAAAATAAATAAATAAACAAATAAAAATATATGAAAATAAATAAATAAATAAGGAAATAAATAAATAAATAAATAAATAAATGATTAATTAAATAAACAAGTAAAAATAAATAAATAAATGAAAATAAATTAATAAAAAATAAATAAATAATTGAAAATAAATTAATAAAAAATAAATAAATAAAAAAAACAAAAAATAAATTGTTGAAAAAAAAAGTGAAACTTTTTTCACTTTGTTCTTTTTAACCTTTGAGTGTAGTGTCCACCTTTTATGGTCCTTGATTTGCTTGTTTCAAAATTTTACGAGTGTTTTTTTTTTTTTGGGGGGGGGGGGGGGAAGTTTAAATTATTTATAATGGTTAGTTTGTGTTCTTGCTTTGGAGACTCCTTCAGTTTCAGAATGTTACGTTTAAGTTTGGAAAAGCATCAATAGTTTGCAACCATAAAATTCCTCCTTTAAAGTGATTAAATTTAATACTAGAGTTTTGAGATTGAACGAAAACCTTTAATCCACCTCAAAAGTTTACTTCTAGTCCCAGCGTTTGAAGACGGATAGTGCATTTTCACTCAGCAGCCGAGAAGGGCGTGTCAATCTTCTCCTGTAATTTTCGCCTATCCAGCCTAAGTTTTATCATGAAGCATTAAGTGACTAGTGTGACCGTTGGTCGAGGATGATCCTGCTTGGAAGTGCGAGCACTTAGATTACTTCTTTTTGAGGCTACTATACCATGGAGTTACAGCAAGTTTACATCGACTCGTGAATTAACAACGACAGCTGCAATTGACCTAGAGAGGCTTGCTTAGAGTGGAGGTAAGTTGCAAACCACATTGATGCTTGTGCCTTGTAAATTTCACTCAAGTTACTCATTCACTTTGAATGAATTGTCTCCTTAACTTGAACTATAAAAAATCATCCAAAGGACCAACCATATTGTTTTTATTTAAAATTTAGAATTTATTGCCGGTTTAATTACTTATATTTGTGAGGTGTCGGTTTTATTTTGCTCGTTCGAGTTCATACTTGTTCGATCTTCATACATTTATTATTGGCAATTAAATAGTTTTGATATTATATTTTCGTATATTTGCTCTCTATTAATAGAGCGTATTTATCACATATTTATAGATCCTGAGGACTTTTCTGATATTGGGGGTTATTAGTGAGGTCGCATCATCGGTCTTCATAGGGACGGATACCTCGCTTAAATGCCAAGAAGCAATAAGACAACCTACAATCTTGAGCCATTTCCTCTAATACATATTTCAGTGAAAGTTCTGTTTTATGTAAAATAAATATTTAAATTCGCTCTTGATTATAATTTATTGCCATTTGATAAATTTTTAAACTTCCAGTATTTTGAAAATGGCGCCCAACGTGGGGCAGGTTAAAGGTCTTTTGCTTCATGGTGTTCTTCCTCGTCGGGTTAAATCTTTCGATCGCGGTCACACATTTTTAGCTTCGTGAATATTTTGCTTGTCTATTATTTTGCTGGGTTGGTCATATTTTTTGTGAATCTTTGCGAATTTTGCATAGGTTATATTTCCTTCGATAACGCTTTGCTTAATTTCTGAATTTGTTAATGGGTTTATTCCATTATATATTGTACATTTTTTGCTTTTTAAGTTTAGCTGAATTTACATACAATATGGAGAATTTGAGTGCTCTTAAGATTTCACGTGGTCATTGTCGAACACAGGTGACCAAAAAGTGTCTCAGTGTAAGGCTTGAACATGGTACTTTCACCGAGCAAGAAAGGGTTAGTTTTGTATTATCCCTTCAAAATTTAAAAACAAAGTTAGATAATTTGGACTCTCAGATAGTGGATAAGCTTTGTAGTGAAAAAAAGGATGAATCTGATATCAAAGATGAACTCGATTCTTGTGCTACTTATACGGATAATATTTTATCATCATTAGCTATGCTCGAGAAAGTCACAGCAGAAATTCCCTTGCCTAAGATTAAATACCCATGTTTGCCTCTTCCTGTATATAATCATTCTGAGGGGGAAAGCATAGAAAAATTTTTTAAGGATTTTGAGAAGGCTATGGAGACGATGAAAGTAGACGCTTATCTTAAATTTATTTATCTCCAAAATCAACTAGGTAAACAGCCATTAGCTCTTGTGAAATCTTTATCTTCTACTGAACAGAATTATGAGGAAGCCAAAGCCGTGTTACAAAAAGCTTTTGGTTCTGAATTAGGTCAGAAATTTGAAACTATGCTTGCACTTTCAGGATTAAAATTAACGTATGGCTCTGACCCATATGCCTTTATTGGTAAGATGAGAAGCATTAAAAACTCATTCGCAGCACTTGCGATAACCACTGATGATGTCTTGCAATATTTCTTTTGGGATGCTATGAATGATGGTCTCAAATTACAATTAACTCAGATTACAAATAAAAACAAACCTTTGCTTAAGGATATTGAGGATAATATTTTTGAGGCCACAGAAAAGATATCAGGAGAAGAAAGTTAATCGCAAAGTTCAGTCAGATGCTAGATCAACATTAAGTTTTGCTAGTAACGTACAAATTGACTCTTCCAGTGCAGTGAAATTAAAGGGTTGTATTTTGTGTAGGGACGAAAATGGTTCCAAAAATGCTGATCATCCAGTTAACAAGTGTAAGGTTTATGCCTCTCCAAAAGCAAAGGTCGAAAGGCTGCAAAAGTTGAATGCTTGCACTAAATGTGCTAATCCTCATAAAACAAGTGCATGTAGATTCAGGTTCTTGAGAAAATGTAACAAGTGTAACAACTGGCATTTCAGTTTTTTGTGTGATAGTAATGGTAAAGTTGCTACTGATAACGTTAATAAAGAAAAGGGCTCTTCCCTCGGAGCAACAAATGGCATGATAAGCACAGATTGCAACAAGCTCCTTTTACGTACTGGGGCTTCCATTTTACCCACTTTCTCGGTTGTTTTGTCTAATAATGAGCAAATGCGTTGTCTTAAAGACAGTGGTTCTCAGCTTAATTTTATTGATGCTGAATTTGCAAAGCGAAATAATTTGGAAATATTGGAGTCAAATTTCAGTGTCACTATAAGAGGTATTAACTCTCAAAGAAATTTGTTGACTAATGTTGTTCGTGTTAATTTAAATAATAATGTGAACAGTTTTTGTGTGGAAGCAATCTGCATTCCAGAAATCAATACAAAGCTAATTCTTCCAGGTTTAAGTCGAACTGTTGAAAGATTTCTGGAAAAGGGATATGCATTTGCAGATAAATTTTTGGCAAAGGGGGAGGATTTGATCTCTGATATTAAGTTCATACTCGGAACTAATTCTATTCATTGTTTACCAGAAATGACGAAATTGTTTGGCTCTGGTGTTCCCTCTGCATATTTGGAAACTTCCCTTGGCATTATGCTCTCTGGAAATGTTAATGAATACCTGAGAAATTTGCAAAGTATTCCTCACAGCAGTAATTCTGCAAGGAATCCAAGCGTATTACTTAATCAGTCTGAGGCTGAATCAGTGACTATTATTGAGCCGGAGAAAGATCATTCCCCTAATATTGAATGTATTTCTGCAGAGGTAAATTATGCTGTACTTGATGATAAAGGTAATCTTGTTCAATCTGAACTGAAAAAGGCTACCGATGCTATTCTCTCTGAACAGTGTTCTCAGATATTGAATTATGATCAAACTTTGTATAATGAATCTTGTATCGAAAATGATATGCATTTGTAAATTATGTTTTGAATTCTGTTACACGCAGTGATGATGGGAGACTAGTGCTTCCTATCTTATGGAACAAGAAAGTATCTCATCTTCTTGATAAAAATCAAACTCTTTCAAAGTTGGTGCTAAAGTCTAACTTTAAGAGATATCACAAAGATGGTAAGTCTCTTGGAATGATAGACGATGTTTTCAGAGAACAAGAGCGTCTGAGTATAATAGAGAGGATAGATAATTTATCTCAATTCCTGGAGGAGCATCCTAGTTTTTCCTTTTTGCCACACATGCCTGTATTCAGGTTCGAAAAGGAGAGTAGCAAATGCAGAAATGTTTTTCTTTCTAATATTTGTGAAAATGATCCCTCAAAGCCTTTAACAGTCAGCCACAATCAGGCAATGTTAGCTGGCCCTTGCCTTAATAAGAAATTATCTACTTCTATACTGCAATTGAGATTTGATAGCAATGTCCTGTGCTTTGACTTGAAAAAAGCATTCTTGCAAATTGTGTTGCCTGAGTCTGATCAGCAAAAGCTTTTGTTTTATTGGTACAGAAATGTTGCCAAGAGTGATTTTTCATTAATTGTGTACAAACATGTTCGGCTTCCTTTTGGTCTTAGACCTAGTCCTGCTTTACTGCTTTTAGCTTTATATTATATTCTCATGATTGATAGAGAGAATGATTCGCCACAAATTAGGAATTTGAAGAGAAATATTTATGATTTATGTTATATGGATAATTGTGCGATTTCATTCAATGACCCTGTCAAATTGAAATGGGCCTTCGATAATTTGAAGCAGATTTTTGAACCTTATGGATCTGAAGTACAACAGTTTATAACAAATTGTAAATCTTTGCAGAGTTCCATTGATGGAGAAACTGGTGAGAAGTCGACCCCTGTGACTAAGCTTTTTGGATTGCTTTGGAATACAGAGACTGATTCTTTGTCCACCCAGAAATTAGTTTTGGATAAGAATGCTTCATCTAAAAGGCAGATTTTGAGTTCAATTGCATCAAATTTTGATCTCTTTAATTTTTGTGGACCTTTACTAAATAGAGCTAGAATATTCATGCATTCTTTACAGTGCAATAAAGAAATTGGTTGGGACAATAGGCTGTCTGATGATCTGCTAAGAGAATGGATTAATATTGCTAAGCAGCTAAATTCTTCTCCAGAGATTTCAGTTAATAGATTTGTTGGTAGGAGAGATGATATGTATAATTTGATTGCATATACAGACAGTTCTAGAAGCATTTACGGTTGTGTTGTGTTCTTATATAATTTGAGAACTAAAAAAACGAACTTTGTCATGGCTAAGAACAGATTTGTTAACAAACAGTTAGAATCTAAATCCATACCTTCTCTTGAATTTCAGGCAGTTTCTTTAGGGACTGAAGTATTACATGATATTAGAAGAGAATTAAGTGGTTCTAATTGTGTTGAGCCTATTAACATAGTAGGAATGGATCTATACACAGATAGTCTAGTTTGCTTACATTGGTTATCAGCACATGTTACAAAGTTTGATAAATTACGTAATTTGAGCATCTTTGTGAAAAATAGATTAGATAGTATCTGCAGAATGTGTGAAGAATTCCCTATTAAGTTTAAATTTTGTGCAGGCTCTAAAAACCCAGCTGATGCAATCACCCGACCTCTCTCCTATAAGCAATTAATGAATTCTAATTTTTTCAGTGGTACTGTTGCTGATGTAGAGATTGATGTTTCCGCAAGTGATCTGATGGAAGTCACCATTCCTAATACATTGCTCAGAGAAGAAGGTATAAGCTCTTCTCTTGAAAGTAGTCATGTTCATGTTGCTACTGAATCTGTGGTTCGAGAGGATATAAACCATTTGGTTTCTATGGATTCCTTTTCTGGCTTCAAGAGTATAGTTTCAGTCCATAGGTATGTGATAAGGTTTATTAATAACCTGAAAATTGCAATAAAGATGAGGGACCCAAGTAAATATTCACATTTTAATTGTCTTACTGATGAAGAAACTTTGTCAGAAGCTTATAACTTGGTAATCTACAGAGACCAGCAGATTCACTTTAAAGAAGATTTTGAAAGAATGTATAAACTGCAGACGATTTCACAGACATGCAGTTAAATTGAATCAAAGTCCATACAGAGATTTTAGGTTGAAACCTCCCAATATTCCCTTCAGGTCTATTTTCCTGGACTATCTTGGCCCGTATTATATTAATTACCAAAGGGTTAAAACAAAAACTTGGTTGCTTTGTATAACCTGTTTGTGGTCTCGAGCTATAAATTTAAAATTATGCCTTGACCTGACTGTACCCACATTTTTGAGAGCACTTCAGTTACATATTTGGGAGTATGGTACTCCACAATTGTGCTTTTTAGATATGGGATCTCAAATTGTTGCAGGTACTAATTTAATTTCTGATTTTTTAAGGGACCCAGATACTGTGCAATATCTACAGGAACATGGAATGAGGGCTGTCGAATTTGAGCAATATTACAAAGGCTGCAACCAACTTGGATCACTTGTGGAAAGTTGTGTTAAATTAGTTAAAAGACTTATATATGGTTCAATTCGAAATACTGTATTGAATTCTCTTGATTTTGAGTTTCTTATAGCAGAGACTGTACATTTAGTTAATCGCAGGCCAATTGCTTTTCATGAGTCTTTAAGAGATAATAATCCAAATGAAGTCATTCCTGCTGCAATAACACCTGAAATTTTGCTAAAGGGCTATGAGTTGGTGTCTTTGAGCACCATTCCTAATTTGCAACCACTCCCAGATTCCGACCCTTCATGGACTCCTTCTAAGGATCCAATAGAGCATATTAAGGACAGTTATAGTAAATTGCGCAAGTCTCGTTCATGTTTAAAAGAAATTTATAACTCTGAATTCCTTGCAAAACTTGTGCATCAAGCCACTAATGTTGGTTCTAGATACAAGCCAGTATCGCACGAGAATTTGCAAGTTGGTGATATAGTTTTACTAAAAGATGTTCATTTGAAACCTGCAAATTATCCTATGGGAATCGTTAAAAGCGTTCAGATGAACTCAATTGGTGAAACCACTGGTGCAACAGTAATGAAAGGAAACAAAGAAAGAGTAAATAGACACTCTTCGTCACTAATTCCTCTACTGAGTATTAATGAATATTCTCACTCTAAAGCAGTGCATAGGCAAGAGGATGAGCATTCCAATGAGGATCTTGAATCAGAGAGGCCTAAAAGATTGGCTGCTTTGAAAGGCGCACAAAAAACGAAAAATCTTTATCTTCATGGAGATGCTTAATATTCATTACTTGTACCTTGTAAATAATTCTTGTATATATTTAATTGTATGGGACGTGAGTTTTTTTTTTACTACTAATAAATAGTTATTCAATTTCTTCTGACACTAAAACAGTTGAAATTGAATGTCTTTGCTGGGAGTGTTGAAAAAAAAAAGTGAAACTTTTTTCACTTTGTTCTTTTTAACCTTTGAGTGTAGTGTCCACCCTTTATGGTCCTTGATTTGCTTGTTTCAAAATTTTACGAGTGGTTTTTTTTTTGGGGGGGGGGGGGGAAGTTTAAATTATTTATAATGGTTAGTTTGTGTTCTTGCTTTGGAGACTCCTTCAGTTTCAGAATGTTACGTTTAAGTTTGGAAAAGCATCAATAGTTTGCAACCATAAAATTCCTCCTTTAAAGTGATTAAATTTAATACTAGAGTTTTGAGATTGAACGAAAACCTTTAATCCACCTCAAAAGTTTACTTCTAGTCCCAGCGTTTGAAGACGGATAGTGCATTTTCACTCAGCAGCCGAGAAGGGCGTGTCAATCTTCTCCTGTAATTTTCGCCTATCCAGCCTAAGTTTTATCATGAAGCATTAAGTGACTAGTGTGACCGTTGGTCGAGGATGATCCTGCTTGGAAGTGCGAGCACTTAGATTACTTCTTTTTGAGGCTACTATACCATGGAGTTACAGCAAGTTTACATCGACTCGTGAATTAACAACGACAGCTGCAATTGACCTAGAGAGGCTTGCTTAGAGTGGAGGTAAGTTGCAAACCACATTGATGCTTGTGCCTTGTAAATTTCACTCAAGTTACTCATTCACTTTGAATGAATTGTCTCCTTAACCTGAACTATAAAAAATCATCCAAAGGACCAACCATATTGTTTTTATTTAAAATTTAGAATTTATTGCCGGTTTAATTACTTATATTTGTGAGGTGTCGGTTTTATTTTGCTCGTTCGAGTTCATACTTGTTCGATCTTCATACATTTATTATTGGCAATTAAATAGTTTTGATATTATATTTTCGTATATTTGCTCTCTATTAATAGAGCGTATTTATCACATATTTATAGATCCTGAGGACTTTTCTGATATTGGGGGTTATTAGTGAGGTCGCATCATCGGTCTTCATAGGGACGGATACCTCGCTTAAATGCCAAGAAGCAATAAGACAACCTACAATCTTGAGCCATTTCCTCTAATACATATTTCAGTGAAAGTTCTGTTTTATGTAAAATAAATATTTAAATTCGCTCTTGATTATAATTTATTGCCATTTGATAAATTTTTAAACTTCCAGTATTTTGAAAATGGCGCCCAACGTGGGGCAGGTTAAAGGTCTTTTGCTTCATGGTGTTCTTCCTCGTCGGGTTAAATCTTTCGATCGCGGTCACACATTTTTAGCTTCGTGAATATTTTGCTTGTCTATTATTTTGCTGGGTTGGTCATATTTTTTGTGAATCTTTGCGAATTTTGCATAGGTTATATTTCCTTCGATAACGCTTTGCTTAATTTCTGAATTTGTTAATGGGTTTATTCCATTATATATTGTACATTTTTTGCTTTTTAAGTTTAGCTGAATTTACATACAATATGGAGAATTTGAGTGCTCTTAAGATTTCACGTGGTCATTGTCGAACACAGGTGACCAAAAAGTGTCTCAGTGTAAGGCTTGAACATGGTACTTTCACCGAGCAAGAAAGGGTTAGTTTTGTATTATCCCTTCAAAATTTAAAAACAAAGTTAGATAATTTGGACTCTCAGATAGTGGATAAGCTTTGTAGTGAAAAAAAGGATGAATCTGATATCAAAGATGAACTCGATTCTTGTGCTACTTATACGGATAATATTTTATCATCATTAGCTATGCTCGAGAAAGTCACAGCAGAAATTCCCTTGCCTAAGATTAAATACCCATGTTTGCCTCTTCCTGTATATAATCATTCTGAGGGGGAAAGCATAGAAAAATTTTTTAAGGATTTTGAGAAGGCTATGGAGACGATGAAAGTAGACGCTTATCTTAAATTTATTTATCTCCAAAATCAACTAGGTAAACAGCCATTAGCTCTTGTGAAATCTTTATCTTCTACTGAACAGAATTATGAGGAAGCCAAAGCCGTGTTACAAAAAGCTTTTGGTTCTGAATTAGGTCAGAAATTTGAAACTATGCTTGCACTTTCAGGATTAAAATTAACGTATGGCTCTGACCCATATGCCTTTATTGGTAAGATGAGAAGCATTAAAAACTCATTCGCAGCACTTGCGATAACCACTGATGATGTCTTGCAATATTTCTTTTGGGATGCTATGAATGATGGTCTCAAATTACAATTAACTCAGATTACAAATAAAAACAAACCTTTGCTTAAGGATATTGAGGATAATATTTTTGAGGCCACAGAAAAGATATCAGGAGAAGAAAGTTAATCGCAAAGTTCAGTCAGATGCTAGATCAACATTAAGTTTTGCTAGTAACGTACAAATTGACTCTTCCAGTGCAGTGAAATTAAAGGGTTGTGTAGATAAATGAAATGTAAGCCTGCACATTCACTATTATTTTACTTTGTGATGCTTATATCCATTACATTATGATGTAATCCTATTATGAATATTACTGGCGTCTAATGTATAATAAATACACCTCCCATGTACTATGATTTGTATTATAATATTATGTTATGAATATGGCAATGACCCGAGGACATGGCAACATTGTATTTTCCCGCCTCTGGCCATTGCATCTCAGTGTATCGTCCTGTCCTCTTCCGAGACGTATGTCTCTCCGTCTCGTCTGCTTGTACATACTACTCAGCAATGAACCTACTTGCTTCTACATGGTGTTTCCTTCCTCCCTTCAAGAAACATCCACAGGACGTAGCAAGCCCCTTTAGAGCTCAATAAGGAGCCCCCAACATGGCGCAGTGATTTTTGAGTTCGCAAGTAACCCAAGAAGACGACGGACGACGCCGCCATTGTATCTTGGATACTCATGGATTTAGTGATAACTTCTGCTCCAGTGTGCACTGCCTTTTAAAGTGTTATGTGTGTGTGCTCTCTGTGTTGCCCTAGTGTTTCTAAGTGGTTTCTCAGTGTTGTGTGCCGTATTTCATATGAAACAGTGAGAATAGGGCTATGCATGATACCCGGGCACATCGACATCCAACCACTTCCGACTTTTCCGGGTAACTGAGTTTGAACTGCAATGCATGACGCGTGGCCGTGACGTCACAGTCACTGACTACTCGCCAGCCACCAACGGTACTGTTACCTCCCCCACCCCTGGGAACCATACCGCTATCCCCGTACACACCGCACTGCCATAGATACGTTTTTATACTGTAAGAACTTTTATTTTAAAGAAGGAAACATTATTTTTTTCGCTCTTTCTTCTTTCTGCATTGGAGCACTTTCACTTTATAATATGCAATGGAGCATTCGCTATTTCAAGAGGAATCTACCGATACCCCACAAGCACAAGGGGAGGATAATTTATTCGTAGTGGAGGAAAATTTAATCGAAGTGGGAGGACAATTTATTCCAAGTGGAGGAGTACAAACCGGATATAAGGCACCGCCGCCCCTCTCCCCACATTATACCCATCCACAATCAGCTACAGGAGCCGATTTTCTTCACTTAATCAAGTATTTGGAGCAAACTCGGTTACAAGAGGATGCCAGAAGACGCCAGGAAGATGAACTACGACGTAGGGAGGACGACAGACGTCGACAGGAAGATAATGCACGTTTCACAGCATTACTACAGAGGCTGGTTCCTGCTACTTCTTCAGAGAATACGTCGCCTACTTCGTCAGTTCCTACTACACCATCTACAAGCTCTTCAGTGCCCCCACCCCAGAAAGCCATCACCCAGAACCCACCGCCCCTTCGAGCAGATGCCAGTTTTCAAGTTTTTCGTGAATGGAGACGTCGATGGGTCGATTACTCGGTTATGGTCGATTTATCCAAGCTTCCCAGAGAGAAGCAACTCATTCAGCTTAGAATGTGTCTTACTCTCGAGACACAAAGGATCTTGGAACACACCCTGGATATTCCTCATGATACAGATAAGACCGTAGAAGAGGTCCTGGATGTGCTACAGGCTCATGTGAAGAGCCTACGTAATGAAGCCCTTCGAAGAAGAGAACTTTTAAGCTGTAAGCAGTTAGAGGGGGAAACATTCTCAGATTTTTATGTTCGACTTAAACACGTTGCCGAGGAAGTGGACATTTGCCCTGGGAATTCTTCAGTATGTGAGGAGACTCAGCTCAAGATGATAATTCTCATGGGAATTAAAGATGAGGAATTAATGCAGAAACTCATCTCCCTCAATGCCACAGCCTCACTGCAGGAGGTTGTTAACACCTGCCGCTCATACGAAGCTGCCAGGAAGGCAACTTCTGCTATCCGCTCCACACCCTCTCAACTGTGCGCCATCTCTACGTACAAGAAACAGAAAGGACACGCAAAAACTTCTGCTTCAGCTCCAGCTCCCAAATCTGCTGTCCCCTGTGAGAGTTGTGCACGTACACACGGTTCTTCGGATAAGTGCCCAGCAGCTGATAGTAATTGCACAAACTGCGGTCGTCAAGGACATTGGGCCAGGACTCCGAAATGCCCTGCCAACACTGTTCAGTGTAGAGTTTGCCATCATATGGGACATTATGATAAGTACTGCAAGTCAAAGAAGAAGGCTAACACACAGAGTGGCCCATCAAGTGGCAGTGCTACCCCACCTGCTTCAGGTAGACCTCAGGCCTTAAAGAAGTCCAGCTGTCGGTGTGTGGAAGCTACTGGCAGATCACCCAAACCCATTTGTGTACTTCTTTCCCATGGAGGTGCTACATTTCGGATTCAGATGTTACCTGATACAGGCGCCGAAGTCACCGTCATTGGATCACAGCACCTTGATCTCTTGAAGATCCCTAGGAGCAGTCTGAAGCCTTTCTCTACGAATGTAACAATAACTGCAGATGGCTCACTTATGAAACCTGCTCTGGGCACCTTCCAGGCCACCCTTACCCTTAACAAGAAATCTTGTTCTGCCGTGATACAGGTTCACGATGGCATCCCAATGCCACTGTTGTCTTACAGTCATTGTCTGGAACTAGCCATCATCCCTCCTGACTTCCCCAAGCCAATTATTGAAGTTAAATATGTGAACAGGTGTAAGGAACTTCCCCTATCTGCCACCACGTCCCCTGCTGAGGCCAGAGAATACTTTCTACAAGAATTCAAGGACGTGCTGGTCTCCAAAGAGGATCTCAAGACAGCACCACTTCAGCCAATGACAGGTCCTCCTATGAGGATTCACCTTAAGGATGGTGCAGTGCCTTTTGCTGTTCACACTCCACGTCAGATCCCCTTCGCTTTCCGAAGCCAGGTCAAGGAAGAACTCGACTCCATGGTCGCCCAAGGGATCATCAAACCTGCCGGTGAGGAACCGTCAGAATGGTGCCACCCCCTCGTCGTGGTAGCTAAAGCCTCAGGTGTGCGCATCACTGTTGACCTCACCAAGCTCAACAACCAAGTCTCCCGACCAAAACACCCTTCTCCAACTCCATTCACCGCCATCCGCAGTGTTGATTCAAAGGCAAGGTATTTTACCACAGCAGATGCCTTATGTGGATATTGGCAGATGGAACTCGCCAAAGAAGATCAACACTTGACAACATTCATCACACCGTACGGCCGATTCAAACACTGTAGAGGACCAATGGGTTTCGCAGCTACAGGTGACGCCTTCTGCCTCCGCGGTGACATGGCCCTTCAAGGTATGCAGAATTGCGTCAAGGTGGTGGATGACATACTTCTTTCTGACAAAGATTACTTCACTCATCTTCAGCGAATCCAGGAGATGCTTACCAGATGCCGCAAGTTCAAGATTACTCTTAACAGGGATAAGTTTGTAGTCGCTGCACCCCGCGTATCATTCTGTGGATACCAGCTCCCAGAAGAGGGCATATCAGCTGATCCTGATAAGGTCAGTGCAATCCACGACTTCCCCACCCCCACTAACTTGACTGATCTCCGATCGTTCATGGGGTTGGTTAATCAGCTAGCTGAGTTCACCCCAGATATCGCCACTGCAGCTCAACCACTACGCCCACTGATGAGTCCGAAGAGAGCATTTATTTGGACTCCAGACCACGATGAGGCATTTCGTCGAGTCAAGACAGCCCTTGTCAGCCCACCAGTCCTTGCCTCCTTCGACCCAGCCCTGCCAGTGGTTATTCAAACTGATGCCTCCCGCCTCTATGGGATTGGATACGCCCTCCTACAGGACCATGGTAATGGCAGACTTCGTCTAGTACAGTGTGGCTCCCGCTTCCTCACAGATGCTGAGTCCCGCTATGCCACCATTGAACTGGAGATGTTAGCTGTAGTCTGGGCTTCGTCTAAGTGTCGGTTATACCTCACAGGCCTTCAGCATTTTACCCTCATGACGGATCACCGACCACTCATCCCAATTCTTAACCACTATTCCCTCGATGTAGTCGAGAACCCTCGCCTTCAACGTCTAAAGGAGAAGATTTCAGCGTACCTCTACACAGCAGTGTGGCGGGCTGGCAAGCAGCTCTGCATCCCTGATGCTTTATCACGAGCCCCAGTCAGTCATCCCACCCCAGAGGATGAAATCACTTGTGCCGATGCCGCAGCACACCTAAGGAGTATTGTAACTGTCAATGCTGTCACCTCCGAGGAAGATTTTCCACCCCAGGATGCTGATAGAACTCTCCAGGAACTCCGAGCTGCAGCAAGAGTAGACCCATCATATACTCGTCTTCTAAACTGTGTGACTTCAGGATTCCCTTCAAACCGTTATGACCTTCACAACTCCTTACTACCGTTCTGGAAATTAAGGGATAACCTTTCAGCTGATGACGACCTTGTTCTTTACGGACCAAGAATTGTGATTCCTTCTGCCCTTCGCCGTCACACACTCGCCCGTCTTCATGACAGTCACCGAGGTGTGGAAGCAACAAAGCGACGTGCTAGACAGACTGTTTTTTGGCCAGGCATAGACTCCGACATCACTAGTACCGTCAGAGCCTGTGAGTCTTGCCAGATGTTACAGCCCAGTCTTCAACAGGAACCCCTCTTGAATGATGATCACCCTACAAGGCCCTTTGAGTCCGTCTCAGCTGACTTTTTTAACGTCGCTGGAAAATCCTTCCTTGTTGTCACTGACCGACTCTCTGGATGGCCTGTTGTCATTCAGTGTAAAGGAGACACCACTGCCTCCAACACCATAAGGATTTTTTGTCGCTACTTCAGGGAGGTTGGTGTTCCCCTCCGCCTTAGGACCGATGGCGGACCACAGTTCACCAGCGTAGCTTTCCAGGATTTCTTGAAACGTTGGGGTGTACACCATGTGATGTCTTCACCACACTACCCACAGTCCAACGGCCATGCCGAAGCTGCCGTGAAATCCATTAAGCACCTGATCCTCAAGACAGCACCTTCTGGCAATATAGACTGTGAGGAGTTTGACCGCGGCCTCTTGGAACTGCGTAACACCCCCAACATCACAGGCCGCTCTCCAGCACAAATCTTGTATGGCCATCCACTCCGTACTTGTGTACCTGCTCATCCACAGTCTTTCTCAGAAGAGTGGCAGGCCAAATCTGAGGACTGTGACCGTCGTGCAGCCACCCGGGCTGAACAAGTGAAGCTACAGTATGATCAGCATGCTCGCCCACTTCCCAGGTTGAACATTGGCCAAACAGTAAGGATCCAGGATCCGACTTCCCACCGCTGGGACAAGGTTGGCGTTATTATGAGCTGTGGCAGATCAAGGGACTATGAGGTGCGTCTTCCCAGTGGCCGAGTTTGGTGGCGTAATCGCCGCTTTCTACGTTCAGTGCCAGCCCCTGGTGATGACCCTCTTCCCCACATCCCTGTGGCCCCTTGCACGGACACAGAAAAGTCCTTAGTATCTAACCCTCCAATTGTCCCACGCAGATATCAAAGGCTTAGTGGAAAAGAGCCCGCTCTAGATGGAACTAAGAGCGTGAGGGGGGAGGGAGGTGTAGATAAATGAAATGTAAGCCTGCACATTCACTATTATTTTACTTTGTGATGCTTATATCCATTACATTATGATGTAATCCTATTATGAATATTACTGGCGTCTAATGTATAATAAATACACCTCCCATGTACTATGATTTGTATTATAATATTATGTTATGAATATGGCAATGACCCGAGGACATGGCAACATTGTATTTTCCCGCCTCTGGCCATTGCATCTCAGTGTATCGTCCTGTCCTCTTCCGAGACGTATGTCTCTCCGTCTCGTCTGCTTGTACATACTACTCAGCAATGAACCTACTTGCTTCTACATGGTGTTTCCTTCCTCCCTTCAAGAAACATCCACAGGACGTAGCAAGCCCCTTTAGAGCTCAATAAGGAGCCCCCAACAGGTTGTATTTTGTGTAGGGACGAAAATGGTTCCAAAAATGCTGATCATCCAGTTAACAAGTGTAAGGTTTATGCCTCTCCAAAAGCAAAGGTCGAAAGGCTGCAAAAGTTGAATGCTTGCACTAAATGTGCTAATCCTCATAAAACAAGTGCATGTAGATTCAGGTTCTTGAGAAAATGTAACAAGTGTAACAACTGGCATTTCAGTTTTTTGTGTGATAGTAATGGTAAAGTTGCTACTGATAACGTTAATAAAGAAAAGGGCTCTTCCCTCGGAGCAACAAATGGCATGATAAGCACAGATTGCAACAAGCTCCTTTTACGTACTGGGGCTTCCATTTTACCCACTTTCTCGGTTGTTTTGTCTAATAATGAGCAAATGCGTTGTCTTAAAGACAGTGGTTCTCAGCTTAATTTTATTGATGCTGAATTTGCAAAGCGAAATAATTTGGAAATATTGGAGTCAAATTTCAGTGTCACTATAAGAGGTATTAACTCTCAAAGAAATTTGTTGACTAATGTTGTTCGTGTTAATTTAAATAATAATGTGAACAGTTTTTGTGTGGAAGCAATCTGCATTCCAGAAATCAATACAAAGCTAATTCTTCCAGGTTTAAGTCGAACTGTTGAAAGATTTCTGGAAAAGGGATATGCATTTGCAGATAAATTTTTGGCAAAGGGGGAGGATTTGATCTCTGATATTAAGTTCATACTCGGAACTAATTCTATTCATTGTTTACCAGAAATGACGAAATTGTTTGGCTCTGGTGTTCCCTCTGCATATTTGGAAACTTCCCTTGGCATTATGCTCTCTGGAAATGTTAATGAATACCTGAGAAATTTGCAAAGTATTCCTCACAGCAGTAATTCTGCAAGGAATCCAAGCGTATTACTTAATCAGTCTGAGGCTGAATCAGTGACTATTATTGAGCCGGAGAAAGATCATTCCCCTAATATTGAATGTATTTCTGCAGAGGTAAATTATGCTGTACTTGATGATAAAGGTAATCTTGTTCAATCTGAACTGAAAAAGGCTACCGATGCTATTCTCTCTGAACAGTGTTCTCAGATATTGAATTATGATCAAACTTTGTATAATGAATCTTGTATCGAAAATGATATGCATTTGTAAATTATGTTTTGAATTCTGTTACACGCAGTGATGATGGGAGACTAGTGCTTCCTATCTTATGGAACAAGAAAGTATCTCATCTTCTTGGTAAAAATCAAACTCTTTCAAAGTTGGTGCTAAAGTCTAACTTTAAGAGATATCACAAAGATGGTAAGTCTCTTGGAATGATAGACGATGTTTTCAGAGAACAAGAGCGTCTGAGTATAATAGAGAGGATAGATAATTTATCTCAATTCCTGGAGGAGCATCCTAGTTTTTCCTTTTTGCCACACATGCCTGTATTCAGGTTCGAAAAGGAGAGTAGCAAATGCAGAAATGTTTTTCTTTCTAATATTTGTGAAAATGATCCCTCAAAGCCTTTAACAGTCAGCCACAATCAGGCAATGTTAGCTGGCCCTTGCCTTAATAAGAAATTATCTACTTCTATACTGCAATTGAGATTTGATAGCAATGTCCTGTGCTTTGACTTGAAAAAAGCATTCTTGCAAATTGTGTTGCCTGAGTCTGATCAGCAAAAGCTTTTGTTTTATTGGTACAGAAATGTTGCCAAGAGTGATTTTTCATTAATTGTGTACAAACATGTTCGGCTTCCTTTTGGTCTTAGACCTAGTCCTGCTTTACTGCTTTTAGCTTTATATTATATTCTCATGATTGATAGAGAGAATGATTCGCCACAAATTAGGAATTTGAAGAGAAATATTTATGATTTATGTTATATGGATAATTGTGCGATTTCATTCAATGACCCTGTCAAATTGAAATGGGCCTTCGATAATTTGAAGCAGATTTTTGAACCTTATGGATCTGAAGTACAACAGTTTATAACAAATTGTAAATCTTTGCAGAGTTCCATTGATGGAGAAACTGGTGAGAAGTCGACCCCTGTGACTAAGCTTTTTGGATTGCTTTGGAATACAGAGACTGATTCTTTGTCCACCCAGAAATTAGTTTTGGATAAGAATGCTTCATCTAAAAGGCAGATTTTGAGTTCAATTGCATCAAATTTTGATCTCTTTAATTTTTGTGGACCTTTACTAAATAGAGCTAGAATATTCATGCATTCTTTACAGTGCAATAAAGAAATTGGTTGGGACAATAGGCTGTCTGATGATCTGCTAAGAGAATGGATTAATATTGCTAAGCAGCTAAATTCTTCTCCAGAGATTTCAGTTAATAGATTTGTTGGTAGGAGAGATGATATGTATAATTTGATTGCATATACAGACAGTTCTAGAAGCATTTACGGTTGTGTTGTGTTCTTATATAATTTGAGAACTAAAAAAACGAACTTTGTCATGGCTAAGAACAGATTTGTTAACAAACAGTTAGAATCTAAATCCATACCTTCTCTTGAATTTCAGGCAGTTTCTTTAGGGACTGAAGTATTACATGATATTAGAAGAGAATTAAGTGGTTCTAATTGTGTTGAGCCTATTAACATAGTAGGAATGGATCTATACACAGATAGTCTAGTTTGCTTACATTGGTTATCAGCACATGTTACAAAGTTTGATAAATTACGTAATTTGAGCATCTTTGTGAAAAATAGATTAGATAGTATCTGCAGAATGTGTGAAGAATTCCCTATTAAGTTTAAATTTTGTGCAGGCTCTAAAAACCCAGCTGATGCAATCACCCGACCTCTCTCCCATAAGCAATTAATGAATTCTAATTTTTTCAGTCGTACTGTTGCTGATGTAGAGATTGATGTTTCCGCAAGTGATCTGATGGAAGTCACCATTCCTAATACATTGCTCAGAGAAGAAGGTATAAGCTCTTCTCTTGAAAGTAGTCATGTTCATGTTGCTACTGAATCTGTGGTTCGAGAGGATATAAACCATTTGGTTTCTATGGATTCCTTTTCTGGCTTCAAGAGTATAGTTTCAGTCCATAGGTATGTGATAAGGTTTATTAATAACCTGAAAATTGCAATAAAGATGAGGGACCCAAGTAAATATTCACATTTTAATTGTCTTACTGATGAAGAAACTTTGTCAGAAGCTTATAACTTGGTAATCTACAGAGACCAGCAGATTCACTTTAAAGAAGATTTTGAAAGAATGTATAAACTGCAGACGATTTCACAGACATGCAGTTAAATTGAATCAAAGTCCATACAGAGATTTTAGGTTGAAACCTCCCAATATTCCCTTCAGGTCTATTTTCCTGGACTATCTTGGCCCGTATTATATTAATTACCAAAGGGTTAAAACAAAAACTTGGTTGCTTTGTATAACCTGTTTGTGGTCTCGAGCTATAAATTTAAAATTATGCCTTGACCTGACTGTACCCACATTTTTGAGAGCACTTCAGTTACATATTTGGGAGTATGGTACTCCACAATTGTGCTTTTTAGATATGGGATCTCAAATTGTTGCAGGTACTAATTTAATTTCTGATTTTTTAAGGGACCCAGATACTGTGCAATATCTACAGGAACATGGAATGAGGGCTGTCGAATTTGAGCAATATTACAAAGGCTGCAACCAACTTGGATCACTTGTGGAAAGTTGTGTTAAATTAGTTAAAAGACTTATATATGGTTCAATTCGAAATACTGTATTGAATTCTCTTGATTTTGAGTTTCTTATAGCAGAGACTGTACATTTAGTTAATCGCAGGCCAATTGCTTTTCATGAGTCTTTAAGAGATAATAATCCAAATGAAGTCATTCCTGCTGCAATAACACCTGAAATTTTGCTAAAGGGCTATGAGTTGGTGTCTTTGAGCACCATTCCTAATTTGCAACCACTCCCAGATTCCGACCCTTCATGGACTCCTTCTAAGGATCCAATAGAGCATATTAAGGACAGTTATAGTAAATTGCGCAAGTCTCGTTCATGTTTAAAAGAAATTTATAACTCTGAATTCCTTGCAAAACTTGTGCATCAAGCCACTAATGTTGGTTCTAGATACAAGCCAGTATCGCACGAGAATTTGCAAGTTGGTGATATAGTTTTACTAAAAGATG
>JANJGK010000518.1:67500-70000 GCA_039081455.1 Macrobrachium rosenbergii | reverse complement strand
TTTTACTCATTTATTTATTTATATTTTATTTATTTATATTTATTTATATATATTTATTTATTTATTATTTTTTATTTACTTCTATTTATTTATTTTCATTTATTTTTATTAATTATTGATTTTTATTAATTTTTATTTATTTTTATTAATTTTTATTTATATATATATATATTTATTTTTATTATTTATTTTTTTATTTATTTATTTTTAATTATTTTTATTCCTTTATTTATTTTTTATATATTTATTTGTTTGTATTTATTTATTTTTATTTATTTATTTAAATTTTTTTATTTATTTATTTTATTTATTTATATATTTTTATTTCTTTATTTATTTTGATTTATTTTCATTTATTTATTTTATTTTATTTATTTATTCTTATTTCTTTATTTATTTTGATTTATTTATTTACTATTATTTATTTATTTTCAATTATATTTGTTTATTTTTGTTATTTTTTTATTCATTTATTTTTAATTATTTATTTTTATTTGTTTATCTATTTATTTTATTAATTTATTTTTATTTATTAATTTTTATTTTTTTATTTTATTTTTGTTTATTTATTTTCATTTATTTTTATTTATCATTTTATTTTTATCTATTTTTATTGATTTATTTATAATTATTTTTTCATATTCAGTATTTATTGCCATTTATTTCTATTTATTTATTTTTATTTATTATACTTTATTTTTATTTATTTATTTGTTTTATTTATTTTTATTACTTCTTTATTGATATTTTTATATATATTCTAATTTATTTTTATGTATTTATTTATTTATTATTTTTGTATTTATTTATTTTCATTTATTTATTTATTTTTATTTAATTTTTCTTTATTTATTTCTATCTGTTTTTTTATTTTTATTATTTTTTTCTTTACTTTTTTTATTTATTCTTTTATTTATTTTTTCTTTTTATTTATTTAGTTTCATTTATTTTCATTCATTTTTTATTCATTTTCATGTATTTAATTTCATTTATTTTTATTTATTTTTTTATTCCTTTATTTTTATTATTTATTTTTATTTATTTTTGGTTTTTATTTATTAAATATTTTTTTTTTTCTTTATTTATTTATTTTTAGTTTTTTTCTTTTTATTTTATTTATTTATTTATTTATTTATTTTAATTTATTTATTTTCATTTATTTATTTATTTTTATTTTTTTATAATACATTAATTTTTTTATTTTAATTATTTATTTATTTTTATTCAATTATAGAATTTTGTTTATTTATTTGTTTTTTATTTATTTATTTTTTATTTATTTATTTTTATTTATTTATTTGTATTGATTATTTATTTTTATTTTTACTTTTTTATTTATTATTATTTATTTATGTATTTTTATTTATTTATTTATTTAATTTTATGAAGTTTTTATTTTCATTTATTTTCATTTATTTATTAATTTTATTAATTTATTTTTTATTTATTTCTATTCATTTAATTTTTATTTATTTCTATTCATTTAATTTTTATTATTTATTTTATTCATTTATTCTTATTTATTTATTTATTTATTTTTATTTATTATTTTACTTTTATTTATTCTTTTATTTTTTTATTTATTATTATTTTTTATATTTATTTATTTTTATTTATTTTTATTTATTTATTTTTATTTCTTTATTTAATTTTATTTATTTTTTATTTTTAATTATTTATTTTCATTTATTTTTATTTATTTGTTTTTATTCATTTATTTTATATATTGTTTATTTTTAATTATTTATTTTTATTTATTTGTTTTTATTCATTTATTTTATATATTTTTTATTTTTAATTATTTATTTATTTTTATTTATTTTTATTTTTAATTATTTATTTTCATTTATTTTTAAATATTTGTTTTTATTCATTAATTTTTATATATTTAATTATTTTTAATTATTTATTTATTTTGATTTATTTGCTTATTTATTTTTATTTATTTATTTATTTTTATTCGTTTCTATTAATTTATTTATTATTATTTATTAATATTCAATTTATTGATTTTATTTATTGTTATTTATTTATTTTTATTCATATTTATTCATTTATTTATTTTTATTTATTTATTTTAATTTTTTTTATTTTTATTTATTTATTTTTATTCATTTATTGATTTATTTATTTTTATTTATTTATTTTAATTTATTCTCATTTATTTATTTATGTATTTTTTTTATTTATGTATTTTTATTTATTTGTATATTTTTACTTTTTTACTAAATTATTTTTTTTATTTATTTATGTATTTATTTTTAATTATGTATTTTTATTTATTTGTATATTTTTACTATTTTATTAATTTATTTATTTTTATTTATTTATTATCTATTTTTATTTATTTATTTATTTCCATTTATTTTTATTTATATATTTTTTTGTATTATATTTACATATTTATTTTTAATTTTTTATTTATCTATTTTTATTTTTTTTTTATTTATTTATTTATTTTTGTTTATTTACTTTCCATTTATTTATTGTTATTTATTTA
>JANJGK010000518.1:52500-60000 GCA_039081455.1 Macrobrachium rosenbergii | reverse complement strand
TCCCATTTTTTTAAAAACTTTCTACATATTTAATTTATTTTCCGTTTCTTAATGATTTTTTAAATTGATTTTTGACTGAAATCTTGACTGCTTTTATTAGTATTTTTATATGCAAAACGTATATGACAATTTAGCTTTTAATTTTATATGCATTGTTTTTTAACGAAGATTTTTTTCATAAAACTTTGTTATAAAAATATATCCTTAAAAGGTGAACTAAAATCAATCTTCAAAAAGAGGGTAAAATTACGAAAAATGTCGTAATCGAATTTTTTTTACTGTTACATATTTTATTTATTTTCCTTTTTTTATTTTAGGAGATTTTTGAAATTGATTTTTCTTTTGAATATTGATTGTATTTTATCTTTTTTTTTTTTTAAATAGGACTCGGTTATAAGAAGTTAAAAGTTAAACTAAATTCATCCATCATGAAGACAGCAAAATTCATAATAATATTGTATTCAAAATTGACATACTTTGCTAAAACTTTCATGTTACATTCTTATATCTTTCTTTAGGTCATTTTTGAAGTTTATCTTTTGCTTGAATAAATAAATAAATATAAATAAAGATAAATAAATAAAAATAATGAATGAAAATGAATGTAAATAACAAATAAAAGAATAATAAAAAAATTATAATAAATAAGTATGTAAGATTTACTAAAAATAAATCAATAAATAAAGAAAAATAAATGAAATTAAGATACATAAATAAAAGTAAGTAAATGAAAAAATAATATGAACTAAATCAGAATAACTAATATGTATGAAAATAAATAAATAAAAATCAATAAGAATAAATTAAAATAAACGAAAGTAAAAAATGAAAATAAATAAATCTAAAAAAAAAAAATTAAGTAAAATAAGTGAAAAATAAGAAAATGTCTAAAAAGAATTTAAAAAAATCAACAAATAAATAAAAAATAAAAATAAATGATTAAAATTAAAGTGAAATAAATAAATGAAAATAAATAAATAAAAATAAATAATTAAATGAAAATAAATAAATAAATAAATAACAATAAATAAATAAAAAAAATAAATGAATAAAAACAAATGAAAATAAACCAATAAATAAATAAAAATAAATAAATAAATAAAAATAAATAAATAAATGAAAATAAATAAATAAATAAAAATAAATCAAAATAAATGTATTAATAAAAATAAATAAATAAATAAATCAAATTAGATAAATGAAAAAATAAATAAATAAAAATAAATAGAAATAAATAAATAAATAAATAAAATTAATAAATGAAAATTAATAAATAAATAAAAAATAAATAAATAAAAATAAATAAATAAATAAAAATAAATAAAAGAATGAAAAAATTAATAAATGAATGAAGATAATTGAAAATAAATAAATAAAAATAAATGAATAAATAAATACAAATAATAAAATAAATAAATAAAAATAGATAAATAAATAAAAATAACTAAATAAAAAAATAAAATATATTAAAAAAATAAATAAATAAATAAAAATAATTGAAAAAATTAAATAAATAAATAAAAATAAATAAAAAATATAATGATAAAAATGAATAAATAAAAATAAATAAATAGAAATATATAAATAAGTAAACATAAAATAAATAAATAAATAAATAAAAAATAAATAAATAGAAATAAATAGAAAATATATTAATAAAAATAAATGAAAATAAATAAATAAATAAATATATATAAATAAAAAAATAAATAAATGAATGAAAATAAATAAAAATTAACAAATAAAAATCAATAAATAAAAATAAATAAGTAAATAAATAAAAAATAAATAATAAAAAATAAATAAAAAATAAATAATAAAAAATAAATAAAAATAAATAAATAAATAATAATAAATAAACAAATAGAAATAAATAAAATTAAATAAAAAAATAAAAAAAAATAAATAAATAAAAATAAAGAAATAAATAAAAATAAATCAATAAAATTAAATAAAAAATAAATGAAAATAAATAAATAATTAAAAATAAAAAAATTAAAAAATAAATAAATATAAATAAATAAAAATAAATAAATAAAAATAAATAAATAAAGAAAAACAAATGAATATAAATAATTGCAAATAAATGAATAAAAATATAAAAATAAATAAACAAATAAAAATATATAAACAAAGAAAATAAATAAATAAAAATAAATAAATACGTAAAAAATAAATAAATAAAAATAAATAAATAAGTAAAAATAAATAAATAAATTAAAATAAAAGAGCAAGAAATAAACACATAGAAATAAATAAATAAAAAATAGATGAATAAAAAATAAATTCGTAAAAATAAATATAAAAATAAAAATAAATAAATAAAAATGAATGTAAATAAAAAAGACAAAATAATAAAACAAAAAATAAAAAATAAGTATTGTTACGTGTGAGGGTCTTGGTTGATCATGTATTATTTAATTTACGTAATTTTTACGGCCCTGCAAACCAAGATTACACGTAACCTGCCACTTGAAGCCAAAAGTTAACCTCAAAGACAGTCGTTAATTAGCCAAAGGTCGCCAGTTAAGGGTTATTAACCTTAACAAAGAATATTTGAGATGAATTTGATTTTAAACGCAACGGTTCTTCCAAACATTCGGACGCGAGGCATACAAAGCATCGAGATTTAACCTGATTTTGCTTACCCTAAATCCTAGGTATTTTACTGGAATAACGGGGTTGAAGCTCACAATATAATAATTAGGCTTAATCTAGACTTCGTAAACACATATACCCTAAGTGGTGGCTGAAGGAAGAAAACAAAGAAAAAAATGTGAAATACAGAAAAGAGGTTAAAAGAATGGACAAAGTTTCGAACAGCACACAGAATCTACCTTTATGACGAAGCGTTGGCGCGCATTTACAACGGACGTGCTGAAGTTCGGGTGTGTGTTTCTTGCTCCACCATTCACTAATAAAATAATAGACAAAGGCGGGGACAGGGCCACCTTCCAGACGTCTGCTCGAGACGGCGGCTAGTTTCTCTCTGTAGTTCCCTGACCGGCGCTGGGTCAAAACAGGCCTACAGTCATGCCTTAGGCGTCTATGCTCTGTTAAAAACATTCGCCACGAGAGACAGGTAAAAAGGAAAAAAGGACCTTAGGACCACCTATTTTTAAGGCTGATATGGGAAATTTTCCTATAGGGTGGAAGGCCTAACTTACCTATCCCGTTCTCCAACGGACGTTAAGGTTTGAACTGAAGATGCTCCTATATAGACAACGTCTTTTCCCGGTCTCAGTCAGGCTGATATTTCTATCCCTAAATGTTCGAGGGCGAACAGCGTAAATATTTATAAAAGCTCCCCCCTTTAAGAGGGCCTTCACTCCCTTTTCGGGCGTGAAGGTCTATACTAAGCAAGCTGTTCGCCTCTCGTAGGTTACTCTCCTTCCCCTGAGCAGATTAGTCCTGGTTAGCCTACCTAGCTACAGAACTACCTAACCCTAGATAGGATATGAGCTATAATCACTACTTAACCTAATTCTAATAGTACTAGAAGGTGCTCACGGTTATTATAGGCTACCTCCTACAATCATGATGTGTTTTAGACCTAGCCTAGTGGTACATTCTATGATATTCCCTAGCCTAACCTATCCTAACCCGACCGTAGCACCAACATAAGAGTTAATATTCTAACTAAATTACAACATGGTTTATGTTTAATACAATTAAAAATTACTAGTTAATTCATGAGGGTTGCCTCATATGATAAATGGGTGCCTCACTGAGGTCTTAGGCCATGCGTGTCACGAGCATCGTGGCTCGTTTCACAATAGTTAAGATTACTGAAATTAGTTAGGCTACTTACATGATTACTGCGGCTCGGTGGTAAGTGGAAAGAACAAGGCTACTAAATTGATGTACTGTACTTTAAGGTGGCCTAGGCTAGGTACAAATAAAAGGAAGAGATCACACTGGCTACCTTCTCTGGGCAAGGGGCCAGGATCACTCTTAGATGTTTGGGCACTGTGCCGAGAGGGCACTAGTGCCAGGAGGAGCTTATAGCTCGGCAACTACTGGGCTCTCTTCCGCCCCTTCTTCTTCTTCTTCGGGTTCCTCCAAGGCCTATCAGTAGCTAGCCTAGCAGGTGATGAAAGCACCGACTCCGGGGACAGGCCAGAAGGGCTAGCGGGCGCGAAGTCATGGGCAACTGCAAAAGCTGCGGGAGGACTCCCTACTCCGGCTGCTGCGACAACCGGAGCGAGAGCGATCTCGACTTCTGCATCCGAGGATGCCAGTTCCTGGTCTTCCAAGGAAGGGGTACCATTTCGACCCTCCAGGGGTTCATCCCCTGGAGTCAAATTTTGCAAAGAAGAATCTTGCAAAGAAGAAGTTTCGGGTGCTGGAGGCTCTCCAGTCGCGATGATCAACTGCATGGGGAATCCTAAATCTCCCGGAGGAGGATTCGCCTCATGATTTAGACCCGGCATAGGGGCCTTTTCCATTGGTAGCTCAACGTCCGGGACGGACGGAGTCTGGCACTGCTCAGTGCTCGCAAGTGGCACTGGCAGCAGTTGAGGGTCAGGCATGCCTGATGAGGGGTCCGGAGGTGCAATACCTCGCGGACGACTTGTGGTTGGCTGCGGCAGAGATTCCTGCCCCAGCGGGAGATCGTAGCCTCTCGGTGAGTTTTGTTCGGGGGCGTCCGCTGGGCGTTGCTTGCTTGGGCAGCCCTCCCAATTTGTGGAGTGGTCTGCCCGCTTGCACGTCCTGCAGCGGTACTGCTCCTCCTGAATCTCTCTTCGCGGAGGGGGAAGACCTCTTGGTGGGCCAGCCCTTCGCAATTGGAGAGGGCTAGGCCTGGAATAGTTTGGGTTGTGCCCCTTCCGCGGACCACTTTGGTGGGCGGAAGGTGGAGGTTTGACCTTATTGAGAGTGTTAGATGGGGCCTCCGTGGAGGAGGTAACGTGGCTGCGGAGTGGCGTTGGTGACGGGCTTCCGCAGAGAAGATCCCGACCCAACAAGAAGGCCACTCCGGGCCGAATTCCACCTACCACGCCAAGGCGGTGGGGTAGCGTACCCCAAGGCGTCGTAACCTGGAGTTGGACTGTGGGAACGGTGAGGGTGTGGCCCTCTATCCACTTCATTTCCCACTGCGTTTCTTCGTCAACCACAGCACCGGCTGGCACTTGGGCCCTGGCGATCAGGCTAATATCTGCCGCAGTGTCTACTGTGACCGGAAGGGTCACGGGCAGGCTAGTGCTCTGAAGGGGGCCACCGAGATGAACTGGGTTTCCAGTCTCTCGGGGTAAAGGATCCGGTGCGGACCAGCAGCAGAAAATGAAGTGCTGATTAGGTTGACAAATTTGGTGGTGGGGACATGATGTGGACAGGCCGGAGATCCAGCATTGTAGTGGCTAGCAGCCCCACAGGATCTGCACGGGCCTTTTGGATGGGCTCGGTGGCCTGCAGTAACTGTTGGAGGAGAGGGCTGAGCGGATGAATCGGGAGCGGAGTTCTGGCTGGTAGGGTTAGGCTGGTTATTAGTGCCGAGTTTGTATCGGCACTCAGCTTCAGCGTGGCCCCCCTTCTTGCAATAGTTGCACAGGGTCTTGCTAGGCAGTCCATTCTTCGGGCGAGTGGAGTTCGAGAGGTAGGCCGGAGGGATGATTCGCTTCTGAGAGGTGCTATGCGACTGATTGAAAGTTTCCCACGAATCAGCCATGCGACAAGCTTCCATAAGTGTGGAGGGCTGTTTATCGTTAAGATATACTGCAAGGGGCCCTGGCACACATTGGAAAAGGTCTTCTAGCATGGTCCGATTGAAAAGATCCTCAAACGTCGTGCAGGCCAAGGAGTCGAACCAGCGCGTACCGGACTGGGTTTTGTGACATGCCCATTCCGTCCAAGACCAGCCGACTTCCTTGGCAAGACCTCGGAACCGTTGTCTCCATTTTTCTGGGGTTATCTCGTAGGCCTTGGTAATGACTCTACGAACTTCCGCCATGTTGCCTCTCTGGCTCTTCTCCAGTGAGCGAAGCGCTGCCTTGGCTTTTCCCTCCATATGCTTGGCTAGTATTAAGGCTCTCTCCCTCTCCGTGGTGCTGTAGTTATCGAAAAGAGCCTCGATCTCCTCCAGCCATGCTTCTGGCTCGTCCTCAGTCCACTTGGGGACTAGGGAATTGATGCTCGAAATTGGAGCGTTTGATGCAGCAGGTGTAGGACTGGAGGCTTGATGGCTAGCCATAGCTTCGGCATTCTCCATTTTCGCTCTCTCAAGCTCGAGCTCCTTCTCCTTTAGGGCTAACTCAGTTTCCTTGCAGGCTAACTCATGCCGTCTTCTTCTTTCTTCTCTTTCCTCTTCATATTGCCTTTGCTCGGCGTCATACACCCTTCGTTCTTCTTCATACTTCCTCTGCTCGGCTTCATACTTCCTTCGTTCTTCTTCATACTTCCTCTGCTCGAGTCTTTCTTCCTTCTCCCGCTTGGCCAAGTCGTCCACTTGCTCCTTAACCCAGGTGGTAAGTTCCGAGACGGTGAGACCTGCCGCCGTCCCCAGCCCCAGGAAGGTTTTATAATGCTCTGCTGCCATGGTTCTGGTGGGGAAGGGCGTCTAACCGGGTCGACTGGGCGTACTTGGGCAGCGAGGAAGTGTCTCTTCAATGACGTGGCACCCTTTCAAAAGGTGGCACTGTAGTTTGGGTGTGCCGTGTACAGGTCACACGGGTGGCACTCAGTATCCCTAGGCACTGGTGCAGGTTAGGTCCCAGAAGAATCTTCTCTTCTGTGTTCCCTTTTGTTTTCTTTAGTGGCACTTATGGTGCCAATGTGTTCCTAGGGACCCTCTGCTGGAGTCCAACTAGGCTATATGGGAGGAAAGGCACTCTACACACCCTGCAGAGTGCAACAATCGAATGAGAGAGAAAGGGAAGGTAAAAGAGAGAGAGAGAGAGAGAGAGAGAGAGAGAGAGAGAGAGAGAGAGAGAGAGATAGAGAAGTAAGCTATTCAAGTGATGACAGTGCTGCAAATTATTGGCACTGTGGAATAAAGCGAATTTGTTTTTTTTTTTTTTTTTTTTTCTTTACAGATCCTCGTGAGTGGCTGGTCCCAGTACCGGCCCCAGTGCTGGCCCCTTCTTTTTTCAGAGGGTGAAAACTACTGTTTGCTTCGGTCTGGAGAGCAGGCCTCACTCGTGACCGACAGTTTATCACTGTATCGTAAGTACTCTTAACTTGTCCTCATCTATTGTGGGACAGAGGTGTTTCTTTTATTTGGCTTATTGTATTCGAATTAATTAGCCTAGTGTCGGCCGTTCTTTCTTTGAAGAGGGTCACGTACACTTAGGTTAGGAATGCTTACTTGAATGACGAGAGAGAGAGAGAGAGAGAGAGAGGTTTTCAATCAGCTAATTTCTTGCTGCTTGAGAACATGTAAAGCAAAGATCTTATAAATGCACAATGGCATGGATCTTAATAAAATCAGATAGATGCGCCGTCTTGACTTCCTTAGGGATGGCTTTATTATCTTAATTTTCCTGGGAGCCGATGTCACAAAAG
>JANJGK010000518.1:0-45000 GCA_039081455.1 Macrobrachium rosenbergii | reverse complement strand
TTATATTTTTATTTATTTTTATTTATTCATTTTAATTTATTTTTAATTATTTATATTTATTTATTTTTTATTTCATATCTTTATTTCTTTTTATTTACTTTTATTTATATATTTATTTTTGTTTTTTATTTTGATTTATTTATATTTATTTTTTTATATATTTTTATTTATTTATTTCCTTTATTTTTTATTGATTTATTTTCTACTTATTTCTTTTCATTTATTTTTATTTATTTATTTCTTTTTTTAATTTTTTTTTATTTATTTATTTATCTATTTATTTATTTTTATTTATTTTCATTTTTTTACTCTTATTTATTGATTAATTTTTATTTATTTATCTATTTTTATTTATTTATTTTAATTTATTTACTTATTTTTATCTATTTATATTAATTTATGTTTATTTATTTATTCATTTATCTATTTTTATTTATTTTTTTATTTTTATTCATCTTTATTTATCTATTTATTTATTTACTTATTTTTATTGATTTATTTTCATTATTTTTATTTATTTATTTATTTATTTACTTTTTATTTATTAATTTATTTTTTTTATTTATTTATTATTATTTATTAATTCATTTATTGTTATTTATTTGATTATTCTTATTTATTTATTTATTTTTAGTTATTTATTTATTTTTATTTATTTTTTATTTTTATTTAGTTATTTTTATTTATTTATTTAGTTTTATTTATTTATTTTTTAAATATTTAATTTAATTTTTTTTATCTATTTATTTTTACTTATTTATTTAGTTATTTTTATTTATTTCATTTTGCTTATTTTTCGTTATTTTTTTTATTGATTTAATAATTTCTATTAATTTATTTATTTTTATTTATTTAATTATTTATTTTTACTTTATTATTTTCATTAACTTTTATTTTTTTTAAATTATTTATTTTTATTAATTTTTATTTATTTATTTCTTTATATTAATTTTTATTTTTTATTTATTTTTATTTATTTATTTATTTATTTTTATTTATTCATTTATTTCTATTTATTTTTATTTCTTTGCTCCTGTTTATTTATTTATTTATTTTGATTATTTTTATTAATTTTTTATTTATTTATTTTTATTTATTTATTTATTTATTTTGTTTATTTTTTAATTTTTTATTTTTATTTATATATATATTTTATTTATTTATTGAATGTTATTTATTTATTTTTATTTATTTATTTATTTATTTATTTATTTTTATTCATTTATTTTCATTTATTTATTTAATCTATATATTTTTATTTTATTATTTTTATTAATTTTCATTTATTATTATTTATTTATTTACTTTTAATTATTGATTTATTTTTATTTTTTTATTTTTTATATTTATTTATTTATTTATTTATTTATTTTTATTTATTTATTTATTTTTAAAGTGCCGTCAGTGCACCTCACAGGGTGCACTGTAGGCATTAATAAAGGTTCTTTGCAGAGTATTCCTTTTACTGTACCTCCAATCATATTTCTTCCATCTTGCTATCCACCCTCTCCTAACAATTGATTCATAGCACAACTGCTTTGAGGTTTTCCTCCTGTTACACCTTTCAAACCTGTCTACTCTCAATTTCCTATCCAACGCTGAGTGACCTCATAGGTCCCAGTGCTTGGCCTCTGGCCTAAACCCCATATTGTATTCCATTCCATATACTTATAAGAGCTGTCTTTCACATGCACAGTTTTTGAAAGTTTAGGAAAATGTCTCATATCACTAAGTACAACTGTTGATGTGCTAATATTTGAAGTATTCAGTAAAGGTCACTAGAACTTCCACTGTGGACGGTGATATCGATAATGTATAATGTCAGTTCCTTCCCTTTGTGAACGATTTGCCAGTTTGAAAGATTTTCTTTTATGCAGTCTATACTTACATGGAAACTAATCATCCGACGATAGACAGGAAGGGACTGATGTTTCGCTATCGCGGTTTGTTTGTGTGTGCCTTTTTTTGTTTGTTTGTTTAGGGGGAGATGAGTCTCAGGGGAGTATGAATGAAACCCCGCTCCCCTCCTCTCCCCTGCCCTCGCCGTTGAACCCTCGACTATATCACATGGTTTTTATTGCATCAATTCTGGCTCAAATGCTCGTCAGTCACACTGAGTAGCTACCGGAAGGTGTCAGTGGGCTACCAAAAGTAGTTTTATCTTCCGCACTTTTTACACACGCACACACACACACACTGTCCACATTGTGACCTTAAGACTATCGTAAGTGTTAAAAGGCTTATGTGTTAGACTAAAATCAAAAGTGGGAATGATCCAGTCCCTGGGAGCATTAAGGTGTGTGTGTGTGTGTGTGTGTGTGTGTGTGTGTGTGTGTGTATGTGTGTGTAAAGGTGTTGTGGTGGTGGGGTGGGGTGCTAACTTACCCTTCGGTATTCTTAGGAAGCAACGCTTCTGTAGTCTACCTTGCTTTTTTACATTTTATTCTGGCTTTCGTGTTAGTTTACCTAATTACTTGAAAATACAGGCACTGAGCTTTTAACAGCTCTCTCTCTCTCTCTCTCTCTCTCTCTCTCTCTCTGGACCTAAAATTTTATTACTATCGACTATTTCCTTACTTGTAAATCCCGTCAAGAGGAGCAGAGAGTCGTGAGATGTTTTGTGAAAAAAGTGGAAAATACTGAAGATGCAGCTGCCAGACCAGAGGGAAGGGGAGATCTTTGGCATCTGTTTCTCCTGACATTGCCTTTTCATGTTCGTGCGTCCAGTGATTTCTGGAACTGACCCGATAGTCTGGAACTGATCCGAGGGTCTGGAAGATGAAAAGGAGGAGACATCAAATCAAGGCAAAGTGGGACTTCCAGGAATTGACTGTTGTCTCTTTTACCCTTTCCCTTATTTGTAAAAGGACATCGAAGGCATAACTCACAGTAAATGAGTCTGTCTGTCTGTCTGTCTGTCTGTCTGTCTGTCTGTCTGTCTGTCTGTCTGTCTGTCTGTCTGTCTGTCTGTCTGTCTGTCTGTCTGTCTGTCTCAGCCAATCAGGAGTCGTTTTCACCTCCTTTGTTCGAAGGGAGTTTCTTGGACCATTGTGATTGGCCTAAAGCAGTCTGGTAGGTTTTCAGTCGGATCGTGGCATGAACTCCGTTCAGCCATGTTTGTTTGTCCTCAGTCAATATTAGTGCCGTTTATTGAGGTGAGTTAATTTATTGAGGTTAAGAATAAATACTCCGTGAATATGGACACCTCTGAATCAGTGTTTCATGGTCGCCTAGAAATTTGCGATTGGTTGCAGACCTAGTTAGAGGTGTGTCAGGCCGTGGGAGACTTACTTGTAAACGTTGCTTTCCAAAGGCCTCTTCTGAGGCATGTTACCCGTATATGAGAGGACCTGATAGTAGACTATAGTACCATTGAACTGTTAAACTACATGCGTTTGCAAGAGATAAATGCTAGAGCATCAGATCCCAAGACTAGGCCTAAAGGAGATTGCCAGCGTAGCGTGAGTCAGGTTAGGCGTTCAGTCATGTTGTTGTATCTCCGGTTATGTTCAGTTCTTGACTTGAAGAGAGATGCTTTATTGCAGTGTATATGGAACCAATATATTGTGAATGAAGATGGACTCAATTCACAGTATATTGATCTTAAGTACAATGCAATAAAGCCGAAAATGCTTGTGCAATGACGAATATTCTACATAGACATAGACTATGGCTTTCTGGTACCTCACTGTAACCTAGTGCACTAAGCTATCTCGCAATGTCCTGTAGTTTTTTCTTGGGGGCGGGGGAGGGGATGAGAACGGCAAGATCATTAATTAATTGGTTAGGATTTGAAAAGGCTAATCCTCCTCGTCGTCCATCCAGATTGTTCATGGTGCCAAGAGGGTCTGGGATTCAATTCGGAAAACTGTGGCCAAACCCAACTTTGCTTTTCTGACAGAAAGACGACAGCCAGCTGTGCAGAGAAAGTACCATTTTATTTAAAAGGAGTTAGCAATCAATCATTGCCATCATTACCCATCGTGGGCCTCAGTTTTAGAAAGAATATTTTTGGCGCAGGAGAGGAGGAGGAGGAGGAGGAGGACGACGACGACGACGACGACGTCGTACTGCATGGGTCAAAAACTTTTTCACCTTTGTTGTCAAGTCTGAAGACATTTCAACTCAAGGTCCCTTGTCCCGTTTCAGGAAACGTAAGTCTGTAGAGTAGGTTAGGTTCCTTCATAAAGGCTACTCCTTTCTTACTGTTCAGTGGAGAAGATGATGGCCTTGTGCAGACGTGGGGGGTGGGGGATCTCATCCGTACGAGTAGACCCTGAGTCTCGAAATGTTCTCTGTTAATTCAAGGGAAATAATAAGAAAGGCCGGATTTCCAATGAGTTGTAAAGATCATGATGACGGTACAGCGAGACAAGTGAAGCGGGAGTCAAAATGGTATCACAAGTTCTTATTTCTACTTTAGCGAAGAAAATCCACGTTTTTTCTTTTATTTTATTGGCCAAACAATCTGTGGAGGTCTGAATGCTGTTGACAAAACAAGGTGATTTGTTAATTGCAGTTTTCCAAGTTTATTCAAAGCAGTGATGGAAGTATATATTTTGAAAGTGAACGAGCACTCTAAGGCTGTTTCCAGGAGCCCTGTGGTTGCGGGGGACCGGGGGTGCAGGGGGGAGCGGGGAGGTGGTGAGGGGAAGACTATACAGTCGGGGAGTCTCGTAAAAATCCATATTTTTTATTTTATTTGAACGGTTTCTCGAAATACATAACTTCTTATTGAGAAATCTGAAAATGGTATAACTTTGTTCAATACAACACATGATAATGCTTGTGAAATACATTCATAGCCTTTATGAATGAAGATTTCGAATGTGAAATGTTCTTGAGCGGGTTATACATAATCATCGATCAAAAGACAGTAAATTCTAGAGTGAAAATGAGGTATACGAAGCATCGAATTCATTTTCCAGTAATGCCGGTAAATTGAATTTCAGTTCCAGTCCGATGAGAGGTTCATACTGCAATCCACTCTCCTCGTTGTCACGTTTTCAATTTCATCTGCACTTTATTCACTCCCCCCCCCCCCCTCCCCTGTGGAAAACCAGGTTGTGTTCTGCATTGAGAGAGAGAGAGAGAGAGAGAGAGAGAGAGAGAGAGAAGAAATATGGGAAAACTCAATAATGAAACATTAAGATTGGCATCCTTATTCCTCAAGAATGGGGTTTTACCAGGGAGAGAGATTCTATTTTAAGATTTTTTGTGTAAAGTTTATCTACAAATGAGCAGTTCAGAGGACAGGATCCATAACACACACTTACTCCAACGATTCCAAGTGGCTCATTTTCTATTGACTTTGCTGGGAATTTCGACTTTGTCCCCATTTGCTCGCTTGACCTAAAAGCAGTATCATCTGGCCTTCCGATTCACAAGGCTGCTCATGATATGATTTTCAAGATTTTCGGACAATGGTGCATTCGTGACGTAATAACTGAACGAGAATACGAATCTACCTTTTTGTACAACTTATCGCAGAGCCATCTGCTTTGCGTGTTATTATGAGCTATGTACGAGTTCATTTTCTTGTAGAGAAGCCCCACAAAGGCTTGGTATTAACAGTAAATGCCTTTATTAGTACACCGACCGAACTTGTAAAATAAAAAAAATTCCTTGATTGGCTAAAGGAGAGAAGTCTATGTTTTTCAGTGAAAAAAGTGTGTACACCGAAGCTTTGCTGATTGCGGTAGACCTGCTGATGTCTGCAGTGCTTTGTGTATTGTACATCTGTTGCTTTTCCAATAAAAGCTGATTCTGGTGATGTTAGGATGTTTGAATTTTCTTTTTCCGGTTTCAGATGTTTTTCTCGTGTTTCGAAAGTATTCAGCTGGGCGAATTCCATCCTGTATTTTAATGACAATCTCCTTACTGGTGCCATTTTGGTGTAACCTGGGCCCGGCTTCCGGCGGCGTTGATTGGTTGATCTGTGGGATGCTGAGATGATTTCATGGTGCTCCAGGGTGTTTAGGCCTCGATACGTCTTTCAGTAATGTTTGTTTCAATGACGCTTTTCGCTCTCATTTCCATTGAAGGTGTTATTCCACTTCGCTCAAAGTGTGCAGCGTGTTTAGAAGGTTTTGTCTTGCTTTCGTGAGTAGTTTTGCAGTGCCTGACCACCTCCCTCGTCTCAACGTCGCTTTGGCCTAAAGAAATTCCCTTAGCCAGCTGAGTCGTTGTTATTCCCTTCCAGGACTCAGTAACTTTGAGGCATCGTAGCATTCTGTAGCCAGAACGCCCGCTGTACTTGCTTCCACTTAAGCCTTGCTTTTTTATTAATCGAGTTGTCCTTATCGTTTGATTGTGTGAAACAGGATCATGTGTTGATATGCTCATTCATTTTTAAGTTGTCAGACTCTTTGTGTGTGTGTTTGTTAGGCAAACTGACGTGAAAAGGGTTGAGTATGAGTCCTATGTTCGTGTGAAGATTTCCTGCCATTATGGTATTGGTCGTCCATCCCATTCTCTACTTTTCAGTTGATAATATCCCAAAGCTTTCATTTAACAGGACGATGTCTGGACTTTAATTCGCTGAGTCAACAAGGCGGTAAGTATTCTTTGCCCAACTCTTGATATTCAAATGTGCTGTGGTGACGAGTCTGTAATCGGTTACAGGTTCGCTGTACGTCGAAAGCTGAGAGCGTTTGGAGTGGCCTAGAGCCCTGTCCTACTTTCCTCGTTTCTGTGATTGTGCCTCTGTTTCGTCTCGAAGGCTGGTGAGGGGGGGGGGTCTCCTTTTGGTTTATTAGTAGGGTGGGGGCAGGGGAGAGGTTCCTGGTTTTAGATAGTGGGATTGTTCCTCAAAGCTCTGATTATGTATTAGCTGTCCTGACGTGCTGTACAAGGTTCAGAGAATAACAATCTTCAAATATGAATACACGTTGCCTTGTGCTAATCGTGAGATGAAATATCTCGAAATGTATCCAGAATATTTAGTGAACTGTCCTTACAATGAGGTTATCCTGAAAGATTTAAGAGTCAGACAAAAACGACTGTGACACTTTACGAGTTTCCCATTTTCTCCCTGATTGATGATAAACTCTCTCTCTCTCTCTCTCTCTCTCTCCACCAGGGAAGTTGGTAGAAGAAGCACATTCTTCATGTAGGAAGTGTATCCAGAAAGTATTAGAAAAATTAAATTCTAGAAGTTTCTAATTTTTTTTTTTGTATCAGACCAAGATTAGTTATATACTCAGTAAACGAGTTACTCTAAAACGTGTACATTGGGCTTGTCTCCACACCTGGAATTAATTCTCTCTCTCTCTCTCTCTCTCTCTCTCGCTCTCTCTCTCTCTCTCTCTCTCTCTCTCTCTCTCTCTCTCTCTCTCTCCAACAAAAGAGGTGATAATAATCATCGAATGGGAATGGGTAGGTGGTCGTGCGCAACTTTCCCTTAGGACCTTCTTGCCTTGAAGGGAAGTCTCGGCTGGTCTTCAAGGACACACTTTACATTGTTTTTAGTAACTGTCTGCTACATAGGTATTCAATTTTTTTTCTTTTCTAATAACTGATCTCTTCTTTCAGCATTTATTACCTTCTGTTACTTCTCTCAGATGAACACCATATTTTATGGAAGCTTGAATTTCAAGTCAATGGCCCCTGTGGTGGGCTTGTTCCATATGAATAGGTTTCATCTTTTGAATAATAGCATTAATATTCTGAATAATATAATATTAACTCTGGTTCCGATAAGGATTTTAGCTCTGTTGACTGCTGATGTTTATAAAAGCTGGCTATTTCAGGGGATGGGGCTATTAATGGTGGGTGGGTTTGGTTGTGGGTGGCCTTGCCCGGTTCTCCTCTCTCAGTTCTTGAAGAATCCCATCGTCAGTGAACTTTCTCCTAATCAGACAGTGGCTGGATGGATACACTATGATGGTGCCTTTTGCACTTGAGACAAGTTGGCTTTTTGTAGGTAAGTCGAGGGCATTCTCTGTCAAGATGTCGTTTAGCGCAGGTGGTACGGAGGTCGACTTTTGTGTGCGTATCTGAGAGTACCAGGCATGAATAGCATTTTCTTTTTTATGAAAGCTGCCATTTCCCGAGTTTCTCAGGCTTCAGAATCGTGGTAAGCAGTCTGATGACCCCATTATGAGGACAGGGTTTGTGTCAGCGAATATGCTGGTGATTTTTAGGGTTTGAAGGGCATTAGGGTCGCTGTTATTGTAAAGCGTCTGCTCAGTTTTTAACTGTATGATTGTGTTGCATCTCTGCATTTCATATTGAATGTTAGCACCTTTGCGGTTGCCAGCAATAGTGTCTGGGGTCTTCTAGCAAATGATGTCCTTCCTTCCTTCCTTGGGTTCTTACCAGCCGGTAGGAGGACTGTGTGCTCTCAGGCCAGCTCCTCCTTTAAGTGTTTTTCTGTGGGGGTTTCAAATGTTTATAAATCATACTGATGTCATCATCAAGGACAGTATCACTGCTCCAGCATGAATGGGGAATACATTATAGACGCACCCATCCCTCGTGGCTGCGCAAGCAGGGTGAGGAGTGAAAAGTCACGAGGCCACTTGTTCAAAACAATTGGGTGGATGGGTCATTTGGTATGGAGTCAATTATGAAATCCGAAAGTTGGTCATAAGACAGTTTACGACAGTGGAATTAAACCATTTATATTATTTAGCATCATCTGTAAAAAATGAAATAGAATTTGAATTAGAGACTTGACACAAACGGTGTCATATCTCTGGGAAACAAATTGGCCATCCTGGTTAATCCTACATTTCATCTTAGCTACCTCTCTCTCTCTCTCTCTCTCTCTCTCTCTCTCTCTCTCTCTCTCTCTCTCTCTCTCTCTCTCTCTCTGTCTCTCTCTCTCTCTCTCTCATTCATTCATTTGTTCTTAAAGTTATTCTTCATTCTTTGAAGAATTTTGTATTATGTATAATATGAGGTATAATATGAGGTTTGTATTATGTATTATTATAAGAGGCTTCTGTTGTTTATGTATGGCGATCAATGACTTACTGAAGACAAAAGACTGTCAGTGCCATATTTATATGCTGTATCGTCACTACGATGAACTACGCCTTCTTCACTTCTATGGTCAATCATAGGATTTAGCAATGTACTTGTCAGTCATGGGTCCGTGTTCCTTTTGATTCGGCGATGGGGGGCAGGGTGGATGGGTGGCAGGGAGGGAGGGGGTTTCGTGTCAGGCAAATATCTTTTGGGATTAGTTTGTCAAATAGAAGATTGTGTGTAGAGAAGAACTCCTTGAAACCAGGGACTTGAATGAAGGCTAAGGTTGAGTGAGGTCCTCCTCCTCCTCCTCCTCCTCCTCCTCCTCCTCCTCCTCCTCCTCTTCTTCTTCTTCTTCTTCTTCTTCTTCTTCTTCTTCTTCTTCTTCTTCTTCTTCTTCTTCTTCCACTTGTGGTGCAATGTCTGATCCCATGCATGCCAGGGCTTTCGAACAGAATGCCTGTCTGGTCTCCTGTATGTTTAGAAAAAAAAAAAAGAGGATTCGAAATTCCTGCTATGAATATAATTGACGAGACGAAGCACTGGGAGTGTGTGTGTGTGTGTTGAGGAGGGGCGGGGGGTGCGGGGACGGGAGAGGAGCCGCCGTCCTCCTGCAACAGAGGTTGGGAGCAGAAAGACTTTCTGGTGATGGATGATGTGAGGGTACTTACTACAGGGTGATGTGGAACAAGTTAAGATTTTGAAGCCAAATGGGGAAACAGGAAGGAAGATGTCTTATAAAAGTTCCTTCGGTGACCTCTTTGAAGAAGTTGACAGTTCATGGGCTTAACCTGACGGTTATATTTCCGGGTTTTGTAAAAAATGCAGATTTTTATTTTTTTTTACGGGAAATGAATTGATCCTATCCAGTGTTTTTCCTCAGAGGTACAGTAAGGGCTGCCTTATCATATGCAACTCTGGGCCCGTAATGAAGTCTTCTTCATGCTTGAAACACGTCAAGATGTCTTGAGTATTCTTTCAGAAAAGAATCATTGAGGTCAGTGGGAATTTTTTTCAAGATGAGAAAGGTTGTCATAGAATCTTGCCTTTTTTAGATGGAGGTAATCCATAATTACATATTCAACTGGGAGATCTGTCTGTGCCGTTATATTTTATTTGTCAAAAACCCATGAAATGAGTAGATCTTCCTTCACTGGGTCATTAGTTTTAATATTGATAAGTACCAACACATTGCTCATCCTAAAGCATTGTTTAAGAACCTGATACCTTAACTTGCATGAAACGGGTCCTCTGGCGTATATTATTACTGTTGACAGGATTTAAGGCAAAGGTCCCTGTTAATTCAGTCTGTATATGATTACACCAGTAAATAACATGATTTCACATATCAAAATATGGTGTCCTTTGAGAATATTCAAATTGAATTTGCTGTATTACAGAGAAGATGTGGTTCTTAGCATTTCGTGATATACAAAATAAAAAAAAAATATAATTGTTTTTAAAACATTGGTCTTTCCATGAACTGAGTTGAAAGCAAGTGTATGATATTTTCTTTCTCTTCACTTAAGGCCTTCCTGAGAACCTGGGATTTAGTGATGACACAAGAGATAATGTAGCCATAGCAAAGTGCCTTTGGCCATATGATAACAGACAGGAACTCTATTGTAGAGTGGCGTGAAGGATGTAGAAAGAAGCTTCAGGAAGAAGTTTTACTCCAGCATGGTAAGTTGGGTGCAAGATAGTTGTATTCATTTTCTGGTACCTGTTCCAGCATTAGTTGCATTCATTTTCTGGTACCTGTTTCAATATTTAGTTGCATTCATTTTCTGGTACCTGTTCCAGCATTTAGTTGCATTCATTTTCTGGTACCTGTTTCAACGTTTAGTTGCATTCATTTTCTGGTACCTGTTCCAGCATTGAGTTGTATTCATTTTCTGGTACCTGTTCCAGCACTGAGTTGTATTCATTTTCTGGTAACTGTTCCAGGATTTAGTTGTGTTCATTTTCCGGTACCAGTTTCAGCATTTAGTTGCATTCATTTTGTTGTACCTGTTCCAGCATTTTTTTTCTATAAAAGTGGCTGCTTATATTGAGACATGATATTGCACACTTGCAGGGAATTACTTTTACAATTAAAACTAATTTTCTTGTTTAAAACTAGGATTTTATAAGGTACACTGATCGTTTATCTCAAAATGCTTGTAGAGTCATGAGAATGTGACACACATTATTGCTTCTGGAATCACCTAAGTACAAAAGCACGAACCTGGACGAGAGATGAAGCCTTTATATCGTAATGGGTTTAACCAGAGTCCCTCTCTTCTTCAAATAAATTTGCCATTAACTGTACTCATAAGAATGTTACGAAGTTCTTTCAGTTTTCAGGTTAACGATCCTCCACCGACAGACTTAAAATCCCTTCACTTCTGTGGAAGATAATTACAAGGTCAATAGAATACAAGGTCAACCCATCTTCGTTCCAAAACTGACCGCGGTCTGCGCAAGCCGTTTTCGTGACGTCACGCGCTACTTTCTCCATTAGCTCACAACAAGAACAATCGTGGAAACAACTTGTCTTCTATGATTTTGACTGTGACATGGCGAAAGTAGAATCAGCTGGTTACCCCGTAGTTGCCATGGTTAATGATATGAACCCTACGAATATGAGGCTTTGGAAAACCTTAGATGTTCATGCAATGAAAACATCATTTAAAAACCCAGCAGGCAGTGAAAGTGAAATTTGTTTCTGTTGATGCTCCGCATCTTGCAAAACTTGTTCGTAATAATTTTTTAAATCATGGTTTTACATTAGATGAAAACGTGTACATAAACAGTGGTCCTGTGAGAGAACTTTTGGAGAGAAGTGTCAGTGATCTGCGGACAACTCATAAGGTTTCAGAGAAACACGTGAATGTTCGAGGAGTCCAAAGAATGAGTGTAAAATTAGCGGTTCAACTTCTCTCAGAAACGACTGCTAAATCCCTGGAATATTTTGGTAAACAAGGACTGCTTTCGGAGAAACACTGGGAGAAAACTATACAGTTCATCTCACTAGTAGACAGATGGTTTGATCTCTTCAATTTTCGAGCGCCAACTGACAAAAAGTGGGCACACAATGCTTATGGGTTAAATTTAGAGGAACAAAATGCAGTGCTAGACAAAATGGTTAACACTGCAAAACATTTGACAGTGACTGGTAGCAAAAGGGCTTACCCGTTTTAAAAAGCAATCATGATATCCTCAATATCATTACCTAAACTATACAAAATGATGGCAGAAAAGTTTGGTATATATATCACATCTTGACGTATGGATTAAACCAAGATGGACTGGAACACTTCTTCGGTTGCCTTCGACAAATGGGAGCATGTTACCAGCATCCATCATCTGTAGCAGTAAAGAACAGAATAAGATGTCACTTAATGGGCACAGAGACATCTCTCATGGGTTCGAAACACAACATAGAAGAAAGTGTTAACGGAGTCAACATGTCAGCAGCTTCCTTTTCTTGCTTGAATGAGCAGAATCAACAACTTCTGATGAACAGTGGCTGCAAAGTGAACTAGCCCTTTCTGCAATGATGTTTTGTTTGCCTGACTCGGATCTTGATGACGGTAATGAGGATAAGAACATTTCAGGAAATTCTAAGGACACCTTCGACTTAGAAACAGCAATAGAAGAAGAAGAGGGATTAGAATATTTAGGCGGTTTCATTGCAAAGAAATTTCCACATACCCGAACTTAGGGTCGAAAGTGTCAGAGGATGATACCTCTTGGATTGGAGCAATAAGCACAGGAAGAGGGTTTCTGATGAAACCAAGCAGGGAATTTATTGCTGAACTAAAAACCATGGAGAAAATGTTTAAATGCCACCACGGCGAAAAGACCCTGAAAGCGGGTAAGGGTGCGATAAAAAGCCTTTCAGCAGATAAAAAGAAACATGTAGCATTGCCTGAGGAAGTTCTATCATATTTTGTTCGGTGTCGAACATTTTTCAGGATTAGGATATTAAATAGGTCAATAATTTCTCAAAGTAAGGTTGAAAAAAAGCTGAAGAAAGTAGTTCTTTAATTCATTATTATATGTATATATATATACATATATATATATATATATATATATATATATATATACACATATATATATATATATATATATATATATATATATATATATATATATATATATATATATATATATATATATATATATATATATATAATTTTGCATTCTTAGTATATCATCATAGGCCAGGTCTTGTATAATTTCTTGTAAATATGTAGTCCGAGAGTCAAAAATTGTATATATTGTATAATCCAATAATAAACAAGCAACTGAATCTTTACAAATCTATTATTAACCATATCTTGTATTCTTATTTACCAACCTCCCCACCACCACCACCACCCATTTAACGCAGATAACAGAGAATTCTAATGTACATCTAGTGCCCAAAAAGGCCCTACCCTGGAGTACCGCACTGCGTGACGTCACTAATTTCTAGCGACATATGGCAGCTCGGGTTTTAATCCGACTTAAGCTGCGCGCGGAGAGACCTTGTATTCTATAGACCTTGGTTTGTAGAGTCAGCAAGATACCTACAGTAGGTGCATTCATTTTCTGGTACCCGTTCCAGCATTTTCAGATAAAAGTGGCCACTTAACACAATTGCAAGGAATTACACAAAGTTTTCTTATTTAAAACTAGGATTTTATAAGGTACACTGATCGTTTATCTCAAAATGCTTGTAGAGTCATGAGAATGTGACACATTATTGATTCTGGAATCACCACCTTCGTACAAAAGCACGAACCTAGACGAGAGAATTAAGCCTTTATATCACAATAAGTTTAACCAGAGTCCCTCTCTTCCTCAAATAAATTTGCCCGTAACTGTACTCAAAAGTATGTTACGAAGTTCTTTCAATTTTCAGGTTAACGATCCTCAACCGACAGACCTAAAATCCCTTCACTTCTGTGGAAGATAATTATATATTATAACTGGTATATCAAGTTCCCATCCTTGGACGAATGTTGGTGCCCCACAACATAATCTAATCCAAGTAAGTGATCGTAATATCTGCACTAATTTGTCCCTATTGTAGACACTATCGTATTTATAATAGAATAATTGAATTATTGCTGTTCTTCTGAGTCTTCCTTTCACCTTTTAACCTCTGTAGTTGTCGCAAAAGTCGATGGTGATGGTATATACAGGTAAAAGGATTTAATAATATGACTAATTTATATTTAAAGAGAAACTCTTATTGCCTAACACTCCTTATAGCAGTATAATTTGCCTGGAACATCAAAAGTTTACAACAACAGAATTCGTGCTTGCTTAGGTATGGAATGACTCTCTTAGTGGATATTTTCGTAGTTTTGTTTCCAAAAACACTGGAGAGGACATCTCTTCATTTGGGCACAATTTTAGACCTTTTACCAAGCTTATTATTTTAGGATCAAAGTTCCAGATTGAATCACAATTATGAAAATTTTAAGTAAGAACTCTTTGTGACAGAAGCGTTGTAATTTAGTTCCACTGACGTTTAAATTCACCTTGCCAAAAGAAATAAAAGTTTCCAAAACTTTAGATCAAAACTATTATAAACCATTTGTCTCCTATCAAGCCTTGGTTACATGGAGGCCAATAAGGCTTCATAAAGGCTGATCAAATGCTAATTGATCTGATGCAAGAAGTTGTTGGAAGCCATTTCAAATCAGAGGAGAGAGAAGTTGGTGCAAAGTCCAAGGGCTAAAAAGTGGCTTTAGTGTGTCCATGATATTATTAGCCTTGGCACGGAAAATGACTTTCATATTTTACCAAAACAGTTATCCAAAAACAGGCAACTGAAATAGGAAAGGAACCTAACGTCGAATTACTTCCTCAGTCTTGCTTCCTGCCCACGTCTCCTGCATTCAGGTGCATTGGTTTCATTTCCTATTCCCTCATATTGGTTTATTCATCACTGTAACTTGTCTCGGTGAAGGCTGATTTCTCTTTGGAGCCCTCTTGGGTTTATTGGAGTCTGCTGGATCTGTTCAGAAGGGGTTTCAGCTGAAGGTTTCAAGAAAGCTGAACAGAAAGACAGATAGTACTAGGAAAAAGGAAGATAATGAAGTAGACTGTAGGGAAAGAATTGAGTTTTACATCGTATATTCATATACCATAGGACTCTGTAAGGGGGTAGTGCCGTCAGTGAACCTCATGTGGTGCACTGTAGGCTTACTTATGGTTCTTTGCTGCGTGCCTTCGGCCCTTAGCTGCAACCCCTTTTGTTCCTTTTACTGTACCTCCTTTCATATTCACTTTCCATCTTATTCTCCACCCTCTCCTAATAATTGATTCATAGTGCAACTGCTTTGAGGTCTTCCTCCTATTACGCCTTTCAAACCTTTTACTGTCAAATTCCATTTCAGCGCTGATTGACCTCTTAGCTGCAAGTGCTTGGCCTTTGGCCTAAATTCTATATTAAATTCACTTCAACTCAAGTCAATTCAATTCATGCACCGCTGGTAATCGTAGGATGTGTGAATCTGAACGTGAAAGGAATACTTTCGATCAGTGGAGGACACGAGGAAGTAATGGGTTGTATGTCCTTCGATAGTCAGTGTCCCTTAGTTAGGTTTGCAAGAGAGTCTGTAAGTGTTCAAGTGGTGGTGCTTCTTCTTCTTCTTCTGTATCAGTGTCATTCACTTATCGTAAAATATCTTTCACACTAACTCATTTCCTTATGTTGTGGTGGTTATAGTCTGCTCTTTCCCTTTCGAGCAAAAATAAATTAATTTGGAAAGTTTACACTTTGTTCTGTGTTTTGACCGTTCTGAAATATGTAGAGGAAACTAAGAATTTTACAGACGTTAAAAAATTTCAGCATTAGTCTAGTTTACTTAGAGCTAAATTAGTAAAGCACAGTCATTGAATTATTTTCTTGGAGCAAACTAGAACAAACTTAAGTCAAGCCTTAGAGAGAAACATTTTCACTTTATTTTAATTGAATAAGGTGTTCCTGCACTTCTCCTGAGAGAGGCTTCTCAAAGCAATTACCGTGTTACTTTTTAAACGAACTGAAAGAAGGGAGTCAAAGTATTGTGGTTTATCAGGTCCACAAAGGTTGGTAATCCTCTTCCACATTAGAAAGATGTCGTCATCATCACAGTTTTATGTCAGCTTTCTCCCAGACTTGGTTGGGGTTGTCCCCACCCCTCTCTATTTGGTGCACTTTTGGGTGTATCCTTGGCTGGTGTAATCGTAGAATTTGTATATTTATATTTTCTTCTTGACGTCGTGGTGGCGTTTTCCTTTAAACGAGCACCTCTTGTTCTGTCTGAGGAAGGGCAAGAAGTAGTTTGTTAGTCTGTGTCAATTTGACCATCGAATGAAAGAGACTTTGCTGATTTCAGTTCTCACGTCTGATGTTATAGAAAACTGACTTTTTTATTATTACCATTTCTATGATCTGATTGTGTGTGTGTGTGTTTCTTGTGTCATTTTAAAGGAGCCAGGCACTGACTGGATGCTATATTTCACACCTGATAAAGATGAGTGCATATATCCTTTTGATTTTTTAAAGTATTTCCCTGGGTTTATGGTATTTTACAGGCCGGCAACGGAAACTTTATTTAATTGGTCTTGGAGTTCTGACTTGCGTAAAGGGAAATCGTAAAAAAAATAAGAAAAGGGGGAGAATTTAGCAGCTGAAGGCTCTGCTTCATAAGGAAATGTTACATAAACACTTGGGATAAATTAAAGAATTATATTTACAAAAGAAAGCATTTGAAGGGAAAAATGGATAAGTAAATTGATAAAGGGCTTGCAACGCCTGAAGATCCTTCTACGGGAGTCTTGATTACAGGTAGAGCACAAGCCAAGATGAGTCCACTGCGAATGGGTCCCTCTGCAAGAGAGATTTACACATTACATGCCAGTAAAGGAACAATGTAACACCGAATATGACTCGAGTTTGCACTGCGGGCGCCAAAGACTCGAGGAATGAATGACCACTTTTACACTCGAACACAGGACATTGGAAATGGCATGGAATAAATGGCACAAGGACAGAAATGAAATGCTGATACTCCGGGCTTTCTAAAGGGCAAACTTTCTTGACCGAAAAGTCTTTACTCCACTTTACCTTAGGGGAAGCTGGTCTCTGACGAAAATAAGGACGAGGGAAGATCACACGTATGGCGGTGCCCTCGAGGACGACTGGAGTCGGGAGTCGGACGGGGAAAGAAAATCTTCTCAGCAATATTACCGCTCGCCTGCGAGGAGGACTGTCTCTCGAAGATTCTTACTGCATGTCCTTTGCTCCACAACTAACTAACTATAGTCGAGCCAAACGAAAGTGGCGCGTGAGAGAAGGTCTCCATCCAACGCATCGTATCGACATCAAGAAATTTCGGACATCAGACCTTAAAGACCGCTCAGTGAGGATACGAGCTTATTACCTGTGGATTAACTGATTTAGCGTTTCAGGCGAAAAAAAAAAAATCTTGTTCTTGTCTGAGAGGGGTTGATATCTCAATCTAAACCACGTGTCAAATTATTTGTCTTTTCGTATAAATAAATACTACATTTACAATTAAAAGGTTCCCTCGAGTTTGAACCAATATGTTATTTACACCCAAATCCTTAGGTATGATGGCTGAAATATCATCAATATAACAGTACCATGTTACAGGAAAATGGAAAATGTTGCGGAAGTACAGGCATGCGAAAAATTCCATATATAAATTTGAAAGAACAGGCGAAAGTGGGTTTCCCATTGCTATACCAAACATTTGTTTAAAATATTCCTCATTGAAAATAAAGTTTATGCAATTCATCTTTAAGGTATACCAATACCGAGTCAAAGGGCAGTTTTATGTGTGTATATATATATATGTATATGTATATATATATATATATATATATATATATATATATATATATACTTATATATATATATATATATATATATATATATATATATATATATATATATATATATATATATATATATATGTGTGTGTGTGTGTGTGTGTGTGTGTGTGTGTGTGTGTGTGTGTGTGTGTGTAGTGGTGTATGTATATACATGTGTACTATATATATATATATATATATATATATATATATATATATATATATATATATATATATATATATATATACACATATACACACACACACGCACACACACACACACATATATATACAGGTATATATACACACAATTAAAGAGGGAGAAACAATCCTATACAGAAGACATGGGGGTCTTAAGGATAAATTTATTTTTGAAGGAAGAAAACACTTACAATGTATTAAAGCGCTCCCTGTGTGGCTCTGATTGACCTGGGATCATAATTCTTCCAAGGTTCCTGTTTGTTTTCTACTGATCACCTGGGAAAAAAAGCCGAAAGGAAAATATATCCAGGATTATGACCGACGGAACCCTCCGACCTTTAAGACCTTAATGCATCTTCGGTTTCAGGACTTCTCTAAACCGCGCTCTCCAGGTAAAATGAACGAACTCTTTAGATTTCGCCACGATACATTCAGTCTCTCACGCGCCACTTTCGTTTGGCTCGACTATAGCTAACTGCTTCTCCCTTTTAAGGCACGCGGCCAGGGGTAGTGGCCGTGTACAAGCATGAGTCAGTGGCCAGGTGGACAGCGATTCCGTTGCCCTGGGTTTCCTGCGGAGGTAAGACAATTCAGGCAGCTTAACTTGCCTTTAGAAAGTCCATGTAAGAAAATTAGTTGGGCTAATCTTAAGGGAGTGGCATGAAATATTCTCCTGTCCCCTGTTATCTGTGTAATCTCAATATCTGTTCCAGGTAAAAAAGAAGGGACAGATCGGAATGTTGATAATACGATCGGCCATGCGGTTCTCAATAAACAAAAAGGGGTAAATTAGGTGGCGGGGAGGTGCACTGTGCGAGACTGCTGAGTTATTATAATAATTTGTATTGCTGAACAAAATGCCATTCGCTATAGGCCTATAGCTTTTGTGTGGCTTTGGTTTTTTCAGATTTTGAGGAGAGAAGAACTGTCAGCTCAGCAGTTCCTCCTCCGATTCAGTAACATTCATCACATAACAGTTTTGAGTTCGCTGTCTTCAGGTTTGCTGTCACCATTGACATTCCTTATCTCGAGTTTTGTTCATTTCATTGTTCTTTCAGAAATTAACTGCTCCCTTCTGCACAGTTTCTCTCTATAAAGGTTTTCTAATTCTGTATATTAGTCGAGAAACACATTGTCGGCATTGAAAATCGCATTAGTTCATCTGCCCACCTTTAAAAATGTCATATTATTTGGTATAGGTCTAGAAAACGAAACACATCAGAATTCGAGTCCCACAGCACAGGAAACTGTATCATTTGAGTAAATGAAATCATTCATTTTCCATGTGTCGTTTACTCATCATTCGTCCTTCTCATTTCATTCACCAGTTTCAGGTCAAGCACTGCTCTGAAGGAAAGATAATCATAAGATAAAACACAGGCAATAACAAGGATTGTCAATTTCCTTCACTTGGTCTTGGAACCTGAATGAGTGACTGAGCTGTTGATGTGTATAAAATGATAGAAAGAGCTTTCAGTAAGACTAAGGCTAGGTGCTGCATTGTTTGATTAGAAAGCATATTAAGAATTTTTGTTTTTTATAGTTTGTGTTAAGCATTTAGTTGGATACGATGTGTGTGAGAAACGAAAGCGTTGCAGTTGCCCGATACAATGCTTGGAGGTTTTGCTAAAGAGAAATTGAAAATGCGTGTCAGGAAGTGCTACAGGACTAGAATTGGGAGAGTTTTAGACAATTTGGCGGTCAGTAGGTTCAAGGAATGAACCCAAAGTAAGATATAACCCAAGAGTTACTGAAATAAGGCAAAGCGTAGGTTTATTCCTCAAGTAATTTGTCTTTCCAGTTAAATTTTTTTTTTTAGTTAGTTTAGACATACAACATACACTGAACCTTCGTCACCCCCTACCCTGGCCTTTATAATGATTGTAATTAAAGTCTTTTGAATATCGTATGAAAGGCGAATACAATACAATAGTTTTTTTTATGCCCGTCTAAGGAGTTATAGTACCAACATTGTGCCTCCTGAAGAATGAGAATGTAGCGTTGGCTGATATATTACCAACAGGATGTCGTTTTCATGTCTCCTGTCTATTTACATATTCTGCAACCTTTGGTATAATAATCTCTCTCTCTCTCTCTCTCTCTCTCTCCCCGTGTGTGTGTGTGTATGTGTGCAGCATCGTCATGGTCTCTCTCTCTCTCTCTCTCCCTTTCTCTCTCTCTCACCTACATAACTACAGAAAAACTGCAGAACAACGAAAGGCACCAAAAGGATGGAAACTAGGTAATGTGGCCCCGGTATACAAAAAAGGTCCAAGAGAAGAGCCAGAAAATTATAGACCAATTGTCTAACGTCGGTCCATTGCAAGATTTTTGAGTCCATAATTGCAGATCAAATTGTGGATCACATCGATAGCAACAACCTATTGTTAAACAGCCAACAAGGCTTCAGACAAAACAGATCCTGCCTATCAAACCTCTTGGAGTTTTTTTTATAACATGCTTGGTATTTACGACAGTAGTAGAGCAATAGATATACTCTGCTTAGATTTCCAAAAGGCCTTTGACAAAATTCCACACAAGAAACTAATGATAAAAGTTAGAGGTTTAGGAATTGTAGGAGAAATAGCAGACTGGACTGAAGACTGGCTAAGTAATAAAAAACAAAGAGTCGTAATAAATGGTGAAGAATCAGAATGGGCAGATGTGACAAGCGGAGTTCCTCAGGGTTCTGTCCTTGACCCGCTCTTGTTTTTGATTTACATTAATGACACTGATTTAGGCTTAACTGGCAGGATAGCCAAATTTGCAGGTGACACCAAATTAGGTGTAAATGCAGCAGACCCAGATACAGTGGAAAGTTTAAGAAATGATCTATGGAAAATAGGAGAGTGGTCAAAAAGATGTCAAATGCCTTTTAACTTGGATAAGTGTAAAGTGTTACAAATAGGAACAAACAACCCTCGGGCCAACTGCATGCTGCTTGGGAATGACATAAGAAGTGTAGAACAAGAAGAGGACCTTCGAGTCATTATTACCAAGGACTTCAAATCCACAGAACAGTGCATAAAAGCTGAAAAGGAGGAGGCACAGAAACTAGTGGGATACATAAAGAGGCAGTTCAAATACAGAAATAGGAAACGGTGCTGCAGCTTTACACATCAATAGTTAGACCTCATCTTGAATATGCAGTACAGTGTTGGTCATCAACACTAAGAAATGACATAAATAGATTAGAAGGGGCACAAGCAAGTGCCACAAAGTTAATTCCATCAATCTGGCAAATAGGTTACCAAAGACGACTAGAGAGCCTGAACATATATGGTTTAAAAACACGACGATTGCGAGGACAACTAATAGAAACATTCAAAACATTGAAAGGCATCACAAAAGTAGACAGTAAACTCTTTACATTAAACGAAAACCAGATAAGAAATAATGGATAGAAACTAGAACTGAAGAGATACAACACATCTCATTGTGGGAACTTCTTTACATACAAGATATATATGACACATGGAAGAACCAGCAGTTGTAAACAGCAACAGTGTGGAAGATGAGTTTAAAAGAAAGCTAGACAAAATCATTAGAAGAACACTGTGAATGAACAGTAAAACCTGCTACTAGAGATAAATGAGCACATGTCGTCTCCTCGGATGGGCTAAAAAGTCTCGAGATAACCTAATCTTTGTAACTCCATGTAACTCACTCTCTCTCTCTCTCTCTCTCTCTCTCTCTCTCTCTCTCTCTCTCTCTCTCTCTCTCTCATACAAAGATTCTCTCTCTCTCTCTCTCTCTCTCTCTCTCTCTCTCTCTCTCTCTCATACACATTTTGCTAAAAGATTCTCTCTCTCTCTCTCTCATACACATTTTGCTAAAAGATTCTCTCTCTCTCTCTCTCTCTCTCTCTCTCTCTCTCTCTCTCTCTCTCTCTCTCTCTCTCTTTCCCAGACAGTGTTTTGAGATTTCGACCAAATGATCGCAAAATCAGCAAGCTAATCTTATTAGACTTTGTTCCACACAATTTTTTCATCATAATACAGTATGAATGTTATACCACACCATATAAAAATTGTACCATTGTAAACTGAGCAGTGTTCCGTTCATATATTATAAATGAAATACTTTTAAGGTGTGTACTGCACCATGATTTTGTAATAAGCTGATAAAGGTCTTTGTTAGTGCTCAAACTGCAACACCAATATCATCTCTGAATCTTGTAGTAGGCTGCTGGTCATATCATTTTCTATACTCAGAAAGGCACGTCTGATATTACATTTTTCTATATACAAAAAAGCCTCTGTTTTATTTTCTATATTGAAAGAGGCCTGTCCCTTGAATTATACTGTATATTCAAAAAGGCTTGTCTTTTATATTATTTTCTATACTTGAAAAGGTCTGTCTTGCTGTATTTTCTGTATCCAAAAAGGCCTGTCTGTCATCATGTTCTCCGGCCTCTTAGTGCTCCTACTTTTTCAGACCACCTCCTACTTAGTCCTCCTTTTTTTTTGGGGGGGGGGGGGAAACTCCTGCTAAAAAGTTCGAAAGTATTAAACAAAAAAAGTGTTTATAACTGAATAGGTATAATAACAGATAAGTGCGTTGAATGAGTGTGGCAACATGCTTGAGTATTGGTTGGGTGATTGACCACATTATTAGTGACGATGTTTTCGGTTTACTGTATATAGGCTGCCATGTAATGTTATTTCAACGTTTGTGTAAACAATCACCAAAGCAAGTACTACTATTTAGAGTTGAAAGACACCTGGACCCCTGAACAAAACGATCTCTCATTTCACTGGGAGATTGTAGTGTCAATTTCACTTTGCTTCAAAACTGAAGCAAAGTGAAAGGAACAATTTCAGACAAGATGCTCGCAGGTTCATGATAATAGTGGTCAAGTACTTGGTTGACAGGGTACCACTGAATAACAACCTGCTTCGCCATTTGCAGTGCCTGCATCCATTGATGAGAAGAAAGAAGTCTTCTGAAAAGTTTATCAAAGAAGTGGCTTGTGAAATGTCCCGAATTGTGCCCCTGTCAGAGCATGACAACCTTATGCAAGAGTGGCAGTGGTATGCAAATGAAGTAGTTACAAAGTAGTCATATAGATGAGGAGTATGACGGCCCAATGGACACTGCATCAAATGGAAGCGAGTTGATTTCTACTGGGAAAATATTCTAAGCAATGTCACCAGTTACGAATCCCCAAATACCCAACTCTTGGAAAACTTGTCAAGGCAGCATCGACACTGAGCAATGGCCAGGCTCATGTTGAGGCGGGTTCTCTCATAACAAGATTTTGGTCACAGCCAGTAGGAGTTGCCTGAATGAGAGATCCATAAATGGTCTAGCACCGTGCAGGACAGTTAAACACGAAGGAGGAGCGAGTGAAGTGCCAATCACTGTCAAGATCATCCGTGCATTCCGAAGAGCACACAGCAATTACAAAGCCATGAAAGATGCAGAAAAGAGAGCTGGAGAAGAAAAACAGAAAAATGAAGAAAAACAAAAAGAAGAAAAGTAGTTAAAATTCAAGAGGAAACAAGAAAATTAGAAGGCAGACCTACGAAAAAACAAAAATTGCAGTAAGATGAGATTAACGCATCAAGAAAACTTTTGAATGAAGAAGCCAATCAGAGATTGAAGAAAGCTTGCACAGTCAAGAAAATCGATCCTGCAGAAGCAGCTGCTGCCCAGGCTCTTTGAGAGTCCGGGAGTGCAAAGCTGGAGAAATCATTTGCTGAACTGAAGAAGATTTCCGATTAAGTTGCTTCTCTAGACAAGAAAAAAAAAACTTGTTATTGATAGCGCATCTCAGTGACTGACAAATTATTGTAGTGTAATTTAGTTTCAGATGTTAGTATATAGTGAAGCTCATTATACGCAGGCTCTATTTTTGTAACTATTGATATTTCATCTGATTGATTATACCTTCTTGTTTGCATATTACTTACTACTGAATGCTAGTCAAAGGCTTATTTCTCTGAAATTTTGAAGTGGATGATGTTGCGTACTGTAATTGAATCAAAGCAAAGAATAAAAAAGAGTGAGACCAAATGCAAGGCCCAGTAAATTTGTCTCATATTTAGCTGTAAAATAGAACAAGCTACAACAATGGTGCCTCTTGTTACTAGGTAGGTCAGGGGTGGGCCTTCCCCCTTTCAGAAAAAAAGTCTAATATAATGGAGCAAGTAACACCTGCTTACTTGTACTGATTGATTATGCTTCGGTAATGAATTTTAAACGTTGCTGCATGTAAGCTATGCATTCAGATGCTTAAAATGTCCCATTGGAAATATCACACTATATCCTTGTGGCACTACTCCTACTTTAAGACTATAACTCCTACTTTGTTTTGGTCAGACTCCTATTTTTTTCAGTGGCTGCTAGGAGGCCTGTATTTTATGTATTCTAAAAGGTCCGTTTTTTTATATTTTCTAAATAAAAAAGGCCTGTTATACTTCTTATGTTCATAAAGTCCTCTCTAGTGTTTTCTGTATTCAGAAAAAGGCCTTTTAAAAATGTAAGATATAAATAGCAATTTTGGAATGCTTTCGCTAAGGACCATTACAATGTCTTCTTTCACGTACTATATGAAAAAAGGCCTTTCTGTCTTTTTTATAAAAAGGCCTGTCATAATTTTGGTCATAAAGGCTTTAAGATTAAAGATAAGAACCAGTAGCTGTGGAATACTTTACAAGATTTCGGATGCTTTTATTGAGAAACCTTAAGTGTCTTCTGTTTGTATACTTTTACTGAGAAACACTGTTTGTATACTTGTACTGAGAAACATTACTCTGTCTTGTTGTTTTTCAGGTCAGAACAGAAGCCCAAGATATCTAAGCAAGTGGATCAGATATGGCAATGACGTCCCAAGAACTCTGATCTCAATCAGGCCTGGGCAGGAAGGAAGTGATGCCCTCTCCCTCTACCCACCACAGTACCATTTCTTGATAGTGTCCACATCTTTCCGCTGGACCGTCTACTGATGTCTACTTTTCCGTCTACTGATGTCTACTTTTCCGTCTACTGATGTCTACTTTTAGAAAACGTGGACCACACGTGGACCACTTCCTGTCTACTCCTGTCATTTAGGATATTTGGACTGTGTCCTGAACCTGGCCTGCCTTGCTGCTGCTACAGAAGCTTCAAATTATAATTCACAGATATCATCATCATCATCATCCAGGGATAACTTCTTCTTGGATGCAGCCAGGATGCAAATGTAGCCCAGGTAAATATTTTATGAAACAGGCTTGGCAAAAGTGGTTTCTTCATTGTCATTTTGTAAACCAAAATTACGTGATATATATAATTGCTTGTATAATATATACTGCATTTACAAGCCTGAAATTTTATAATTGCTTGTATATATACTGCATTTACAAGCCTGAAATTTTATAATTGCTTGTATAATATATACTGCATTTACAAGCCTGACATTTTTAATTCAACTGAGTTATAACTTTGCTTGAGAATGTTGAAATTGCCTGAATAAGATTCTCATGCTTTCGTATTGCTTCAATTTAAATTAAGGCAGTATTAGTACTGCATTTTGCGTTTGAAAATTCAAAATATTTTTTCCTTTTCTTTCAGTTTCTCGTTGCCGGGGAAGTGGCACAGGAGATGAAGGCGCTGGTAAAGCCCCACAATTGTCCACCGACCTTGGTGGACAGCTTAACGACACCAATGTGTTACAAGAAGCTTACAAGTGATTCCAGGCCCTTTTTACCTAGGATGTTCTCTACAGGAACTGCAAGCTTATATAGACACATTATACAAGCTATATTGTATACAGGAACTGCAAGCTTATATAGACACATTATACAAGCTATATTGTAACATGGGTCTTGTAAATAGTACAAAACGCTTAGCAGTAAGAAACTTGCCTACCTAAGCTTTCAGGTTACTGTATAGATGGATTTATTGCAAAAAAGATTTGTGTATATATGTAGTTTTTATTTACTTATAAAATTCGTGCGGTTACATGAACTTGTAAGATGCAAGCTATATTACAGCTTGCCGAGTGCAGACAATACTTGTATTTTCCATTATTCCATGTCAGGGGCGTGGTTGTGCTGTGTAGACCTTGCTTCAGTGGTTGTGCTGTGTAGACCTTGCTTCAGGTGTAAATACTCTGTACAGGTTTTGACTGCTGCATGCTGGGGAAAATTGATACACAGACAAACAGGGTTTAAAAAAATAGATGATTCTTGATTTTTGGTTCAAGATGATGTAGGCAATACAAGGTCTTGTAATGCATTGCTCATATATAATTTGATTATAAAGATATTGGTCCCTTACTAATTTAGTGTTTAACTGTTCTGTGACAAAAAACAAACAATATTTACCTCCTGTCTGTGCACCAGTGGCATGAACACACCGCTCTCATAGTGAACTGAAAATGCATTCTGCTTTCTTCATAAGGCCTCTCTATGCACAGTTTGAAGGCATCTCCCCCTCTTCCAGAATATAGCAAGTGTTCGCTGTGTCCAAAATTGCCTGCTTCCATGTCTAAGCTTTTTAAGCTACTTCAACAGCTAAGAGCACCAATAGTCAATAACTACTGACTACCCTGGTAGGTTGGCAGAATGGCCCAGCCTTGTTTAGTAACTAAACATAGAGGTAGCTGGAGATCTCTCTTCTTAGAAACCTCTTTCCACACCTCTGGGTCGTGTCTCAATGTCGGGGCCTCATCGAGGTACTCTAAACTCATCGATCTTGCTGGTGTGATTAGATGTGTTATTCTGAAATCAAAAAAATATGTATCAGGTCTTGTATGCAAAATGGTAGTGAAGTACAAATATAATTACTTAACCATTACTGAAAGCAATGCCCTGGATCCTTAACAATACATCTTAGGGTCCTTTCTCATAGCAAAATCTATCCTAAGCTGGAAAAGGTGCTTTACCTTCAAGTCACATTTAGGTCATTCATCCTAGGCTGAGCTGACCGTACCTTGGGATGTTGCATACCAACACTTAGCAAAATTTTCACTTACCTTAATTAAACTAGTGAGGTTAAAGATTGATAGCCCTCCAGGGCTCATCTTCCACCTGTGAAAGGTTGAGTTAGGTTGAGATTGGGCAGTTCTGATGAATAGTGATAAGGTTAGTCCTAACTGAGGATTTTGGATGAAGATTCACTCGGCTCTGTTCCCAAAACTTGCTGTGTATGTTCCATACAGTCACCTCTACACTGTCAGTCCATACTCCAGCTGAAGCATCAGGATTCAGAGTCCTCAGATTGGAGAATAACCTGAAAAATTATTCAACTTTGAATATCTGATGTCCTAATTGGTGAAAGATAACTGTTTACCAGTGACACACTAGATGTTATCAATTAGATGAAGTTACAGTTCTCAAGGTATATCACCAGGTGCTCATCCCAGAATGGTTCAAATCATTTCGATTTTTTAGACTGCAACAACCCCAAAATCTATTTGACAATATTTTGCTTTTTGTTAGATGGTCCCATTTATGTTGACGACATTCCCTGGTCATAAAATTGTCATTATATACTAATACAATCTCATTTTTCTGACAAAACATTTTGACTACGGTAATATGGGGTACAGCAGCAGAAATATATTTTGAGTAGTAGTTTGATGAAAGAGAGAGAGCGTCCATGTCTGGGTGAAAGTATATGAAATTAAAGGCCCATGAAGAATAAGCAAATAGTCCATATAACTCGTGTACTAGTACTACAATGGCCACAGCATAAACCGAGCAACTGAAAACTTCAGTCAATGAGGGTGGTAGCACCACCACCGAGAGGAGTCACCCCAGGTGAGAGTTAACAGGACCAAAGCAGAACAAAGTCTTGCAAAGTCAAATGCTCCAGTAAAGAATCTCTTGCAGTTTCAAAGGCCACCGTGAGTATTATTCTTATGAGTTTTAAACGCATGCCAAAAGCACTGAAAGAGGGAGTCTAGCCAAAAAGAGAGCTACTGACCCAGTCTCAAAAAAGGTCTTCTTCCTTGCTAAACAATAACCATTAATTGTCAAGACTTGCGTAGACAAAGCATCGGTCTGCACAAATAAAAGATTGGGGTTCCAAGAGAAGGCTGCTAATGCTTCTGCTCTATAAAACCTCCAGGCAGAGCTGCTGCTATTTGCAACAGAGTGTATAACAGTCTGGGGAAAGAACCAGACGGTGAGCTATAGAGGCTTGATCGGCTTTAAGCCACATGTTGGAGCGAGTAGCGCAGCTTAATATCGTATAATTCAGCCTGCTATACAGAGTGCTTTGATATATGCTGGGAAATTATATATAAAAGGGCTTCTTTCAAATGCTCCACTGCAGCCTCAACGCTAGAACAGTTTGAGTGAAAGCGATCGGGACAATGGACGTACAGGCAGACAGACAGAAAAGCTTGACCCAACCTCCGTCGGTAAGTGACTAATAAGTGAACTGGAACTGTATAGCACTTGCGTGTGAAGATGTTTAGTTAGCGGACTTCAACAAGACCCCTGAGGAAAATCTCACAGGCCAAAATCAAAGCAATCAAAATTTATGGATATAATAATTCAGTACTTCTTGCTGTGCAATTATAACCTCCAAAAGTTCGGGCGAAGATGCATTACTTTAATATCCTTAAACAATTCCATTTGTAATTTAATCATTTATTTACATGTTTATTTATTTATTAATTTAATTTATTTTTCTTATTCTAAGAACTGATCTCCTCTTCTTTCTGTATTTCCCATTACCTTCATTTACTCTTTCAAATGATCACCACAATATTCTTTTTCAAGATTGAATGTCAAATCTATAATGGCCCTGTGGTGGGCTTCTCGTTCCATATGAATAGGGTTCTTCTTCACCTCCTGAATAATGGCAATAATCATTCTTGCAAAGTGCATGAAGGAGCATCTCCGTGCAATGTCTAACGACCGGCCAACGAATATTATATAAATCACGCGCTAACAGCAGGAAATTAAAGTAATGAAGCGGCACAAATTAAGTAGTAGTATTATTTCCACAACTTGAGACATTTAAGGCGGTTTTCAGCTTCACGTTAAGAAATAATAGGACCACTTATTATTATATGCGTTGCTTAAGGACGAGACCACTTTATTACACGATCTATACAGAAAACTTATTATTAGAGAGAGAGAGAGAGAAAGCGTTTACAAGGAAAATGTCGAAATCCTCTTTAGGATCAAAGTAAAGATCTCCCAACTCTCTCCTCAACAGGGTGGGGCTTCTGTTACCAATCACAACCGGAAGTTGTGGAATGGAGGTGCCCGTATCTTGCCCAGATCAGGATGAAATAAGAAAAGGGGGAGACTGAGCCCAAAGTTATTATCAATTTTATTATAATTATTCCAACTGTCCAAGTGCAAGGCTCTGACCAGTGAGAAATCTTCTACTGTAGCCAGTCACTGTACTAGATAGCCCTGACCGTCTAGCAGGTTAGGTCATTATTGGACAATCAGACCTTGGAGTCTGGTTTGGGAGGCAACGACTCAACAATGCGAATTCTTTTGACTGGAAAAGGGAATGTCAAAATACCTCTGAAAAAAATTTAAGTTTAAGAAATGCCGATGTACGTAGAGAGAGACAGAGCCTCCGGAGATTCCATTTGGTAATTTAGTTAGTTATAAATGATTTGTTTATCCATTTGGTAATGCCACTCATCCTATGAGGAGGAGAGGTGGGGAGATTTCGAACAGACAAGAGGAAAACGCTGAAATACCATGCTTGAAGAAGATGGAGGGTGGCGGCTGAACGCAGTAAGGAGGATTGTAACGTGTCTGCACTATACATGACCAAGTGTCAATGAAACTTGCAACAGACCTCAGCAATCTGGGGTCAGAGGGCCTTGGGAGCTGCAGAAACTTAGGAAACTAGATCACCAAGACCTAATACTTTAGTAGTTAACGTCTGGTTGTCGTTTACAAGAAATCTACGACAAATACAGTTAAGATTCTTGAAACTTCCTTTCTGCCAACATCAAATCAGAAGCTAAGAATCAGCCAATGCTTAGGTTTGGCGACCCACAATGAATGGAAGGTAATACGGCATACACTCCCAAAAATGAGTGCTCAGAAACATACAACAGCCTTTAGAGGTCTGGTGTGAGTGGCAACTGATATGACAATGCAGTTCGAGAAGCCAGAACGGTGATCGATTGATAGGGCAGACACGCATGAATGGACAGCAAAGTATTAGAGAGAGAGAGAGAGAGAGAGAGAGAGAGAGAGAGAGAGAGAGAGAGAGAGAGAGAGAGAGAGAGAGAGACGCATTCATAAACGTGTTCAACATCAGAATTCAGCAATCACAACAGCCAAATTAAAAGGAAGGAAACCCCAACACATTCTGACCACAATTTGTAAAAAGTCGAAGGTGAATGCAAAAGTCTCAGTGATAGGTATTACCAGGGCCCACTTGCATAAGTGGGTCCTGGATATTACATGGATTGTGTTTTTTCAGTACGGAACCCAGTGGACTTACAGTATTCAACTTTCTACCTTGTCAAGGGGTTGAAATTGACGCACAAAAATACTGTATATTACGACAGTGGCCTACAATGGAAGATGGAATTTCATAATCAATTTGAGACGATAACTATATGACAAAGGAAGGTGGCGGCAATAAGTAAAGATTTAATGATAAGGTGCAGACTTCAGGAAACTGGAGTCATACAAGAGAGCTGACACTTGCTACCACCTAAATCTTCGTTTCTCTATCAGGTTAGCAGAAAGGAAGGGAGAGGAGAAACATCTAAAAACTGCTCCCTGCAAATCGTTTATGCCAGATTTCACCTGGAGACTGCTTTCACTCTCAGGAAACGGCGGTTATCTCGTCGAGGCCCTCTGGGACAGGAAGAGGATGAATCGCGCCTTCTACTGGCGTTGCTGGAACGACCACACACACACACACAGATCGAGAGCCCCAAACGTTTTCTTTTGCTACCAAAAGCCGTTTTCTGTGTGTGTATGTGTGTGAGAGAGAGAGAGAGAGAGAGAGAGAGAGAGAGAGAGAGAGAGAGAGAGAGAGAGAGAGAGAGAGAGAGAGAAGCTGCTTTCTGTTGCTCCCAAAACTTGTTTCCTGAGAGAGAGAGAGAGAGAGAGAGAGAGAGAGAGAGAGAGAGAGAGAGAGAGAGAGAGAGAGAGAGAGAGAGAGAGAGAGGACGGGTGTGAAGTCAAGAAGCAGCAATGTAAACAACAAAGCATTTAATTCATAGGAATCAGGCATTAAAAAGCTTTCCTTTATTAGGTTTGAATTGAACGAGAAAACAGCCACTGCTGCTTCAATACCTATTTGTTATTATTATTATTATTATTATTATTATTATTATTATTATTATTATTATTATTATTATTATTATTATTATTATTATTCAGAAGATGAGCCCCATTTTTATGGAACAAGACGACAGGAGCCACTGACTTGAAATTCAAGAAGCTTCCAAAGAATATTATTGAGATGTTCATTTTAAAGAAGTAACAGAAGGCAATAGGAAATAAAAAAATGAAAGATTAGTTATTAGAAAAGAAAAAAATTAATAGATTAGATAACAATAAGTCAATTATAAGATACACGGAAGAATTGCTTTAGGGAAGTAATGCATTGCATCTTAGTTGAACCTTTGAGGTTCCAACAGCACAGCCTCCTCCTCAGCAGGGAGAGAGACTGTTGTTCCACAGCCCTTCAACGGTGTGAGGAGGAATAAAGCAGCTCTGGAGCTCTGGAGAAGTTCGATAGCGAGGCACAATGACACAACATTTTTTTTTGGAGAAATTCAGCTATGAAGCTAAACGATAGGGGAGGGGGTTGGCGGGGGGTCGATTTCAGCCCTTCCCTGCTTGAGACTTATTTTCACTGTTGACATGCCAAGTACGTGAGAGTAGGTGGCACACCTTAGCATTTTAACTCTCTCTCTCTCTCTCTCTCTCTCTCTCTCTCTCTCTCTCTCTCTCTCTCTCTCTCTCTCTCTCTCTCTGTTAAAGAATATTTAAGAAAACTCATTTTGCGAATTCCTTCTTCGTGGACTGCACTCCTTCCTATTAATATAGACTGTCTATTCTTTTGCTCACATAAATATGGGCGTTATCACATAAGTGGTTTGGCCCTAGTGGGGGCGCGGGTTCGAAACCGCCCATTACCATTCCTTCCACCACCCCCCTCCTCATGTGTACTGCGAGGAGAGAGAGAGAGATGGGGGAGGAGGGGGAGGGCTTTTTCACGTTTTCTGCAACAAATTGGTCTCGGGGCAACCAGCATTTTCTGTTTAATGGCAGACGCGTTTTTTCAAACTGGGTCAAAGTTTGGGAAGTGTAGTTACAGCAAATGAAGGAAGACTGATTTCCTTTATAGAGGTAAACATCTCGAAAGATTTTATTCGTAAAATTGATTCACAGACCACAGTTTTCCATCGTATGTCTGCCCAAGTTTCAAGAGTTGAACTGTTGATAAATAAATGTCAGTAGAAGACGGAACTAGATGTGCGGGGTTCAGTACCTGGTGGAAACTGGGTCCTTGTTTGTAATCTGTTATATTATATTATTATATATAATATTAGACACATATATAAAACTCTGAAAGGTTATTTTTAAACGCTGGAGTATTTTCTTGTAAGTGGAACCTTAGACAGGGTTGACAGTCTAATAAGTCCTCCTCCTCCTCTTCGAAGTCGTCGTGGTCGTGGTCGTCGCCGTCTTCTTCATGAGCCACGACGACCCTTTCCAGGAGTTTCTTTCGATGTGACTTCCTTGCTTCCTTCCTTGTTTCCTTGTTTCCTTATCTGGCCTTACTTTCGGAGGCATTCATAGACGCCAGTCCTCACGTGGTTCCTGTGTCTTTCTCTTCGAGTTCATCCTTTCCTGAAAGGCTTTGGAGCTCAGTGAACTTATTAAGTGTTCAAGTGTCAAAAGGCAACTTTTCACATTTTGGAACAGATAACAAAAATTAGTACAAAGCATTTTCGGCTAAAAGTGATTCAATCTTATACACTGGGAGGGCGGGGTGGGTGGGGTGTGAGGTAGGGAATGAAAACCAGCGAGAATAAGAAAGGGGGTTGGGTGACATTTAACTCTCTCCTTCGCAAGAAGCACAGGACCAGAAACAACGAAGCCTGAAAGACAGTTTCCAAAATGAGCGCAGATTCAAGTCTGTCGATTCCTTAACGGCAGGGAACAAAGTCTGACATGAAAACAAGTCGTTTTGGTCAAAACACTTGTCAAGTGCAACGATCTGGCTTCTTGCCTCTTTCCTCTTATTTGTGCATTTATAAGAGTTTTGGATGGGACCGTTAGATAAAAAAAAAAATGAATATCTATATTCTTGGTTTGAGATTCTTGGGTGCTCATTAGAAATTCTGAATTGTAAGTTGGAATGATAATTGATTCCTATTTCCTGATAGACTGATTTCGCATTGAAATGTCCTGTAACTAATTATGTGTTACTTTGTTTTAATGGAGAATGGTTTGAGTTGGGTTTGTCAATAACTCGACAGAATCTTAACCAAGAAACCTTTCCCCAGCCACGCATTCGGGCTCTTCAGAGTGACTTTGTAAATACCCAGATCATTCTGACCAGTTCTGTTGTTTTCCTAAGCTTGTTAGAGAATGCACATTCTCTCTCTCTATATAGGAAGGGTATTTGTCACTGTGCCATGTCTGTTCCGTCATTGGAAGCACAAATTTCACTTGATTAGGAAACTTTGCCACAGCTTTCCTTGGCGTGAACACCAAGTCAGTCAGTCAGTATGCATGAGTAGTGTTTTCATTTGGATTGCACTTCTCGTCTGTTATGTGTTCAAATGGTCTATTCACTCAATGAGGCTGTGTATTATATAGCCTATTTTTCTGCAGTAATCACACAATTTTTTACTTATACTTACATCATCCTGCTTTCAATATAATTCCTGAAAGGTTTAATATTCTGTGGGCATAGAATCAGACGTTTCTGTGGCAGGGCGTTTGAAGAAAGATTCGTTGTTCCTTCTTTGGACTCTCTGCAGCATTGCTGTATTTGCCCGTCAGCATTTTTATGAACTCGTGGCTATGCTCTCTCTCTCTCTCTCTCTCTCTCTCTCTCTCTCTCTCTCTCTCTCTCTCTCTCTCTCTCTCTCGTAACCTAAGAAGTTAATGATGTACCTGGTTTTAATAAACTTACGCGTGTTTTATGAGCTTATTGAAAGTATCAACAGCTATGTTGTATCACCAAAGAATAGTTCTTGTCTGTCTCAGGCTTAACAGATTTGCAATTTGGTAACAACTATTTTTATGTATTAAAAATGTCATCAACTCACACAATGAGTACTGACTAGGTCCACAGCACTATTTCCCCACAACAGCTGCTTTTGCGGGACCTTGCAAACTGGAAACTTCCCCTAATCTCTTCTTCAATTACTATAAAAAAATGACTGGGGTCTTTGTTACCTCAAGAACCGAAGGTCTTAATCGTGACGCAGCCCATTTGCTTTCTTGAGTTCGTTGTCTCATCAAGGACATCTGGGTGCTCGTCCTCTGGGTTCCCTACTGAAGAAAACTGTTTTTTTCTTTCTTTTAATCCTTGTAATATCTAATACGTAGACTTTTTCGGCTTTTTACAAATTGTGGTCAGACAGTGTTGGGGTTCCCTCCCTTTCAGTTTGGATATTGTGAGTGCTGGATTTTGATGTAGAACATGTTTATAAATGAGTCTCTCTCTCTCTCTCTCTCTCTCTCTCTGTTCGATACTGGGTTAAGGTAAGCATCATATTGGTAGTAAGTCCACTGCATGGGAAGATACATTACTGCCCATTTATCAGTCTCTCTCTCTCTCTCTCTCTCTCTCTCTCTCTCTCTCTCTCTCTCTCTCTCTCTCTCTCTCTCTCTCTCTCTCACCGTTCTGGCTTCTCTTACTGCATTGTCATATCCGTTGCCTCTCACACCAGACCTCTGAAGGGTGTTGTATGTTTCAGAGCACTTATTTTTAGGAATTTATGCCTTATTACCTTCCATTCATTGTGGGTCGCTAAACCTAAGCATTGGCTGATTCCTAGCTTATGATTTGATGTTGGCAGAAAAGAGGTTTCAAGAATCTTAATTGTATTTGTCGTAGATTTCTTGTAATGGTCAACTAGACGTTATCTACTTCAGAATTAGGCCTTGGTGATCTGGTTTCATAAGTTTCTGCGGGTCCCAAGTCTCTCTCTCACCCCAGACTGCTGAGGTCTGTTGCAAGTTTCATTGACGCTTGGTCATGTATAGTGCAGACACCTTACAATGCTGCTTACTACGTTCAGCGGCTACCCTCCACCTTCTTCAGTCAGGGTATATCAGCTTTTTCCTCTTGTCTATTCAAAATTCTCCTCACCTCACCTCATAGGATGAATGGCATTACCAAATTGAATCTCCGGAGGCTCTCTGCATACATCGGCATTTCCTAAATTTGATATTTTTCAAAGGTATTTTTAACTTCTCGTCTTCTCGAGTGTTTTATGTCAATCTTCGAGAACCCAGTTCCCTTTTCGAGTCATCAGAATTCTCTTTGTTGATCCGTTGCCTCTCATAGCAGACTTTAAGGTCTATTGCAGCATTTTGTGGTCTGATTGTCCAGAAATGACCGAACCTTATAGACGATTAGGGCTCTCTAGTGGTCACTGGTTTCAATGTGGGAGTTCTTACTGTTCAGAGGCCTTCCACATGGGCAGTTGGAATAATCATCATAATATTGATAGTAATTTGGGCTCAGTCTCCCCTTTTCTTATTTCAGTTGAGGAGAGATTCGGGATATTTTTACTTTGATCCTAAAGAGGATTTCGGTATTTTCCTTCTCTCTCTCCGGTTAGTAAAGTCTAATGGCACACTGGATAATAAGTTGTCTGTATAGATCGTGTAATAAAGTGGTCTCGTCCTCAAGCAATGCATAAAATAATAAGGGGTCCTATTATTTTTTAGCGTGAAACTGAAAACTGCCTTAAATGTCTCACGTTGTGGAAATACCTCTTCTTTTTCTTCTTCTTTTGTGCCGCTTCATTACTTTAATTTCCTGCTGTCATTGTGTGATTTATATAATATTCGTTGGCCGTTCTTTTGAGATTGCAGTGAGATGCTCCTTCATCCACTTTGCAAGAATGATTATTGTCATTATTCATAAGATGAAGAAACCTTTTCATATGGAACAAGCCCACCACCACAGGGCCATTATAGACTTGAAATTCAATCTTCCAAAGAACATTATGGTGATCATTAAATGAAAGAAGTAACTGAAGGTACTTAGAAATACAGAAAGAAGAGGAGATCAGTTATGAGAAAAGGAAAAATAAATTAAAACAACAAATAAATAAACATGTAAGTAAATTATTAAAATCCAAGGAGAATTGTTGAAGGGCAGTAATGCATTGCATCTTCTGAGTTTTCGGAGGTGATAACTGCACAGCATGAAGTGAATCATCGGTGATATTCTGGCCGGAGATTTTATATCCATAATTTGTGACTGATGGGATTTTGGATGAGAAGATCGTTTTCCTGAAGGGTCTCAAAGGCCACTCACTGGAGATCTCACACGCAAGTGCTGTAGAGCTTAGGTTGACTTCATAGTCCCATACCGACGGAGGTTGGGTCTAGTTTTTCCGCCAGTTTGTCTGTCTGTTTGTGGGTCCATTGTCCAGCTTGCTTTCACTCAAACTGCTTGCTAGCATTGAGGCTGCAATGGGGCATTTGAAAGAAGCCCTTTTATATGTAATTTTCCAGCATATATTAAAGCGCTCTATAAAGCAGGCTGAATTATACAATACTAACTTTGTTAATCTCTTCAACATCTGGCTTAAAGCCGATCAAGCCTCTAGCTTCTTAACCCTCTGGTTCTTTCCCCAGACTGTTATAGATTGTTGCAAATAGCAGCAGCTCTGCCTGGAGGTTTTATAGAGCAGAGGCATTAGCAGCCTTCTCTTGGAACCCCAGTCTTTTATTTGTGCAGACTGACGCTTTGTCAAGCAACTCTTGACAATTGATGGTCATTGTTTATCAAGGAAGAAGACCTTTTTTGAGACTGGGACAGTAGCTCTCTTTTTGGCTAGACTCACTCTTGCAGTGCTTTTCATGCACGTTTAAAACTCCTAGGAAGAACTCTCACAGTGGCCTTGCACTTGCAAGAGGTTCGTTACTGGAGCATTTGGCTCTGCAAGACTTTGTTCTGCTTTGGTCCTGTTAACTCGCACCTGGGGTGACCCCAATTAGTGGTGGTTCTACCACCTTCATCGATTAGAGCTCTAGGTTGCTCGGTTTATGATGTGGCCATTGTAGTACTAGTACACGAATTATATGAACTATTTGCTTATTATTTATGGGCCCTTAATTTCATATACTTTCACCTAGGCATGGAAGCTCGCTCGCTCTCTCATCAAACTACTACTCAAAATATATCTCTGCTGCTGTACCCCCATATTACTGTAGTCAATGAGAGTCTGACATATAAAACCTTTGTCAAAATGTTTTTCCAGAAAATTAAATTGTATTAGTATATAATGACAATTTTATGACGAGGGAATGTCAACACAAATGGAACCGCCTAATAAAAAGCAAAATATTGTCAACTAAATTTTGGGGTTGTTGCAGTCTAAAAATCGAAATGATTTCAACCATTCTGATATGCTGTCTCCAGCTTCCTACAGTAATCTTAGCTTATTTTGAGCACCTGCTGATATACCTTGAGAACTGTAGCTTCATCTAATTGATCACATCTAGTGTGTCACTGGTAAACTTATTTCTGGACCAATTAGGAAATCAGATATTCAAAGTTGAATCATTTTTCAGGACTATTCTCCAATCAGAGGATTCTGAATCCTGATACTTCAGCTGGAATATGGACTGACATTGTAGAAGCGACTGCATGGAACACACACACAGCAAGTTGTGGGAATAGAGCCAAGCGAATCTTCATTCAAAATCCTCAGTTAGGACCAACCTTAGCACTATTCAGCAGAACTGCCCAGTCTCAACCTAACTCGAACCTTTCACAGGTGGAAGATGAGCCCTGGAGGGCTATCAATCTTTAACCTCACTAGTTTAATTAAGGTAAGGGAAACTTTTGCTAAGTATTACTATGCAATATCCCAAGGTAAGGTCAGCTCAGCCTAGGATGAATGACCCAAATGTGGCTTGAAGGTAAAGCACCTTATCCAGCTTAGGATAGATTTTGCTATGAGAAAGGACCCTAGGATGTATTGTTAAGGATCCAGGGCATGGCGAATCCTTCTTGAACCAAGCCAGAACTGGATAGTAGATCCTTGGAGAGTTGACTAAGGAGGAAAGGATGTATTAATCAGGGGTGGTGGGTGTTTTGGACCAGAAGAATCTGATCAATCTTGGTTGTCTCAATTTAAGTTACGTTATGGCAAGATAAACTGTGTAGGCTTCAAGTGAAATTGGTCCATAACCTACGTACAAACGTCAAGTGAAATTGGCCTGTAAACTATATACAGTATATATAAACAAGAAGTCACTGGTCTATAACAACCATTAGTTGTTTCCTTGACTGTAAAGTCTATAGTTATAGTCTTAGACTGTGCTAAAATATGATAGAAAGGTGACTATACAAATATGAGACTGTGCTAAAATATGATAGAAAGGTGACTATACAAATATGATAGCAATAAGACTGAAAGTAGGCTGTAACACTAGTAAAAGTGTATACGAATACTAGTTGTGCAAGAAACGATTTTCCTCTCAAATGTACAGAACTGTATGCTACAGAATACTACATGTGACCAAGTAAGTAAGTCTGAAGGGAATATTTTCCTTTAAATTCAATTTAAAAGAAACCATTCAAAAGAACTAAATGGGTGTTAGTGATGATTATACAAATGCACAATTTTATCCAAAGCTCCAAGTGAACTCAAGAGTGTTAAGAATTCCATCGTTCAGGACTGACTTAGAGTTGAAATATAGTTCCCAGTTACTAATCAAAACATTTTCCAGCAGATTAGCATGTGAAGGGATGTTATTTATTGCTTTTAGGAACTTGTTCACAGCTGTTTTGAAAGGTTAAGGAGGCTAATTTTGCGAGTTGTGGAGCCTAGAATACTTTCAAGAATAATTAACTCATAAATATTGTTGAATAATTGTTGGAAGACATTCTTGAAAGCTGCATAATATTTTACACAAATACAGCTATACAGCTGGTGACTTTCTTATGCAGGTGAGTTTAGACTTGTTTGGCAGGATTTTATATAAGGAAGGGGAGCTAGCTTAAAAAGTTTAGAATTCCAGATAACTGTACATTATTTGCTGTCTTAGATTTTTTGCAAGCAATAGATTTTTTACAAGCAGAGTTAAGATCATGGATGCTCTTTGCATCAGCTAAACATGAGTGGACAAATAAGCTATGAAATTTTGAATTATTTTAAATATTGGTAACCAATTTTCATATAGTTCTTGGAGTAAAGGATTTAGATTTTGTTCTGCTTCTTGTAGAACTGATGAGAAATGATTCAGTAGATGGATAGTATAGCCGTAATGGGAAAGCAAGTAATTAGCATATCCGAACTTCACTACCATTCTGTATACAAGACCTGATACACATTTTTCTCTTTCAGAATAACACACAACAACACCAGCAAGACTGATGAGCTTAAAGGCCCCACCATTGAGAAAGGACTCCAGATTTAAAGGCCCCCACCACTGGGAAAGGACCCCACAGACCCCACCATTGAGAAAGGACCCCAGAGGTGTGGAAAGAGGTTGCCAAGATGGGAAAAATTCATACACAGCAGTATTTACACCTGAAGAATGTGTACACAACAGTACCACATCCCTGGGAATTATACACAGCAGTATTTACCCCTGTAGCAAGGTCTACACCCCTGGAATGGTATAATGGGAAATATACGTGTGTCTGCACTCGGCAAGGTGTTACAAAGGCTGCATCTACAAGTTCGTGTAATCACATGAATTTTACAAGTAAATAAAACCATATATACTCAAACATCTTTTTAGTAATAAATCCATCTATACAGTAGTAACCTGAAAACTTAGGTACCTAAGTTTCTTACTGCTAAGCAGTTTGTACTATGTACAAGACTCCTGTTACCACATAGCTGTATAATGCCTCTATAAATCCTGAAGTTTATAGAAAAACATCTACTAGGTAAAAAGGGCGTGGAATCACTTGTAAACTGCACTGAATATCAAAGCAGCAAACTGACTGGCAAAGTAGCTGTTGGCCAGACTTCTTGCCCCTTCAGGAACAATAGTTGTGACATTGGTTTAGTTAGGATGTCCACCAGCGTCGGTGGACAGTCTAATATATGTCGGGCTTTACCAGTGCCTTCATCTCCTCTGCCACTTCTTCGGCAACGATAAACTGAAAGAGAAGGAAAAAATATTTTGAATTCTTCAAACACAAATATTACTCTAGCTGAAAGAGAAGGAAAAAATATTTTGAATTCTTCAAACACAAATATTACTCTAGCTGAAAGAGAAGGAAAAAATATTTTGAATTCTTCAAACACAAATATTACTCCAGCAAAGCAAAAGCATGACTGAATTTTTTGTATTCAAGCAACTTTGTTTAAATAGCATTTCATTTGAAATTTTATGCTTCACTTGTAAATGAATATATATACAAGCAATTATAAAAGAAATTTTATGCTTCACTTGAAAATGAATATATATACAATCAATTATAAACAAATTTTATGCTTCACTTGTAAATGAATATATATACAAGCAATTATAAACAAATTTTATGCTTCACTTGTAAATGAATATATATACAAGCAATTATAAACAAATTTTATGCTTCACTTGTAAATGAATATATATACAAGCAATTATAAACAAATTTTATGCTTCACTTGTAAATGAATATATATACAAGCAATTATAAAAAAAATTTATGCTTCACTTGTAAATGAATATATATACAAGCAATTATAAACAAATTTTATGCTTCACTTGTAAATGAAGTATATATACAAGCAATTATAAACAATTTCATCAACCAAAACAAAATTATATAAAACCCCCAATGGCCAAAAAACCTGTATTATAAAATATTTACCTGGGGTACATTTGCATCCTGGCTGGCTCCAAGAAGTTATCCTTGGATGAGTGAATTATAATTTGAAGTTTCGGTAGCAGCCAGGCAGGCCAGGTTTAGGACACAGTCCAAATGTCTTAAAAGTAGACAGAAGTAGACAAGTAGACAGGAAGTGGTCTGCATGTCCTAAAGTATACAGGAGGTGGTCTGCATGTCCTAAAAGTAGACATGCCAGTGGAAAGATGTGGGCACTATCCAGAAATGGTGCTGTGATGGGTAGAGAGGGCATCACTTCCTGCCCAGGAGGCCTGATTGAGAAGAGTTCTTGAGGCATCATTCATTGCCATCCATATCTGATCCCCTTGCTTTGATGTCTTGAGCTTCTCTTCTGACCTGAAAAACAGAAAGTAATTGTTGGACAAACAACAAGACAGTAATGTTTCTCACTAAAAGTATGCAAACAGTGAGAGTAATGTCTCTACTGAAAGTATACAAACAGTGTTTCTCAGCAAATATACAAACAGAAGACACTAAGGTTACACAATTATTGTGCAAAGTATTCCAATATTACTGTTTTCTTTATCTTTAACATTTAATGCCTTTCTGACCAAAATTATGAGAGGCCTTTTTATAAAAAAAAAAGACAGAAAGGCCCTTTTTTCATATAGAACATGAAAGAAGACATTGTAATGGTCTTTAGTAAAAGCATTCCAAAAATTGCTGTTTACATCTTGCATTTTTAAAAGGCCTTTTTCTGAATACAGAAAATACTAGAGGGGCCTTTATGAATACAGGAAATATAACAGGCCTTATAAAATTTTTATACAGAAAATATAAAAACAAACGGGCCTTTTAGAATAGTGTATATAAAATACAGGCCTCCTAGCAGCCACTGAAAAAAGTAGAAGTCTGACCAAAAAAAAGGTAGGAGTTATAATCTTAGAGAAGTAGGAGTGCCACAAGGATGTAATGTGATATTTCGAATGGGACATTTTAAGCATTTAATTGCATACATGTAGTAACGTTTAAAATTCGTTATCAAAGAATAATCAATCGGTACAAGTAAGCAGGTGTTACTTGTTCCATTATATTGTGGACTGTTTTCCTGAAGGGGGGAAGGCCCACCCCTGACCTACCTAGTAACAAGAGGCACCATTTTTCTGGCCTGTTCTATTTTACAGCTAATTATGAGACAAATTTACTGGGCTTTGTATTTGGCCTCACCACTTTTTTTCTTCATTTCTTTGATTCAATGACGCAACATCATCCACTTCAAAATTCCAGAGAAACAAGCCTCGACTAGCATTCAGTAATACTGAAGTAATATGCAAACAAAGTGTAATCAATCAGATTAAATATCAATTGTCACAAAAATAGAGTCTGCATATAATGAGCTTCACTATACACTAACATCTGAAACTAAATTATACTGCAATAATTTGTCAGTCACCGAGATGCCATATCACCCAAGTTTTTTTTTTTATCTTGTCTAGAGAAGCAATTTCATCTGAAATCTTCTTCAGTTCAGCAGATGATTTCTCCAGCTTTGCACTCCCGGACTCTAAAAGAGCCTGGGCAGCAGCTGCTTCTGTAGGATCGATTTTCTTGACTGTGCAAGCTTTCTTCAGTCTCTACTCGGCTTCGTCATTCATAAATTTTCTTGATGCGTCAATCTCATCTTGCTGCAAATTTTGTTTTTTCGTAGGTCTGCCTCTTTCTCTTCTTGTTTCCTCTTGAGTTTTAGCTGCTTTTCCTCTCCTTTTAGTTTTTCTTCATTCTTCTGTTTTTCTTCTTTAGCTCTCTTTTCTGCATCTTTCATGACTCTGTAACTGCTGTGTGCACTTCGGAATGCACGGATCATCTTGACAGTGATTGGCACTTGACTCGCTCCTCCTCCGTATTTAACTTTGTCCTGCAATGTGCTTAGACCATTTATGGATCTCTCATTCAGGCAACTCCTACTGGCTGTGACCAAAATCTTAAGAGAGAAACCCCCTCAACGTGAGCCTGTCCATGGCTCAATGTCGATGCTGCCTTGACAAGTTTTCCAAGAGTTGGGTATTTGGGGATTCCTAGACTGTTGACATTGCTTAGAATAGGTTCCAAAAGAAATCAACTCGCTTCCAGCTGATGCAGTGTCCATTTGGGCCGTCATACTCCTCATCTGTATGACTCCTTTGTAACTAACTACTTCATTTGCATACCACTGCCACTCTTGCATAAGGCTGTCATGCTCTGACAGGGGCACAATTCAGGACATTTCACATGCCACTTCTTCAATAGAATTTTCAGAAGACTTCTCTCTTCTCATCAGTGGATACAGGCACTGCAAATGGGGAAGCAGGTTGCTATTCAGTGGTACCCTGTCAACCACTATTGTCATGAACCTTCGAACATCTTGTCTGAAAATGTTTATTTCACTTTGCTTCAGTTTTGAAGCAAAGTGAAATTGGCATTACAATCTCCCAGTGAAATGAAAGATCGTTTTGGTCAGGGGGCCAGATGCCTTTCAACTATAAATAGTAGTACTTGCTTTGGTGATTGTTTACACAAACATTGAAATAGCATTAGATGGCACAGTAAACCCAAAACATCATCACTAATAATGTGGTCAGTCAACCAACCAATACCCAAGCATGTTGCCGCACTCATTCAGCGCACTTCTCTATTCTTATATCTATTCAGTTATAAAAACTATTTTTGTTTAATACTTTCAAACTTTTAGTAGGAGTTTCCTAAAAAAAGTAGGACTAAGTAGGTGGTAGTCTGAAAGAGTAGGAGCACTAGGAAGCTTGAAAATATAACGACAGACAGGCCTTTTTAATATAGAAAATATAGCAAGACAGACCTTTTTAAGTAAAGAAAATAGTGTAACAGACAAGCCTTTTTGAATATACAATATAATTCAAGAGACAGGCCTTTTTCAATATAGAAAATATAACGCACAGACCTTTTTGTATACTGTATAGAAAACTGTAATATCAGACGTGCCTTTTTGAGTATAGGAAATATGACACAGCCTTTTCTGAACTGACAAAATATGACTAACAGCCTTTTCTGAACTGACAAAATATGACTAATAGCCTTTTCTGAACTGACAAAATATGACTAACAGCCTTTTCTGAACTGACAAAATATGACTAACATCCTTTCTGAACTGACAAAATATGACTAACAGCCTTTTCTGAACTGACAAAATATGACTAACAGCCTTTTCTGAACTGACTAAATATGACTAACAGCCTTTTCTGAACTGACAAAATATGACTAACAGCCTTTTCTGAACTGACAAAATATGACTAACAGCCTTTTCTGAACTGACAAAATATGACTAACAGCCTTTTCTGAACTGACAAAATATGACTAATAGCCTTTTCTGAACTGACAAAATATGACTAACAGCCTTTTCTGAACTGACAAAATATGACTAACATCCTTTTCTGAACTGACAAAATATGACTAACAGCCTTTTCTGAACTGACAAAATATGACTAACAGCGTACTACAAGATTCAGAGATGATATTGGTGTTGCAGTTTGAGCAGTGAAAGAGACCTTTATCAGATTATTGCAAAATCATGGCGCAGTACACAAATTAAAAGTATTTCATTTATAATATATGAACGGTACACTACTCATAAACTATGGTACAATTTTTATATGGTGTGGTACATTGGAGGGGTGGGTAGAGCTCTCGGCTAGCACGCTGTTGGCCCAGCGTTCGACTCTCCGACCAGCCAATGAAGAATTAGAGGAATTTATTTCTGGTGATAGAAATTCATTTCTCGTCGTAATGTGGTTCTGATTCCACAATAAGCTGTAGGTCCCGTTGCTAGGTAACCAGTTGGTTCTTAGCCACGTAAAATAAATCTAATCCTTGGGGCCAGCCCTCTCTAGGAGAGCTCTTCATCAGCTCACTGGTCTGGTTAAACTAAGATATAGTTAACTTTCTAAGATATACTTAACTTTCTTTTTTTTGGTACAATATTCATGCTGTATTATGATGAAAAAATTGTCGGTGGAA
>JANJGK010000517.1:280000-470297 GCA_039081455.1 Macrobrachium rosenbergii | reverse complement strand
AGCCGTTGTCTGTCCGTCCGCACTTTATTCTGTCCGCCCTCAGATCTTATAAACTACCAAGGCTAGAGGGCTGCCCTCAGGTCAGCTAGAATTACATACCAGAGATTGTATGTGTATTGGACACTTGCAATATTATTGTGAGAGTAAAATAGCAGTATTAGACAATTTCTTAGCCAGACAAGAAGAAATTAAATTATCTATTGATTCAGAAGTTTACACAGAAATATCAAAAAACTAAAAAGAAAATTAAATCTAATTAAGAGAATAATTACCCATTGTTTAAAAATTATTGAAAAAATTAATAATCAACTATACAAAATCATTTAACTTTCATCCCATTCAATTATACTATTATTCAATGGAACATAAACGGTTTGAAAACAAGAATGCACTTGGGTGAAATACAAAGACTCCTAAAACAACATGAACCAATGTGCATATGTTTACAACATGTTAATGATCCAGTTCCATCAATATGTAATTACTTTCTAGCCTCCTCCGTTTCAGGAGAAGGCAAGTTAGGAACAGCAATATATGTTCATAATCGCGTAACGTATGATAAAATTACAGTTAATAGTAATTCATTTCAAATTTCTTCAATTCGCCTGCATCTAACAAACAAATCTAGCTTTTTAGTCTGCAATCTTTATAATCAACCTAATGAAAATTATGATATGGCTGATTTATTAAACATTTTATCACAGTTCAATGAACCTATTTTAGTTTTAGGTGATTTTAATGCTCACCACCCTTTATGGGATGCCAGTATCATAGATGCAGATAGAGCAGGTAAAGACATAGAAAATCTAATACTTAATTACAACTATTGTTTAAATGAAAATGAAACCCCAACATACTTTTCAAAAACTCATGGGACCCTATCATCTGTAGACCTGTCTATTTGTTCCACCTCATTAGTAGACAGATTGGAGTAGAATACTCTAGATGATCTTTATACCAGTGATCACTACCCAATTGTAATCACATGTCTTGAAGATAATCATCAACAATTTGTACCAAAATTTAATTTTAAAAAAGCTGATTGGGAAAAGTATAATTTAGTTACCAAAAATGTTTCCCCTTTCCAAAGTAACAATGATCACAATGAAATTAATTCATATTTTACAGATTTTGTAATTAGTTCTGGACACAAATCAATACCAATGACTACTTATAAACCAAAAATAAATCCTGTTCCATGGTGGTCTACAGAACTTTCAGAAATTATCAAACTGAAGCACAAAATAAGTAGACGATTAGACAGACTAAACCAAAGATATAAGAAATTATATAAAAGTAACAGATATACATTGAAAGTCTTAGTATTAATAGCATTGGAAATTGATTATATCAAACCTTTATTGAATAAAATATCTGCTCAATTCAGGAAAAAAGTTATTAGTAATATGAAGTCATCTTGGGATAATTACATTTCCAATTTCTCAAACGACACTGTTAAACAAATGTGGGATAGATTTCGAAAAACTAATGGCAAATATAGTCGATCACCTAGATCCCCAATATTACATAATGGAGGAAGAGTTCATGATTTAAAAGAAATATCAAATATAATAGGTCGCCACCTAGAATCAATAAGTAATAGCTTGAATTTAGACGAACATTTTCGAAATAGAAAAAAAATGAAGAAAAAATTATAATTAATTTTGAAACAAGTCAACAACTATACTACAATGTCCCATTTACGTTAGAAGAATTTGATGCTGCATTAAAATCTTGTAGTAACTCTGCCCCAGGAAAAGATAATATCTCCTTTGAACTTCTTATACATCTTAACATTAACCCTCTCGCCCCCAAAGCACGTACCTGTACATGTAGCAAAACTCAGCCTTTAACCCCCAACCACGTACGCGTATGTGTTCTATAGTTATGCATGATTAACTAGCCATTACACAAATTATTCGTATTTTTTCTTTATTTTTATCTTCCCTCTCAATGAAAGGGCATTTAGACATCTCATAGGCCATTTTCGATGCTCACACAGTAATTTACAATCATGTACCTTCACAATGACAGCAAAATCACTCAAATTACTCGTAAAATAACCGTATGGTAAGGATTTGAAAAAAAATTTCTACATAGCGTGTTTTCAGTCACGCCTGCGGCTAAACTTGACTTTTCATATACGTACGCTTGACAATATTTTTCTCCACTTTATTTTCTCGTAATTACCAAAGTTTTTATACTATTGTAAAACTAAAGACTTTCGCTTTACAACAAAATTATATTCAGATGTGTTTGTGCAACATCTTACTTACTACAGTCAATTATTTTACGTTTATTCGCGTTTTTTTTTATCTTCCCTCTCAATGCAAGGGCATTTAGACATCTCATAGTCCATTTTTGATGCTCACCCGCTAATTTATAATCATTTACCTTCACAATGACAGCGAAATCACCCAAATTACTCGCAAAATAACCGTATGGTAAGGATTTGAAAAAAAATTCTACATTACGTGTTTTCGGCCAAGCCAGCGGCTAAACTTGACTTTTCATATACGTGGGCTTGACAATTTTTTTCTCCGCTTTATTCTCTCGTAATTACCAAAGTTTTTATACTATTGTAAAGTTAAAGACTTGAGCTTTACAACAAAATTATATTCAAATGTGTTTGTGCAACATCTTACTTACTACAGTCAATTATTTTACGTTTATTATTTTTTTTCTTTTTTTATCTTCCCTCTCAATGCAAGGGCATTTAAACATCTCATAGGCCATTTTTGATGCTAGCTCTCTATGGAGAGACAAAGGCAGTTCACCACATTCAACTTGTAACGATGATTTTGGTGATTATCTAAAGGCTCCTGAGCATATTCTAAGGCCTTCATTGTGAACAGGGTCTAACATTTTCAGAACTTCGTCAGATGCCGAGCCATATACTTTGCTTCCATAATCAATGATGGACAGAACTGTTGCCTTATACAGCACAGTAAGGGTATGTCTATCGGCTCCCCAAGTAGTGTTCGATAGTTTTCTAATTAGATTTAATGCTCTTTTACTTTTAGATTTTACATATGTAATGTGGGCTCTCCAGTTCAAGTGGGTATCAAATACTAATCCCAAAAATTTTGCTGTTTGGCCAATTGGTATACTATGGTTTCTGATTTTTAAATATATTTCTTCACCTTTTTTCCACTTTTTATTTTTATAAAACATGATTGCTTGAGTTTTATCTATGGAAAATTTAAAGCCTACAGATGAGGCCCATTCATCTATTTTTTACTATGCTTTTATTAATGATTCGTTCTGCATGTTTTATTCGGGATGCTGAATAATATATGGCAAAATCATCCATGTACAAGTTACTTTTAATGCCAATAAGTAGATTTTTACTGATATCATTAATTGCTAAAGTAAACAGTGTTCCACTAAGGACGCTTCCCTGTGGAACACCATTTTCAAGTGGAAATATTCTAGACAGATCATCATCAATTCTCACCTGAAAATTGCGGTTTGTCAAAAAGTTCTGTATAAACCTAGGTAAATGTCCACGGATGTTGTTGTTTTGTAAAGTTTTTAATATAGCATACCTCCATGTGGTATCGTATGCCTTTTCAATGTCAAAAAAGACAGCTACAGTAATTTGTTTTCGTTCAAAACCTCTACGTATATGGTCTTCTAAGTTATAGAGAGAATCCAATGTGGATCTGTTACACTGGGGACCCAAACTGAGTGGGAGTTAAAATTTTATTTTCTCGAATGTGCCATGTTAGTCGAGCATTTACCATTTTCTCTAACAATTTGCATAAGCAGCTTGTTAAAGAAATTGGTCTGTAATTATTTACATTACTGGGATCCTTTCCAGGTTTGGGGATAGGAATTATTATAGCTTTACGCCATTCATCTGGAAATAAATTTCGAAGCCATAAATTATTATAAAACTCTAATAAGTATGACTTTGCCAAAGGTGCTAAGTGGCATATCATCTCAAAACAAATATTGTCACCTCCAGGAGCAGATTTATTGCTGTTCGAGAGAGCATATTCCATCTCTGACATACTAAATTTTCTATTATAATATATATCGTCAATTGTTTCAAAATTTATTGTTATTAATTCTATTTTATTTTTTTTTGTGCGGAAGTGTTCATCTAAATTCTTATCACTACTTACATTTGCTAAATTTTCTCCCATTATATCACTTATTTCTTTTGGATCAAGTGTTCTTCTCCCATCCTTTAATATGGCATGTCTAGGGGGTTTGACATGGGTACCATTTATTTTCCTGAATTTTTCCCATATTTTTCATATGGGAGTATTATTAGAGAGATCTGATACGTATTTCCTCCATGAAATGATTCTTCCTTGAATTACTTCTTTTTTAAATTTTGCAGATATTTTGTTGTATACAGGTTTTAATGTATCAATTTCTAGTAATAATACAGTCATTTTTTGTAAAGTTCTTTCTATTATCGGTAATTTTTTATTCATTTTATTGAACTTTCTATTCATATTATCTAATCGTCTCCCTATTGAGTGTGTCATATTTATTAATTCTGTTAACTCATCAGACCACCAGGGAACTTTTTGTTTTGTTGGATGGGGTTTTGACTTTGGTATTGCTTTATCAGCAGCATTTTTAATGAAATCAACAAGAAATTTATTAGTTTCATTATGGTCTTTTAAATATTCAAATTTTGGGATATTTCTAGTGTGCATTTCATATCGCTCCAAATCTGCTTTATAAATGTTATAGTGAGGGACATGTTTTGCAGGATTACTTTGCAATAAGGAAATTAATATTGGGAAATGATCACTGGTGTGCAAGTCATCAACTGTATTCCAATCCAATCTGTCAACTATGCTTGTTGTACATAAAGTTAAGTCTACTGAGGAAAATGTTCCACATGTTTTTGAAAAATATGTGCTAATTTCATCATTTATACAGCACATGTTGTTGGAATCCATGAACTCTTCTATTTTACTACCTATTCTATTTGAGTTTGTACAATGACAGTCCCATATTGGGTTGTGGGCGTTAAAATCACCTACTATTAATGTAGGTTCCTTGGCATTGTTAAGTAAATCTTTAAGTTTATCAATGTCGTAACTTTTATTAGGTTGGTTATATAAGTTATAAATTATGTAATTATCATTTTTTATTCGTATTTTAATACTTGATATTTGCAAGTCATTAAAATTTACAGCTACTCTGTCATAACATACTTTGTTATGTACATATATAGCAGTACCTAAATTTCCTTCTTCTTCTCTAGATGTAGATACTAAGGTATATTTACCTATTTTTGATATTGTTTTGTTGACATGTTGTAAACATATTATCATTGGCTCATATTCCTTTAGTAATCGTTGTATTTCTCCCAAATGTAATCTGGTCTGTAGACCATTTACGTTCCATTGTTTAATATAATTATTGAAAGTATAACGTTAGTGTGTTCAAGTGTTATTTTCTTTTTGTGGATCATCAATTTGCATTTTTTCTAAAATCCTATTTACAATATTTATTTGTTTTTCTTTATAAGACATTATGTGTCCAATGCACATACAGCCCTTTTCGTGAGTGTCCAAACTAGTAGTTTCTTTATTTCTGTAACTTATAAAATTTCGTATAGTGTTTGTTAAACTGTCTTTTGTTATGCTTTCATTTTTGTTGCACAGTTCAATGAAAAAACATTCATTACATCCACGTGTTTTCGTGTGCCGTTTTTTCATTTACTCTTGCTGCACCTATTGTTGGTGATGGGGTAATCTCTTCTCCCATCACATAATCATTTTTGTTAATGGTTTGTTCCTCTACTATTTCTTTGATGTTCTGGGTATCTGTTTCTATTGGTTTTATTATTACTTTAGGAGACAAAGGTATTTTCTTATTATTTGGTTTATGTTCTTTCTTGGGGTCTCCCGCCTTTATTTTAATGGATGTATCTCTAATAATAGTTGGTTTTTTGTTGGTCTTGGGTGGAGTTCTCTCTAACGGTCTCTTTTTTTCTTTAATTTCTAATTCATCAGAACTATCTTTTAATATTTCTGTGGTGCTTGTATTGTCTTCTAGTGATTCTATTTCTCTTAAAATCTCAAATGAATTTGAGCAAAGATTTGTATACATTTCTTGGTCCTTTGCTATGTTGGTTTCTTTTTGCAAAGTGGTTATTTTTCTTTGAGACTGACCTATCAGGGTTTTGTTATTCTTATTTATTTCCACTTTTGTTTCTTTGTTTGATCTTATTGCTGCAGAAAAAGTTCGTTTCTTAGCGGGATCATGCATTCCTCTAACCTTTAATTCTAATTTGGCCTCTTTTATAGGCATTCCTGTCCTTTCCTGAAGTAATTTCAATTCTGTATTGTATATGTAATACATACACTCCTTTGATCTTGCATGGTGATTTTGTCCACAATTCACACATTTTGGTTCACCACACTTCCATTGTGTGGCATGTTTGTCAGATCCACAGTATGCACATACAGATGTATTATGGCAATTTTTCCTTGTATGTCCATACATACTACAGTTTTGGCACTGTAGTGGTTTAGGGACATACGGTCTAAGTTCTCTGCTTTGGCCTAAGATTTTAATTTTTAAGGGTAATTCATGGCCTTCAAATTTTATCTTTGCTATTCTTAGTATTTTTTCATTACTCTGTCTACTAGCTATGTTGTAAATTTCGCAGTCTTGGATATTGTTGTACCTTTTTTCAAGGGAATCTAGCAATATTTTCTTTTCTATTGGTTCATCATTATCAGGGAGCACTATGGTACCCTGTACACTGTTCATATTGTCATGTTTTTAATATGTACGTTAACATTAGCAATATTTTTTATATTTAAGTAATTTTCCGATTGATTTCTTGTAGTGGTTTCTATCAACCACATCTGTTCTTTTACTTGTCTGAATGACATTTCAGTAGTTGAATGTCGATTCAATAAGAAGTTTTCTAATTTCTATGGCGATATTTTTTTCTCCGTTTCTAATGTTAGGAATCTTGACCAGCTTTCACTCCCAAAGAGGGAGTCGAAGTGGGTCAATGTTGGGTCAAGATATTTGTTTTTTTTTGGCTTGTTTATAATTGGAGAATAGGGCTCCAGTGTAATTGCGTTCGTATTTTTTTCTGATTTTTCCAGAGTGAGGTCAGAGGAGGTTCCTGCAGTCGTTAACTGTGCCGAATCGCTACCATCAAAGGGTCCAGGGGTACTTAAATCTTCAATACAACTGACCATTAAGATTAAAGTAAATTAGAGAGAGAGAAAAAAAGTAAATAAACCTGAAACCTTAAAAAGATATCATCAGCCTTTCATGGGGTTTATTCTTCCGCCAATGGCACAAGTGAGAACCGACTCCCAAATGTCCGCGTCCCTACCCTACCCCAAAGGGGATGGCACAACATGATTAGAGTGGCTCAAGTGTAAGCCAAACCCGCTTGCTAGGACTGAGAGCATTACTAGAATACAATCATCCCCACCCTAATCACATTATGGGCAAACTGGACAGAATGCCGAGAGTCCTATTCCCAGAACTAGACCCCCCGGGAATCCGTGGTCCAGTCCCGTAGAATAGTTCCACGTGAAAACTCAGGTCCGAACATTATCGGGCAGTTGATGGTCCAGCCACGGTTCTCACTGTTTAGCTTCGGATATAAACCCAATCCCAGCTATGATACCTTTTCCTATTTACCAGGTCCAAGAAATTTGTACGAAAGTGAAAATATCCACGCCATTTAAATCGAAAGGTTTGTAGGTGTTCCGTCAGGGCCCGGGCTCTTATTCTTCGTAAGAACGAAGAAGAAAAGCCAGGGCCCCTTACCCCCTCACCACGTGAAGGAACCTACTTCGAGGGGTTTTTAATAAATGTTTATCTGGTCAGATTGCCACGAAGAAAATTTCTGAAAATTTCAGATATGGTGGCGATAAATGCTTTGCTTAATGTTGGAATTATTCTACTCCTCTCGGAGGGGGATAAACGAGAGATGAATAAAGTAAAATATTTGTTTTTACGTATTAAAACCTCCTTTTCACAACTCATGTCCGTATAATTTGCGATTCGTTAACCCACAAATTAAATTGTGCAGGATAACCCTTCCAATTGACACAATACTTCGTTTTGCTGCCTCTCCTCCTCCTGTCTAAGATGGTGATGTCATAGGTTTCGGGTAATTCGGTAGGTATTAATTCTTCTCTGTAGAATGTGCCTTTTATTTCTTCTCCCGCTAAATCTTCTAAGATGTAAACTGTGGGATTTTGCAGAGTGATGAGCTTCTTGATTTTAAAAATTTCTAGAGTGTTTTGAACAGTATACCCCCTCCTGAAAACTGCGTTCCGGTTTTCGTCAGCTATACGTACGGTGCCTCCAACGTTCAAGGATGAAGTGACGCGACTCATTGTGGGAAAAGCGTTTTTGTACATTCTCGAGAATTGATTTTTAATGTCTGCTTCGCTTCTCATAGTGTGCACCTCCTCGAGCGTGTGCCCCTGCCCCAAACTCTTGTGCGGTAAGTTGCTATAACTGTTAACTATGTCTCGCAGAACATTGATATATTTCAACGTGTTGTTGTGTGTGAGGTATCTGTATATGTGGTTTTTAATAGTTCTTATAACCCTTTCAGCTATAGAAGCTTTCATTTCCCTCGAATAGACGCTATATAACAATACATTTTTACTTTTCAGATAATTCCTTACATGCTGGTTAATAAATTCCCTACCTTCATCACTGTTCAGGCGAGACAGACCTGATAAATCTGCAGATTTTATACCCGTTTTTAGCGCATTGCACACAGTAAGGCCATCCCTCTTTTTCAAAGGAAGAATGCGTAAAATCCTCGAAAATTGATCAATGAAAATCAGGAGATATTTATAAGCTTCATTGTGTAGAGCCAGTTTCGACATGTACGCCAAATCTGTGCTGGCCGCTGCTTGAGGTTTAGTTGATATGATTTTCCTTCTAAGGAAACGTTTGCACGTGCTTTTGTGCAAGGTATATGAAGGTTGACTCTTTAAAAAATTAACGACGTCCGCTCTAGTCACGTTTTTTTCTACCTTCCTCGCTGCTTTGATTAGTGCATTCACACCGCTGAAACATGATGATTATGTCACATTGCCATATAAATCCCTAAGCAGTCGTAACTGTTCTTCAGTCATATTTGTACGCGATTTGATATTCGGTCTCTCTGAGAATATTCGTTCTGAGCTGCAACAATTCAGGTGTTGACTGTGCAAAGTCTACTAATAGATAACCGTATCAGTTATGCGTTAAAGCTTTTTTGTATATGTCAGAAAACTCCACACCTCTCCGCCGACCGAACAATTGCCTGCCCAAAGTTTCAATTTGACCAATGTCACGATTCTTCATGAGGATGTAATGGGAGCAATTGAGACTGATGCTCCTACTGAATTTACCTGAGTGGAACACGTTCTGGGTTATGAAGATCACCGATATATTCGAATGCCGTCCGGCGGTGAATGCTTGGGTCACGAATTTATTGTCGCTAGCTTCGAGAAAACAATCATCAAGTACAAATAACAGTCCTTTACTACCACCCTCCACTCTTTCCGTGTAATCGAAAGGGTTCAATATCTCTTTGGATACTTTTAATTTGGTGCTTATGGTGTGATGACTTTCCAGAGGGTGTTCACTCACCCCGTAATATAAAATACAGTGAAAGTTAGCCTCATAAATTTCTATTATGTTTTGACACAACACAGATTTCCCACTATTGCTGAAACCTGCTATGATAATCCGCATAGGAACAGCGAAAAGGTTTAAGATTTCTCCTTGCAAAGGACCAGTTTCCATGTTTATAGTTCAAGGTGTACTGAGAGGATGCGATGATCTGCGTGTTGTTATATATTAAGGTGAAGGTTGTAGAGAAAAATGAAGATTGTAGAGAAAATTAATTTTAATAAATAACATTTTTTATTGACATATGTATATATTACAGGGCATATACATATGTATATTTTTAAGCTGGTGATGGTTATATACAAGCAAGCATTTGTTTTTTATTCACAGAGCGAGTGATGCGAATACTCTGACTATAAAACATATTTACATTATTTGAAAATTACACATATATATATACAAACAAGGCATTTAGGCTGAGTGAGTGACGTGTATACTCTTACTATGGTGCATATTTACATTAATTGAAAAACTGTACATTCTTCTCACATGCGTCTATTAAAACTCAGCCGTCTTTTCTTGGCAGGTGGGAAGGGCATCAGCTTAGCCCATGCAGGTTGCAACAGCTGCTGTTGCTGCCACTGTTGCCGCTGCTGCTGCTTCTGCTGTTGCTCATCCACCAATTTGCTGTCCACTCTCCGTCTTTTAGAACAACCTTTTATCAGGGGGTACTGAATCGACAGAGTAAAGGGTTGTACATCGGGAATTTTGGATGTACTTGTCATAGGTGGAGGGAAGGGCGGCGATGGTGCTCGAGGTAATGACCTTCCCTAACGGTTTCCTCTAACTTGCTCACTGCAATCTGTGGATGTCCATAAGCGATAGATTTAAATGGAGTGAGGTAATATCTCTTGTCCTCTAAAGGACATAGAGCTACCTTTCTCTGCTGGGTGTGACACATTGTTCCCTGTATCATTTGCAAATTGTGCACTGTAGTGTGCGTAATCTCATTATTTTTTATTACATCCAGGTATAGACTATGACTAATGGTTTTTTGCCTGCAACTTTGAATCCCCTTTAAAGTATTGCACCGACTGTTTTGTGTTTTGTAAGAATACACTTTAGGTTTAACGCCGATGAATTCTCTGATGAGTTCAGCTCCTGTTTCGACTTTAACAAGTCCGAGTTTTCCCTGGCATGAACCGTCATACGTTGTGTGAGTTTTAGGGAAGTTACTCAAATCCAAATGGGGTTTGAGCACATCCTTCAATTCGTGTGTGAGATCGTCCGTTTCTAGGGAGAAGATCAAACTGTCGGTGTCAGTGTACAGAAGCTTAACTCCCCCGCCATTCAGTTTTTGAAGAACGTCGTAGTGGAACTTGTACATCATGTCCTTTGCCAGATCCAGTATTCTGAATCCGATATAGATCCGGGATTCAGCTTTGACAGTCTCCTTGCAGTGATTCACAATGTACCGATATTCCTCCAACCTCTCAAAAGATTTGTACGTATGCTTAGACACATTTCTAAGCAGCGAGGTTTCGTCGGTGGTAACAACAGTCCTGGTGGAATAGTTTAAAGGGTTTTTAATGGTTACACCAAAAAGACCATTCATCAAGATTTTGATGGTGTTCCTCTTGTCGGGGTCCGTTTCTTTCGCTCTCCTCTCTGCATTCTCAGCAATGTATTCCCTCAAATAATATCCCTGCTCGAACTTGTAAACTTTCCTTATCCTCTCCACTTCCAACCCGAGTCTTATCAGCGTTTGTAAAAGAGGAAGACAGATCAGATGGATTCGCTGGATGCGCGTCTGTGTCGTGGGATCGAGACTCGGCAGTGCCCGTCCATTTATCACTTATAAATTCCCCTTCGGAGATAATTCCCCATCGGGGATATTCCCGAGGTAGCGTGGATTTGATATTAAGCGATATTTGTAGCTTCATGGTCGTATATAAATCACGGTGTGATAAAAAAATGTCATAAAAAGAGCTGCGTGTTCCAAACGTACCAAAGAACTATCATGGTCGAGGTGGGTTAATGCCGAAGCTAAGTACAATTTCCCCGCTCTCGACGGGTAAATAAAGTACACCAGACTCGGCGTTAACTTATACCTCTCTTGATAGCTCAGTGGTTAGCGTCGACTGGATTCGCTGGATGCGCGTCTGTGTCGTGGGATCGAGACTCGGCAGTGCCCGTCCATTTATCACTTATAAATTCCCCTTCGGTGATAATTCCCCATCGGGGATATTCCCGAGGTAGCGTGGATTTGATATTAAGCGATATTTGTAGCTTCATGGTCGTATATAAATCACGGTGTGATAAAAAAATGTCATATATATATATATATATATATATATATATATATATATATATATATATATATATAGAGAGAGAGAGAGAGAGAGAGAGAGAGAGAGAGACAGAGACAGAGAGAGAGAGAGAGACAGAGAGAGAAAGAGGGAGAGAGAGAGAGAGAGAGAGAGCTTATTTCACTTATAACCACAAAGGCATTTATTTCAATACTACTTGACTAGCGAAGAAAGTTCTCCCCTCCCCTCCCCCCCTGACGGAAGGGATAACCTTAGGCAAATTGAAAACTTGCATTTATTTGATCGCATTCACCATGAAGCCCGAGGTAGCCTCGCTTTGCTATGCGGCCTTAGCTCTGAACTTTGGCCGTAGCTAGCGTCACTGAGATATTGGTGCAGCTGAGATCCTCTGCCGCTGATGGCGCTGCCTTCCTGCAGTGAGGGCTTCTTCCACCCAAGGTCTAAAGAATACCAGGTCAGACCGTCTCAGCGTTACTGCACATATTTGTGACGTCACTGGTATGTGGCCATAAAAGAAAACCAAGAAAACAATAAAATGAAGGGTCTCTATGGGAATTGTTTGCCCACACCCATTCTCTCTCTCTCTCTCTCTCTCTCTCTCTCTCTCTCTCTCTCTCTCTCTCTCTCTCTCTGTGTCACGACCTTGGGTGAGAAAGGTCCCCGTTAATCTCCAGGTACTGCTGAATTAAAGGATTGAATAACCCTCCATATGTCTCTCTATTGCAGTTTGGCTAATGCAGTAGGTCTAACCGTGTAAATCCGGCCCAGGCGTGTCTCTCAAGACAAAAATAGTTAAGAACCTCATGTTCATATTTTACAATTTCTTCCACATCATTCAACATAAGACAAGGATAAGAAAATTCTCTTTAAATTTCGTGCTGTTTAATGAAAGTACACAGAAACAAGAAAGCAAGTAAAACTTTTTAAATCTTTATTATGAAAGTTATTTTGTTAATTTTGCATACTTTCTCTTTTGATTTCTCTCAGAAGACATGTTTTTGTTTAGAACTCTTATCCCAAGAAACATGCGGCACCTGACAAATAGGGCAATAACCTCATTAGGTAAATTTACATATTGATGCATGTAAGAAATTAAAATTTTGGTAGCGTCTTTCCCAGGTTTCAGTGACTTCCCTCCATGATAGCAGACAAAAATTCTTTCCATTTTTTTAAGCTCACTGAAGAAAAAAACACTCGGTGTCATTAAGCCATTTTCCTGACTCCAGCTAGCTGCCTCATTCCATGTCCCTTCCCCAGGTTTTATGTGGGAACCAAGATGTTGGAACTGTGGAAATCTAAAAGCTATATATCCACCTAAATAGCTCAGTCCTTCTGTTTTCATCTCATTTTCCAGTTCTAAGGGGAGTATAGCATCATCACAATCTTTATCTGCAATATCATCCATCTCTAAGTTGTCAGGATCAAGAGAGGCAAACAGCATAGCAGATAAACACAGTTCCTGGTCTAAGTTGTTCTGGTCACAATCAATTGCCTGTACACTGTTACTTGAACATTGCGATATACTGTGTACCATAGTTATGTCCTCATTTTTCTTTTCAATATTGCAGTTCTCAGCAACCAGCTGGCTTTCCTTTCCTAAAAGATGTGACCTAATTCTATGTTTAAAAGATACAGGTGAGAGATGTTCATATGCAGCACCTTTTTGCCTTAGACTAGCAAACAGATGCTCCAAGCCATCCTGGTTTAGCCTATATGTTAATATGTATGAAATGCCATACCTTGACTTGACCATTTCGTAAAGTTTCTTTAAAGACTCCGAAGATACAACTAATCCTTTCTGAAATTGATACATGCACTTACTTCCAATGACTTTCAAAGTCTTTGCAGTATCTATCATACAGTTTAATGTGTTTCTTTGTACTTCAAGATGAAGTCCAAATGCATGTCTGGATGTTTTTTTTATCGAAGGGCACTCTGGAATTCATCAGATCAAACCATGAGTCGCACCGGTGGATGAATTGACCAGTCTCTTCCCACTCTTTGCTTTTCAAAAGTCCTTTGTTTCCAAAGTATTTCAAAATCTTCGCAGTTGTCTCAGACAGTAGTTGAGCTGCAAGCCTTACATTCATTATTTTAACACCAGCAACAGTAATATGTTTATCGGATAAGCGATGCGTTGTCTTCAGATCACCCACACTTCTCATGATAAGTTCTCTAACACATCCACTCAGTACACGTTTCTCATTCGGTAACTGAAAACCTGAATCTAGAAAATTGTTTCTTACTAATTTGATGAGATGCGGGGCGTCAGCAAATACATACACTTACCTATCAGTACTAGATGGATTTGTGAATGAGGAATTTTCTAGACCTATACCTAAATTATTCCATGATTTTACATTTGTAGGGCCTAAATCATTCACCATACCAACAACAATAAACCCTGCTGCTTCCACCCTCCCTATGATATCAAACAAAATATCTTTAGTAATATCAGAGTTAAAATTATAGTATATCAACTGCTTCCATGGTTTAATAAGCCCCCTAATCATGACACACTGAACCCGGTTTTTTGGAGGATATAAAATATCTTTTCCCTTACCGTACGACCATACTTGAGCTACACTACATTCATCAAATGAAATGATACATAAACGGTCAGTTTCAGGCAGTACCACAGCTTTAACCTTCAGTAAATTTATGAATGATGACAATATACCTGGCTCTACATCAATTTTTGACAACCATCGATTTAATGTTGTTTTAGAGGGATATGGTAATCTACATACTTCCCGCATATATTTATAGGCTTTGGGGCTTAAACTACGCAAGGTAATAGCATTTCTAATATCATCACCAGACCAACGATGTATAGGGGTCCCATTTAACAAATATTCGATTTGTGACTCACTGAAGAATTTACTTAAAGCAAAACTTATCTTGGCTACCAAACTTTGTATCTCTTTCTTGAGAAGAATCCTCTCTTTCTTCCATTCTTCTTTTCCTTCTAGCAAAGCATCTCTGTGCTTTTTGACAGCCTCCAGTTCCTTTTGCACATCTTCAATACGAAGAATTTTCTCTTTGAAGGTCTCAGCCTGCAAACTGGTCTGGTTTTCTAGGGGATAACTTGCATAAGTTTCCACAGGAAAATCCTTGCCCTTATTTTCAGTTCCCTTCTCCTTTCGTTCAAATGCAGCATTCACTGTAAAATAATTTCATTATTGTAGACTGAACAGTTTATTTTGAAGATACCATAAATGCTCTCATATTAATACTACAAATACACTATAATTAATAATAATATAATAATCAGGGTTGCGATGATTTGTAGATATTCGTGTAACTGATGTAATTTAATAAGAATTAAACTTTGTTAGATTCAAGGCTTACCATTCAATGTCGGTAGATTGAGAGTAGGAACAGCACCATCTTGCAGTAAATTTGCATTTCTTGGAATTTCCAGCTGAAGGAGCTCGTACTTCAGATGTCTCTTATAGGCAGGCTACAGACTCTTGCGTTTTGAATATTAACAGTGGTATTGCAAAGCTGCAGCCACTTCTGTTGCACCTCATGATCTTTAGGAAAACGATGAAATTTTATTTTTGGATCTTCCTTTCGCTTCTGACTAGATCTGCATCCGTATACAGAACAAGTAGCCATGGTCTCGGTCGGGCCGTCGAGATTAAAAGGATTGACCAGTGACCAGCCTTAATCCGGCCTAAGAGAGCTTCCTTGTTCTTCACTCTGGTGAAGTCAAATACTGACTGATGACATTTTTTTACCTGAACCTCGGCCAGATGCAGCCTTGTGACGTCATGTGTCGAGATTAAAAGGATTGACCAGTGACCAGCCTTAATCCGGCCTAAGAGAGCTTCCTTGTTCTTCACTCTGGTGAAGTCAAATACTGACTGATGACATTTTTTTACTTGAACCTCGGCCAGATGCAGCCTTGTGACGTCATGCGTCGAGATTAAAAGGATTGACCAGTGACCAGCCTTAATCCGGCCTAAGAGAGCTTCCTTGTTCTTCACTCTGGTGAAGTCAAATACTGACTGATGACATTTTTTTACTTGAACCTCGGCCAGATGCAGCCTTGTGACGTCATGCGTCGAGATTAAAAGGATTGACCAGTGACCAGCCTTAATCCGGCCTAAGAGAGCTCCCTTGTTCTTCACTCTGGTGAAGTCAAATACTGACTGATGACATTTTTTTACTTGAACCTCGGCCAGATGCAGCCTTGTGACGTCATGCGTCGAGATTAAAAGGATTGACCAGTGACCAGCCTTAATCCGGCCTAAGAGAACTTCCTTGTTCTTCACTCTGGTGAAGTCAAATACTGACTGATGACATTTTTTTACTTGAACCTCGGCCAGATGCAGCCTTGTGACGTCATGCGTCGAGATTAAAAGGATTGACCAGTGACCAGCCTTAATCCGGCCTAAGAGAGCTTCCTTGTTCTTCACTCTGGTGAAGTCAAATACTGACTGATGACATTTTTTTACTTGAACCTCGGCCAGATGCAGCCTTGTGACGTCATGCGTCGAGATTAAAAGGATTGACCAGTGACCAGCCTTAATCCGGCCTAAGAGAGCTTCCTTGTTCTTCACTCTGGTGAAGTCAAATACTGACTGATGACATTTTTTTACTTGAACCTCGGCCAGATGCAGCCTTGTGACGTCATGCGTCGAGATTAAAAGGATTGACCAGTGACCAGCCTTAATCCGGTCTAAGAGAGCTTCCTTGTTCTTCACTCTGGTGAAGTCAAATACTGACTGATGACATTTTTTTACTTGAACCTCGGCCAGATGCAGCCTTGTGACATCATGCGTCGAGATTAAAAGGAATGACCAGTGACCAGCCTTAATCCGGCCTAAGAGAGCTTCCTTGTTCTTCACTCTGGTGAAGTCAAATACTGACTGATGACATTTTTTTACTTGAACCTCGGCCAGATGCAGCCTTGTGACGTCATGCGTCGAGATTAAAAGGATTGACCAGTGACCAGCCTTAATCCGGCCAAAGAGAGCTTCCTTGTTCTTCACTCTGGTGAAGTCAAATACTGACTGATGACATTTTTTTACTTGAACCTCGGCCAGATGCAGCCTTGTGACATCATGCGTCGAGATTAAAAGGATTGACCAGTGACCAGCCTTAATCCGGTCTAAGAGAGCTTCCTTGTTCTTCACTCTGGTGAAGTCAAATACTGACTGATGACATTTTTTTACTTGAACCTCGGCCAGATGCAGCCTTGTGACGTCATGCGTCGAGATTAAAAGGAATGACCAGTGACCAGCCTTAATCCGGCCTAAGAGAGCTTCCTTGTTCTTCACTCTGGTGAAGTCAAATACTGACTGATGACATTTTTTTACCTGAACCTCGGCCAGATGCAGCCTTGTGACGTCATGCACGAGTTGTCCTTATTTTGGTCGGAAGTGGTCTGACCTGGTATTCTTTAGACCTTGCTTCCACCTGCGCTCTTTTACTCCGACAGAAAACACACGAGCTGCGGTCTTGTAATAACTATTTGTGTAGGGGTCTTTTATTTTATCCTGTTGTTTTCCGTAAACTGCCGAGTACTCGAAGTTTTTTTTTTTTTTTTTCTTGCTAAAATTATTCATTTACATACCCCATTTCAGTAGTAGTTCATGGTCTGCTTAGTCTTCATATGCATACACGTATATATATATAAAAATATATATATATATATATATATATATATATATATATATATATATATATATATATATATATATATATATTATATATATATATATATATATATATATATATATATATATATATATATATATATATATATATATATATATATTTATATATATATATATCGTTTGCCGATTGTTCCCTTGGTGGGTTGTTGCCCCCTTTGTGTTTGTTTTTCTTGCTGGCGAGTTAACGTGTGGTGGATGGTGTCAGACTTCGCCAATCGGGTCCAAGGTAGCAGCAACAAGTCAGGTCCTGGAGGGCAGAACGACCAGTCAGGTTCAGAGCGGCAGAGAGGCAGTCTTGGCAGCAGAGCAGCCGGATGGTTGTTGTATCAACTCTGTCTTGATCGTCCAGTGTTCGAGGAGGACGTCCATATTGTTTCCAAGGACGAGATGGTTGTCGTGTCGGCTCTGTCGAAGTTGTCCGGAATTGGATCGTGGCCCTCATTGTTTGAGGAAGTGTTCCCGTTTTGCTCTATGTATCTTTATGCCGCTTCAGTGTTGATTTTAATTATTTATTATGCTGCCTACTTTTTTTTTTTTTTGTATGTTGCTGCTCCTGATTTGTTAAATTGATTTATGTAAAATTTAATTACGTAAATTTTACCTTGCTGCCTCTGTTATTTATTTTCGATCATTTTAATTTTTTTTCTCTCTCCTGGACCTGACTCTCTTGTAAATTTTTGTAAATAAATTAATATTAAGGTAACTTTTTGGCTTTGTTCTACTCCTCCCCCCTTTGTTTGTCACCTCTCGTCAGTCATTACAGCCCAATTGCTTTTTTTTTAAGAACCTGTCGATCTCGAGAGGCGAAATCGTAATATATATATATATATATATATATATATATATATATATATATATATATATATATATATATATATATATATATATATATATATATATATATATAAAGGAAAGAACAAAAGACTTGTCATTCCTGTGTTTCCATTCTGACGGCCGCAAGATCCTAGTTGACACTATCATTACTTTCTGATGGTTGTGCGAAGGATATGTTCAGACCTTCTCCATCTTCCTTTTATTATTACCTCATCTGCACGGCAAACGTCCGTATTTCCCTTCTGCTGTCTGACTCCTAATATATTTCTAAAAGATTTATTTTCAAGTCGAAAAAATCTTTTAGATATAGTTTCTTTGTCACTCGATGATGGGCGTTCGTGTGGCAGTACCGATCGTTCTTAGGTTTATTTTCATTCTCATCTCTGTAAACGTCATTAGACGCATTCTATTCCGGTCGTTTCATAATTTTTATGTTGCTTTTGCTGATTAAGATAGCTTCATCTGCATATTATAAGTCTGTCATTTTCCCATTGTTTCTCTGATCGAGGTCTATTCGAACTCCAACTATCCTGTCTATGATGAAGCCTTAGAGAAGGGCGAACAGAACAGCAAAAGTGAAACAACATCCCTTTGTAGCACACCGATAATTACTGAAAATGCTCACCAACATGAACTTTGCATCTGCTTCGTGTAGGAATAATTTTAATTAAATTTACATCTCACACGGGGCTGCCATAATGATGCAATCAATACTTTCCAGTTTTTTTTTCTAAATCAACAAAAGCAACAGACAAAATAACGGAATCTTATTATTCATTAACTGAAATACTATTTTTTTCATAAAATAAATTTACAATAAATGAATATTGCAGTTGTTTGTTTGTTATTAATTTTCGCGACTGGGTAGATGGTTTATTTTTTTTCCTGGTCACCACTTATATTTAACCTGTAATATAAATATCTTCTGCAAAATGTATACTATTACGCATCACAGTTAAAAACGTTATAGCATTTGGGTGAATCATTCATCAGATTTGACTTCAAGGAAAAGTTTCTAGAGTCACTTGAAATTTGACCTTTGCTGAATACAAAAGTATCTGATCCCTTCCCCTACCGCCTGCTCCCCACCCCCCTCCTCCTAAAACAAATAAATGCATCAGATTCTGGTCACCTCTTAATAAAACAGACATTGACGTCAAGTCGCAGTCACTTCATATTATTTAAAGATATTTATTTTCTGACTCTTTTCAAACATGGGACTATAAAAAATAAAAATTATTGAAATCCCTCTGTTTTGTAGCTGGGGAAAAAATTCTGTTAAGTGTAGTTATTCGCCCTAGTCCTGTACAGCAAATCACCGCGACGGAAAGAGATTTATATTCTCTCTCTCTCTCTCTCTCTCTCTCTCTCTCTCTCTCTCTCTCTCTCTCTCTCTCTCTCTCTCTCTGTTTGTATCTGTAATCCGTGTTTCAAATTCCTTAAGGCTTCAAAACCGTGTGACATTCTTTTTCCATATATATATATATATATATATATATATATATATATATATATATATATATATATATATATATATATATATATATATATATATATATGTATATATATACAGTATATATGTATATATATATATATATATTATATATATATATATATATATATATATATATATACAGTATATATGCATATATATATATATATATATATATATATATATATATATATATATATATATATATATATATATATATATATATATATATATATATATATATATATATATATATATTGTTACAGACTGGACTTGGTTTGATAAGAATTTAAACACAAAATTATAATTGATGCTGCCACGAAACCAAGGGAGTCCAGTTTGTAAACAAAAGGGGATTTAATTGAAGACTTACCTCAGAATTTTCCTGGAGTTATAATTTAAGGTGGAAGGTCGCCATATTGGAATTTAGAATTCTTGTGCCAATTTACAGTGATTTATTTATAGAAACTTAGCAAATCAACAGTGCAAATCAACATTTAGTCACAATACAACATAATCCCTGAGGGGCAGATTCAGAATAGGGCACAGTAACAATAATGACATGAATTGGCAACAAGCAAGTGGATAAAAAATGGGGCCAATCTGCAATAATCAGTTCAATGATAATAATCCCATTCAGTCTGCCCTGATTACGTGAAATAGTAAGGCAAATGATGGTGTTCCAGGATGGAGGAATACTTCATAAGAACAGTTGGCCACAATGGAAACTTCTCTGAACTACGACCAGGAATTGTGGTGGCAGGTGGGTATGGAAGCATGGAATTGCGATTGTGCCACGTGTCCCTCCTTTTATGACTATTGTTGGAGCCTAACAATTGGTTTCGCTGTCCGTCGATGATTGTCACACCAGCGGAGCAGAGAAAATGTCGCACGTCCAGTGCAGATGAGATCAGACCAAGGAGTGACTTCTGTTTTCCCCAACATGGCGTCGTTGGGGAGGTATCTCGGTTCTGGCCAGCGTACCTGCAAGGAGTCATACACCAGCAAACTCACAGAGAAAAGGAGACCTTAGGACTAAAGCCTTACAGAATAAAATCCTACCACATCCCCTAAGTTTGATACGCCTGTTGGGCTTCCTGAACACTAATTGCTACCCCGTCTCAGGCGATGGGGGGAGACGGGGGTTTGGGTGTTGTTCCCGCATCGTACGATCTTTAAGGGGGGGGGGGGGGGAATCTAGGTGTGTTCTGGTAGCAGGGGGGTTTTGAAGAGGGAGACCCATTGTCTACCCTGCTTGGGCATTTCCTGTAGGCCGTGGGAGCATGCGTTCTCTGTCCATATGAGTGAAAAACATCTGAGTTTCGCCATATTGGTGCCAGCTATAAGCTAACTGAAATTATAATTCTCCCTATAAGTTAGCTAGATAGCAGCTAAACAGGTCCCCCCTTAAAAAAGGCCCTTCACACCCTTTCAGGTGTGAGGGTCTTAGCTAATTCCTCCCGACTGGCCCGTGACCCTACATAAGGTGGATTGTGGCTCTGCACATCTAAAGGAACCTACCTAACTGCGAAGAAGGGTTCTGAATTGGCTAATTTACAGGCCTAACCTACCTAAGGATATAGATACTTCTACTAACTGGCTAGGATGACGGGATAAATCTACGCCTAGACAAATGCACACTGTAAACACTTAACCTAACCTAACCTACTATCCCCACGACTCGGGCACTGCACGAACTTGCACTAAAGAATGGCACGTAATGAGTTATGATCGGCACTATGCTTTACGATTAACACGCAACAAATTGAAACTTGCTTAACCTGAAGGGTAATTCACAAGGTATGGTTAAGTAATATATCAGTTTGAGTCTAGAGTGTGTTAGAAGGAGGTTAGTTGGAAAAGGGTTAGTATTACAAAGGCCTAAGTGGTTAATGGTTAATGCTACGGGCTCAGAGGTCACACAGGCTACCCTCTCTGGGCAGGTGCCAGGATCGCTCTGAGATGGAAGCAGCACTGTGCCAACGGGCACGAGTGCCAAGACAGCTTATGGCTCTGACTCACGAGGTAAATTTCTTCCGCCCCTTCTTCTTCTTCGGGGACCTCCAGGGTCTGGCTAGGCCATTCCTAGGGGACGATGAGGGTACTGACTCTGAAGAATGGCCAGGAGTGCCGTCAGGAGCAGGATCAGGGGCAGCCTCACGGGCTACGGGCTGGCCTCCTACTTCGGCTGCTGCGACAACCGTCGTGGGAAGGGAACCAGCGTCTGCATCCTGGCCGGACAGTTCCTGGTCGACCAGAAAAGAGGTAACATCCAGGCTTGCCAGAGGGTCGTCCTCAGCAGGTGGAAGAGTGTGGGAAGAAGAAACGTCAGGGGTCGGAGGTTAGCACTGTGCAATGATCACAGCGGTGAGATTTGGGGGATCTCCCGTAGGAGGATCCAAGTCATGTTTGGGGCCCGGAACTGGCGCTGACTCAGGGCCCGGCTCGGGAAGTGCACTTGGCAGGGAGCATCCCTCCAAGATGGATGGAGCTTGGCACTGACCAGTGCTGGCAAGGGGCACTGGCAGTGAAGTAATGTCAGACAAAGCTGAAGGGGGACCCGGGGGATCGAGACCCCTCGGAGTCCCTGGCATGAGGTTGGACAGCGATTCCTGTCTTAATGGGAGGACTGGGCCTCTTAGTTTAGTGGAGTTGGCCGCTGTGGCTAGCCTACTGGGGCACTTTGCCCATCTCTCAGAGTGACCCCTTACGTTGCAGGGCCTGCAGCGGTAATTAGTTCGGTCCCCTTGTGGTGAGGGAGTAGTTTTTTGGTGGCCGTCCCGGCGCAAGACCCGCAGACTAGGCCTAGCAGGTGAATGCGATGGATTAGTATCGGCGGATGGGGGCACAGCTGTCACAAAGGCTGTGTCCCTATCTGAAGATGTGGTGCTGGAGGTGCTGGCGGAAGTAGTCAGGCAACAGAGTGGTGTGGGGGTGGGACATCCCCAGAGGATGTCTCGACCAAGCAGGAACTCCACTCCGTGCCTAATACGCTTGACAACGCCAAGACGATGCACCTTATCGCTCCAAGGGGTAATCACCCTGAGTTCAACTGTGGGGACGGTCAGGGACTGTTTGTCCACCCAGGTCACGGTCCACTTGATGTGCTCCTCTACCGTGGCACTGGCGGGCACCTGGGCCCGATCGATCAGACTAATGTCTGAGCCAGTGTTGGCAGTAGTTGGCAAGTGCACTGGGGGGCTGGAACCGTCCAGAGAAGCCACTGAGACGGACTGTGTCCAGACCCTCTCAGGGTGAGTTCTCTCCGGCGGCTCAGCTAAGGAGGCGGTGGCACTGATCATGTTCACGTGCCTGGGTGTGACCACATGTTTTGGGCATGCAGGATACCCAGCAGAGGAGTGTCCTGAAGCTCCACAGTCTCGGCAGGGGTCCCGGTGATATGTTGATCTCCCGGCAGTGACGGTATGCTGGGAAGCCGGTGTTAAATTAGGCGGAGAGGAGGACTGATGGTTGCTGGTAGGCTGCTGAGAGTTGTTGCCCTGCTGTTTGCCATCCTTATAGCGGCAATCGGCTTCGGCATGGCCATACCTTTTACAGATGGGACACGGAGGTTTGTTAGGCGGGCCGTTCCGCGAGCAATTGAGGCCTGAGAGGTGTCTGGGTGGTACTATTTTGCGCTGCAAAGTGCCATGGGAAGGGTTGTATGTCTCCCGGGCATCAGCTAAGCGGCAGGCTTCCTTGAGGGTGGCTGGCTGCTTATCATTAAGATACACAGCCAGAGGCCTGGGCGCACACTGGAAGAGATCCTCCAGCATGGTCCGGTTGAACACATCCTCGAAGGTGTTGCAGCGCAGGGATTCGAACCAGCGGGTCCCAGCCCGAGTATTGTGACAGGCCCATTCCGTCCAGGACCAGCCCGCGTCCTTGGCCATACCTCGGAATCGTTGTCTCCACCTCTCAGGAATAATCTCATACGCCAGTGCCACGGTAGAGGAGCACATCAAGTGGACCGTGACCTGGGTGGACAAACAGTCCCTGACCGTCCCCACAGTTGAACTCAGGGTGATTACCCCTTGGAGCGATAAGGTGCATCGTCTTGGCGTTGTCAAGCGTATTAGGCACGGAGTGGAGTTCCTGCTTGGTCGAGACATCCTCTGGGGATGTCCCACCCCCACACCACTCTGTTGCCTGACTACTTCCGCCAGCACCTCCAGCACCACATCTTCAGATAGGGACACAGCCTTTGTCTCCTCGATCTCTTTCCAATGCTCGGTGGGTGGCCTTAGCCTTACCGTCCAGGTGCTTGGTAAGCAGTAAGGCCCACTCAGCCAGGCTAACGTCACAGGTCTCGAAGAGGAATTCGATCTCTTCGAGCCATTGTTCTGGCTCATCTTCGGTCCATTTGCCAACGAGGTCATTGACTGTCGCGAGGGAGGTATTTGGTGCAAATGGGGTGAGGCTGGAGGCTTGTTGTGCTGCTAAAGCTTCTGCACTTTCTTGGCTCTCTCTAACTTGAGCTCCTTGTCTAAGAGTGCTAGTTCCTGCTGTCTTCGTCTTTCTTCTCTTTCTTCTTCTTGCTGTCTTCTCCGCTCTTCTCTTTCTGCTTCTTGCTGCCTTTGTTCTTCTTCATACTTTCTCTTCTCAGCGATCTGTTCCTTTACAAAGCTTTGAAGGGCCTGGCCGGAAAGACCGTCCTCCTTCCCTATATTCCTGAAGTATTGGTGCTCCTCGTTTGACATGTTACTGATGGGAAGGGGTGCTGAGTGAGTTACGTGGGTGTTCCCGGAGGAAGAGGTTTGTGACGATGAGGAAGTGTCCTTAGACTAGTGGCACTTCAATGAGTGGCACCTTTGAATGAGGTGGCACGGTGGAGGAGTGTGCCTTGCGAGGGTCACACTAGAGGAAAACATTCCTGAAGGAAGTCTAAGTCCTTATGGGCGGATACGCTAACAAATGGAGTGCTCCTGAAGGTTCTATGGTCCTTATGGGCGGATGCACTGTTAATGAGGTGCTCCTGAAGGAGCTGCAGTCCTTATGGGCAGAAACACCGGTTGTATGGCACCCCGTTTTTTCAATACAGGTGCAATGACGTATAAGAGGTTGCTTTGGTTGGGTGGCACTGTGGTGCCGGTGCGCTCCGTGGAGCAATGCAAAATGTCAGTGCATGAATTGGCACTGAAGGTGAGGTACTCTGCCTGAGCAGAAGGTGAGTAGGGAGTAGAAAGGAAAATGAGAGACTCCAACAGAAGGAAAGAGATAGGAAAGTGAAAGGAGAAAGATAAGTGCTTCAGTGATTGGGTGCTTAGCAGTGCTGCAGATTAGTGGCACTGAGAGAAATGGAACTGGATGTGGCACGAGTGGGTAGCTAGTTATGAGAACTAGTGGGCGCTGCCTGACATGAGGACAGATGGGCTACGAGGTAAGCACTCAATGTGCAATGGTTTAGCACTTGCAACACGCAAGTCTGAGATAAAATATACCCACTCCTGTACATCATTTGGAACACGTAACAAGATATAATATATATGCACTTTATAGTGCACGCTAAATGGTCTGGGTTGAAGCACTTGGAAAGAAAAAGCTAGTTTGCTTGAGTGATCCGCTAAGCACAAGCGTGCAGAAATTTCGCACTGAGTATATGATAAAATTTTAAATGGGTTAGAAATTTGAAATTTCAGGTTTTGTTGTTAATCTAATTCTTTGTATCTGCCTTTTATAATTTATGAGTTGATCCCCAAACTCATAAGTAAATTACGTTTGTCCCGTGAGAAAAAAAAATGCACTAATGCAAGAGGCGAGAGAAGAGGAAGAAAAAAAGAAAAGGTTTTCTCTCTCTCAGTGAGCAATATGTAATGGCACGTATTTGTTATGAAATTATAATCCCTTTTATTTTATGCTTAAGCGAAAATTAAATTATAGTTGTGAAAGTACGTTAAGTTAAATATATCAGGGAATGGCTACTGCTTGCTCTCAGAAAACTTAGTATGGTACCCGAGGGTGTTTCAAATTGTTTCACGACGTTTCTCGATTTTCGTTAAGCACACAAGGAGGAGGTTTGTTCCTTGAACGAACGTTGTGGGAACGAATATGCACGGGAAGCAGCTGATCGAGGAGACGAACTTGGAATTGGATGGATGGCGAAAAAGGAAGAAAACAAAAACAGACTGCACTTTCTTGCTAAATGTGGGTTTTAAAATGCGAAATGAATTATTTAACTTCGAATGTCAGCACTGTCTTTACTTTACGTTAATACTTTAATATGCACGGGGGGGGGGGGGGGAGTGTTAAATAACTACGCTGGGAACTGTTTTCCTTCCAACACTGGGACAGGTTGACACATGCGCGCTTTCAATACAACTGTTTCTGGCTGGCCGTATAAATGCCAGATATCGCTATACGGATTCCCGTAAACTAATCGTTATTTCAAAATTTATCACTGACCAAGAAATGTACATTTTCTTTGCCGTAACTATTCTGAAATAACCTAGTTTCTGGTCCTAGCTCACACATGCAAAATTCCCTAGCTACCACTTCCTAAATCCTAAGTACTCGTCGACAACTCCGACACTTTCGTCCTACACTCTAGAAATTTTGCGGGGCGAACATTTCGTGCCTTTTTCTGTGTCTCGTTAATATAAGAACCCTATGCGTTCCCTTGTTATGAACGCTTTTAATGCTACAGAGTTGTTGCGTTTTTTAACCCTTAAACGCCGAATCCCTATTTACAAAAACGTTTCCCGTATGCCGGCGGCGTTCGGGAGGTAGCGCCGAAGCGGAAAAAAAGTTTTTTTCAAAAAATCACAGCACGCTTAGATTTTAAGATTAAGAGTTCATTTTTGGCTCCTTTTTTTCTCATTGCCTGAAGTTTAGTATGCAACCATCAGAAATAAAAAAAATATCATTATCATATATAAATATTGGAATATATGTCAGCGAAAAAAAAAAACTTGTATATAATTGTATACAAATCGCGCTGTAAGCAAAACGGTTAAAGCTAATGAGTTAATTTTTTTAGTTGTATTGTACACTAAATTGCCATGATTTTGGTATATAACAGATTGTAAAACGATTAAAGCAACACAGAGAAAATATTATCACAAAATGATGCATGAATTCGTAACGCGCGGACGTAAAAAAAAGTTTTTTTAAAAAATTCACCATAAATCGAAATATTGTGCTAGAGACTTTCCAATTGTTTCAAAATGAAGTAAATTGATTGAATATTACTAGACTGTAAGTTTTTTTTTAGCTTACAATTGCATTTTTTGACCATTTCGATCGAGTTAAAGTTGACTGAGGGTTGATTTTTTTCTATTTATCGTTATTAATATGAAAATATTTCAAAAATGGTAAAAGCTAAAAGCATGATTTATTTTTTGTTGTATTTTACATGGAATTGCGCACATTTTGATGTATAACACTTTATGTAACGAATAATATAAAACGGCGAAAAAATTACGACAATGTGACTCAAGAAATGCTAGGATTTTCAGCGGAGTTTGCGCGCGCGGAGCGAAGGAAAAAGTTTTTTTCAAAAATTCACCATAAATCGAAATATTGTGCTAGAGACTTTCCGTTTGTTGCAGAATAAAGGTAAATGATTGATTGTTACTAGAATGTAAAAAGTTTGGCCTACGATTGCGTTTTTCGAGCATTTCGGTTGCGTCAAAGTTGACCGAATGTTAAAATTTTGTCAGTTATCGTGATTTAAATGAAAATATTTGAAAACAGTTAAGAGCTAAAAGAATGATTTATTTTTTGTTGTATTCTACATGCAATTGCGCACATTTTTACGTATAACACTTTATGTAACGAATAATATAAAACGGCGAAAAAATTACGACAAGATGACTCAAGAAATGCTGACATTTTCAGTGGATTTCCCGCGCGCGGAGCGAAGGAAAAAGTTTTTTTCAAAAATTCACCATAAATCGAAATATTGTGCTAGAGACTTTCCGTTTGTTGCAAAATGAAGGTAAAGGATTGAATATCACCAGAATATTAGATTTTTTGCTTACCCAAAAAAGACCCAAATAAAAAAAAAAAAAAATATATATATATATATATATATATATATATATATATATATATATATATATATATATATATATATATATATATATATATATATATATATATATATACAATACATATATATATATATATATATACATTCATACCTACACATATATATAATATTATATAGTTTTTTACTTTGGTACGGATACATAACTAAAAGGAATGCTTGTGAAAAACTTTGAATGAAACGGGGGGATTCCAGACACAGTCCGAGAAGCTTCCACGAAATAGGGTCCCTCTGAAATGAGAGATATGCACATTATACGCCAGTAATGAAAATAGACAAAAGAATAATGAAAAGCTGCACTGAGGGTGCCAAAGGAGTAATAAAGAATTAATACTGCCGATGCAAGAGGCGCACGGACATTAGACAAGGGATTCTTTCTGGCTTTCTATTTAAGCAAATGTTACGAGACATAAGCGTGACTGAAATGGGGCTCTTCCAAGGGCACTTTACCGTAGCAGATTTTCCGAGGGCGCGTAGAAGGCAGTCCGTGGATGACTTGCGATTTCCGAGGGCGAGTTTCTTCCACGTGGTGAGATGAAAGGGCTTCCGTAAAGGGGCAAGGCGATGGGGACTCCTCGAAACTCCAAGCAATGGCATGTGGGCTCGAGGCAGGCCAACGGTGGAGCGAACACTTGGAATGCGGTCGAAGGGCACGAGGAAAAGTATACTTTGGAAAGGGCCACGTGGGTAGGGTGCAAGGGCATCGATGGGACCAGGTGTTGGGGACGTCTTCATTCCATATCTTCCAGCCCGCGTGTGTGTCTCGAGACCTCATGGGTTTCTGCTTTTATCCCCTCCTATGGGGCAGGGGGTGCGTCCAACACAGGGGTTTTGACTCATATGCACCTGCTGCCCGCAGGGGAGGCTTTCCCTGTAAGAAAAACGCCCAAGACAGATCACTTTTGCCTCGAAGGAAAGTTCTGTTTTAAAAAGGGAGTGGCCTTAATCTTTTAACCCTTTGTATTCTGACCATGCTAAGTCGATAGACAGATGGTCTATCGATCGGGCAACTGGCAATACATAAAAACAACAGAACAACCAACAACAACAAAAGAGGGGGGGGAGGCAATTTGCTAACGAATTCTTGCTAATCATAATATATATATATATATATATATATATATATATATATATATATATATATATATATATATATATATATATATATATATATGTATGTATGTATGCATGTATGTATATGTGCATGTGTGTGTGTGTGTGTGTTTGTGTGTATAGAGCGAGAAAGAGAGTTAGAAAGGGGAGATGAAGAATGACATTAATTATTCCTTTCACAGAATTAAACGACTTTCACGCCAAATTTAACTTTAATGTTCAAAATAATTATATAGTTAAATTATTGATGATTTTTTGTTTGTTGACGCTAAAGCATGCACACTTTTGAACTTGCAAACGCAATGAAGATAACTTGCACACGGTGCTAAGAAAACGCATTCTGTATTCCATATGAAAGAGTCGCGTTTTAAAGGCTTGCATCGTCATAAATTTCATTGATGTGACTAAATTATTTGCATGATTTCTTCTATTTAATTCCTCCTTTCTGAGCAAAGGGGAAAATGATATTATCAACGATCATCATTAACCATAAAAGATTTTATCCCCCGTTACGCAGGAACATTGTTCATTAAACACTAATCCGACATCGCAGCCCACCTGAATAACGAGTCCTAGATATGCAGACGTTGACATGTCACAGTATATTTTATTCTTTTTCTCGTTATCGAAGATGCGCCTTTCGTACTTATATACGAGGAGGGGAAGCAGAGCAGTATTTCCCCGATTTTCTCATGGATAAGTGAAACTTATAACTAGAAGAGAAGTGACGAAATATTGTAATATGCCAAACTGCATATCACGACTGTTTTGCCTATTTCAGGCTTCTTTCTTTGAGTCTGAAACTTTATAAATTGTCTCCTGACAGAAAGTAGGCCTAAAGATTTTGACTTTTCGTGACATTGCTCCTCTAAACAACTGTCAGCCGTTGTCTGTCCGTCCGCACTTTATTCTGTCCGCCCTCAGATCTTATAAACTACCAAGGCTAGAGGGCTGCCCTCAGGTCAGCTAGAATTACATACCAGAGATTGTATGTGTATTGGACACTTGCAATATTATTGTGAGAGTAAAATAGCAGTATTAGACAATTTCTTAGCCAGACAAGAAGAAATTAAATTATCTATTGATTCAGAAGTTTACACAGAAATATCAAAAAACTAAAAAGAAAATTAAATCTAATTAAGAGAATAATTACCCATTGTTTAAAAATTATTGAAAAAATTAATAATCAACTATACAAAATCATTTAACTTTCATCCCATTCAATTATACTATTATTCAATGGAACATAAACGGTTTGAAAACAAGAATGCACTTGGGTGAAATACAAAGACTCCTAAAACAACATGAACCAATGTGCATATGTTTACAACATGTTAATGATCCAGTTCCATCAATATGTAATTACTTTCTAGCCTCCTCCGTTTCAGGAGAAGGCAAGTTAGGAACAGCAATATATGTTCATAATCGCGTAACGTATGATAAAATTACAGTTAATAGTAATTCATTTCAAATTTCTTCAATTCGCCTGCATCTAACAAACAAATCTAGCTTTTTAGTCTGCAATCTTTATAATCAACCTAATGAAAATTATGATATGGCTGATTTATTAAACATTTTATCACAGTTCAATGAACCTATTTTAGTTTTAGGTGATTTTAATGCTCACCACCCTTTATGGGATGCCAGTATCATAGATGCAGATAGAGCAGGTAAAGACATAGAAAATCTAATACTTAATTACAACTATTGTTTAAATGAAAATGAAACCCCAACATACTTTTCAAAAACTCATGGGACCCTATCATCTGTAGACCTGTCTATTTGTTCCACCTCATTAGTAGACAGATTGGAGTAGAATACTCTAGATGATCTTTATACCAGTGATCACTACCCAATTGTAATCACATGTCTTGAAGATAATCATCAACAATTTGTACCAAAATTTAATTTTAAAAAAGCTGATTGGGAAAAGTATAATTTAGTTACCAAAAATTGTTTCCCCTTTCCAAAGTAACAATGATCACAATGAAATTAATTCATATTTTACAGATTTTGTAATTAGTTCTGGACACAAATCAATACCAATGACTACTTTATAAACCAAAAATAAATCCTGTTCCATGGTGGTCTACAGAACTTTCAGAAATTATCAAACTGAAGCACAAAATAAGTAGACGATTAGACAGACTAAACCAAAGATATAAGAAATTATATAAAAGTAACAGATATACATTGAAAGTCTTAGTATTAATAGCATTGGAAATTGATTATATCAAACCTTTATTGAATAAAATATCTGCTCAATTCAGGAAAAAAGTTATTAGTAATATGAAGTCATCTTGGGATAATTACATTTCCAATTTCTCAAACGACACTGTTAAACAAATGTGGGATAGATTTCGAAAAACTAATGGCAAATATAGTCGATCACCTAGATCCCCAATATTACATAATGGAGGAAGAGTTCATGATTAAAAGAAATATCAAATATAATAGGTCGCCACCTAGAATCAATAAGTAATAGCTTGAATTTAGACGAACATTTTCGAAATAGAAAAAAAATGAAGAAAAAATTATAATTAATTTTGAAACAAGTCAACAACTATACTACAATGTCCCATTTACGTTAGAAGAATTTGATGCTGCATTAAAATCTTGTAGTAACTCTGCCCAGGAAAAGATAATATCTCCTTTGAACTTCTTATACATCTTAACATTAACCCTCTCGCCCCCAAAGCACGTACCTGTACATGTAGCAAAACTCAGCCTTTAACCCCCAACCACGTACGCGTATGTGTTCTATAGTTATGCATGATTAACTAGCCATTACACAAATTATTCGTATTTTTTCTTTATTTTTATCTTCCCTCTCAATGAAAGGGCATTTAGACATCTCATAGGCCATTTTCGATGCTCACACAGTAATTTACAATCATGTACCTTCACAATGACAGCAAAATCACTCAAATTACTCGTAAAGTAACCGTATGGTAAGGATTTGAAAAAAAATTTCTACATAGCGTGTTTTCAGTCACGCCTGCGGCTAAACTTGACTTTTCATATACGTACGCTTGACAATATTTTTCTCCACTTTATTTTCTCGTAATTACCAAAGTTTTTATACTATTGTAAAACTAAAGACTTTCGCTTTACAACAAAATTATATTCAGATGTGTTTGTGCAACATCTTACTTACTACAGTCAATTATTTTACGTTTATTCGCTTTTTTTTTTATCTTCCCTCTCAATGCAAGGGCATTTAGACATCTCATAGTCCATTTTTGATGCTCACCCGCTAATTTATAATCATTTACCTTCACAATGACAGCGAAATCACCCAAATTACTCGCAAAATAACCGTATGGTAAGGATTTGAAAAAAAAATTCTACATTACGTGTTTTCGGCCAAGCCAGCGGCTAAACTTGACTTTTCATATACGTGGGCTTGACAATTTTTTTCTCCGCTTTATTCTCTCGTAATTACCAAAGTTTTTATACTATTGTAAAGTTAAAGACTTGAGCTTTACAACAAAATTATATTCAAATGTGTTTGTGCAACATCTTACTTACTACAGTCAATTATTTTACGTTTATTCTTTTTTTTCTTTTTTTATCTTCCCTCTCAATGCAAGGGCATTTAAACATCTCATAGGCCATTTTTGATGCTAGCTCTCTATGGAGAGACAAAGGCAGTTCACCACATTCAACTTGTAACGATGATTTTGGTGATTATCTAAAGGCTCCTGAGCATATTCTAAGGCCTTCATTGTGAACAGGGTCTAACATTTTCAGAACTTCGTCAGATGCCGAGCCATATACTTTGCTTCCATAATCAATGATGGACAGAACTGTTGCCTTATACAGCACAGTAAGGGTATGTCTATCGGCTCCCCAAGTAGTGTTCGATAGTTTTCTAATTAGATTTAATGCTCTTTTACTTTTAGATTTTACATATGTAATGTGGGCTCTCCAGTTCAAGTGGGTATCAAATACTAATCCCAAAAATTTTGCTGTTTGGCCAATTGGTATACTATGGTTTCTGATTTTTAAATATATTTCTTCACCTTTTTTTCCACTTTTTATTTTATAAAACATGATTGCTTGAGTTTTATCTATGGAAAATTTAAAGCCTACAGATGAGGCCCATTCATCTATTTTTTACTATGCTTTTATTAATGATTCGTTCTGCATGTTTTATTCGGGATGCTGAATAATATATGGCAAAATCATCCATGTACAAGTTACTTTTAATGCCAATAAGTAGATTTTTACTGATATCATTAATTGCTAAAGTAAACAGTGTTCCACTAAGGACGCTTCCCTGTGGAACACCATTTTCAAGTGGAAATATTCTAGACAGATCATCATCAATTCTCACCTGAAAATTGCGGTTTGTCAAAAAGTTCTGTATAAACCTAGGTAAATGTCCACGGATGTTGTTGTTTTGTAAAGTTTTTAATATAGCATACCTCCATGTGGTATCGTATGCCTTTTCAATGTCAAAAAAGACAGCTACAGTAATTTGTTTTCGTTCAAAACCTCTACGTATATGGTCTTCTAAGTTACAGAGAGAATCCAATGTGGATCTGTTACACTGTGACCCAAACTGAGTGGGAGTTAAAATTTTATTTTCTCGAAATGTGCCATGTTAGTCGAGCATTTACCATTTTCTCTAACAATTTGCATAAGCAGCTTGTTAAAGGAAATTGGTCTGTAATTATTTACATTACTGGGATCCTTTCCAGGTTTGGGGATAGGAATTATTATAGCTTTACGCCATTCATCTGGAAATAAATTTCGAAGCCATAAATTATTATAAAACTCTAATAAGTATGACTTTGCCAAAGGTGCTAAGTGGCATATCATCTCAAAACAAATATTGTCACCTCCAGGAGCAGATTTATTGCTGTTCGAGAGAGCATATTCCATCTCTGACATACTAAATTTTCTATTATAATATATATCGTCAATTGTTTCAAAATTTATTGTTATTAATTCTATTTTATTTTTTTTTGTGCGGAAGTGTTCATCTAAATTCTTATCACTACTTACATTTGCTAAATTTTCTCCCATTATATCACTTATTTCTTTTGGATCAAGTGTTCTTCTCCCATCCTTTAATATGGCATGTCTAGGGGGTTTGACATGGGTACCATTTATTTTCCTGAATTTTTCCCATATTTTTCATATGGGAGTATTATTAGAGAGATCTGATACGTATTTCCTCCATGAAATGATTCTTCCTTGAATTACTTCTTTTTTAAATTTTGCAGATATTTTGTTGTATACAGGTTTTAATGTATCAATTTCTAGTAATAATACAGTCATTTTTTGTAAAGTTCTTTCTATTATCGGTAATTTTTTATTCATTTTATTGAACTTTCTATTCATATTATCTAATCGTCTCCCTATTGAGTGTGTCATATTTATTAATTCTGTTAACTCATCAGACCACCAGGGAACTTTTTGTTTTGTTGGATGGGGTTTTGACTTTGGTATTGCTTTATCAGCAGCATTTTTAATGAAATCAACAAGAAATTTATTAGTTTCATTATGGTCTTTTAAATATTCAAATTTTGGGATATTTCTAGTGTGCATTTCATATCGCTCCAAATCTGCTTTATAAATGTTATAGTGAGGGACATGTTTTGCAGGATTACTTTGCAATAAGGAAATTAATATTGGGAAATGATCACTGGTGTGCAAGTCATCAACTGTATTCCAATCCAATCTGTCAACTATGCTTGTTGTACATAAAGTTAAGTCTACTGAGGAAAATGTTCCACATGTTTTTGAAAAATATGTGCTAATTTCATCATTTATACAGCACATGTTGTTGGAATCCATGAACTCTTCTATTTTACTACCTATTCTATTTGAGTTTGTACAATGACAGTCCCATATTGGGTTGTGGGCGTTAAAATCACCTACTATTAATGTAGGTTCCTTGGCATTGTTAAGTAAATCTTTAAGTTTATCAATGTCGTAACTTTTATTAGGTTGGTTATATAAGTTATAAATTATGTAATTATCATTTTTTATTCGTATTTTAATACTTGATATTTGCAAGTCATTAAAATTTACAGCTACTCTGTCATAACATACTTTGTTATGTACATATATAGCAGTACCTAAATTTCCTTCTTCTTCTCTAGATGTAGATACTAAGGTATATTTACCTATTTTTGATATTGTTTTGTTGACATGTTGTAAACATATTATCATTGGCTCATATTCCTTTAGTAATCGTTGTATTTCTCCCAAATGTAATCTGGTCTGTAGACCATTTACGTTCCATTGTTTAATATAATTATTGAAAGTATAACGTTAGTGTGTTCAAGTGTTATTTTCTTTTTGTGGATCATCAATTTGCATTTTTTCTAAAATCCTATTTACAATATTTATTTGTTTTTCTTTATAAGACATTATGTGTCCAATGCACATACAGCCCTTTTCGTGAGTGTCCAAACTAGTAGTTTCTTTATTTCTGTAACTTATAAAATTTCGTATAGTGTTTGTTAAACTGTCTTTTGTTATGCTTTCATTTTTGTTGCACAGTTCAATGAAAAAACATTCATTACATCCACGTGTTTTCGTGTGCCGTTTTTTCATTTACTCTTGCTGCACCTATTGTTGGTGATGGGGTAATCTCTTCTCCCATCACATAATCATTTTTGTTAATGGTTTGTTCCTCTACTATTTCTTTGGTGTTCTGGGTATCTGTTTCTATTGGTTTTATTATTACTTTAGGAGACAAAGGTATTTTCTTATTATTTGGTTTATGTTCTTTCTTGGGGTCTCCCGCCTTTATTTTAATGGATGTATCTCTAATAATAGTTGGTTTTTTGTTGGTCTTGGGTGGAGTTCTCTCTAACGGTCTCTTTTTTTCTTTAATTTCTAATTCATCAGAACTATCTTTTAATATTTCTGTGGTGCTTGTATTGTCTTCTAGTGATTCTATTTCTCTTAAAATCTCAAATGAATTTGAGCAAAGATTTGTATACATTTCTTGGTCCTTTGCTATGTTGGTTTCTTTTTGCAAAGTGGTTATTTTTCTTTGAGACTGACCTATCAGGGTTTTGTTATTCTTATTTATTTCCACTTTTGTTTCTTTGTTTGATCTTATTGCTGCAGAAAAAGTTCGTTTCTTAGCGGGATCATGCATTCCTCTAACCTTTAATTCTAATTTGGCCTCTTTTATAGGCATTCCTGTCCTTTCCTGAAGTAATTTCAATTCTGTATTGTATATGTAATACATACACTCCTTTGATCTTGCATGGTGATTTTGTCCACAATTCACACATTTTGGTTCACCACACTTCCATTGTGTGGCATGTTTGTCAGATCCACAGTATGCACATACAGATGTATTATGGCAATTTTTCCTTGTATGTCCATACATACTACAGTTTTGGCACTGTAGTGGTTTAGGGACATACGGTCTAAGTTCTCTGCTTTGGCCTAAGATTTTAATTTTTAAGGGTATTTCATGGCCTTCAAATTTTATCTTTGCTATTCTTAGTATTTTTTCATTACTCTGTCTACTAGCTATGTTGTAAATTTCGCAGTCTTGGATATTGTTGTACCTTTTTTCAAGGGAATCTAGCAATATTTTCTTTTCTATTGGTTCATCATTATCAGGGAGCACTATGGTACCCTGTACACTGTTCATATTGTCATGTTTTTTAATATGTACGTTAACATTAGCAATATTTTTTATATTTAAGTAATTTTCCGATTGATTTCTTGTAGTGGTTTCTATCAACCACATCTGTTCTTTTACTTGTCTGAATGACATTTCAGTAGTTGAATGTCGATTCAATAAGAAGTTTTCTAATTTCTATGGCGATATTTTTTTCTCCGTTTCTAATGTTAGGAATCTTGACCAGCTTTCACTCCCAAAGAGGGAGTCGAAGTGGGTCAATGTTGGGTCAAGATATTTGTTTTTTTTTGGCTTGTTTATAATTGGAGAATAGGGCTCCAGTGTAATTGCGTTCGTATTTTTTTCTGATTTTTCCAGAGTGAGGTCAGAGGAGGTTCCTGCAGTCGTTAACTGTGCCGAATCGCTACCATCAAAGGGTCCAGGGGTACTTAAATCTTCAATACAACTGACCATTAAGATTAAAGTAAATTAGAGAGAGAGAAAAAAAGTAAATAAACCTGAAACCTTAAAAAGATATCATCAGCCTTTCATGGGGTTTATTCTTCCGCCAATGGCACAAGTGAGAACCGACTCCCAAATGTCCGCGTCCCTACCCTACCCCAAAGGGGATGGCACAACATGATTAGAGTGGCTCAAGTGTAAGCCAAACCCGCTTGCTAGGACTGAGAGCATTACTAGAATACAATCATCCCCACCCTAATCACATTATGGGCAAACTGGACAGAATGCCGAGAGTCCTATTCCCAGAACTAGACCCCCCGGGAATCCGTGGTCCAGTCCCGTAGAATAGTTCCACGTGAAAACTCAGGTCCGAACATTATCGGGCAGTTGATGGTCCAGCCACGGTTCTCACTGTTTAGCTTCGGATATAAACCCAATCCCAGCTATGATACCTTTTCCTATTTACCAGGTCCAAGAAATTTGTACGAAAGTGAAAATATCCACGCCATTTAAATCGAAAGGTTTGTAGGTGTTCCGTCAGGGCCCGGGCTCTTATTCTTCGTAAGAACGAAGAAGAAAAGCCAGGGCCCCTTACCCCCTCACCACGTGAAGGAACCTACTTCGAGGGGTTTTTAATAAATGTTTATCTGGTCAGATTGCCACGAAGAAAATTTCTGAAAATTTCAGATATGGTGGCGATAAATGCTTTGCTTAATGTTGGAATTATTCTACTCCTCTCGGAGGGGGATAAACGAGAGATGAATAAAGTAAAATATTTGTTTTTACGTATTAAAACCTCCTTTTCACAACTCATGTCCGTATAATTTGCGATTCGTTAACCCACAAATTAAATTGTGCAGGATAACCCTTCCAATTGACACAATACTTCGTTTTGCTGCCTCTCCTCCTCCTGTCTAAGATGGTGATGTCATAGGTTTCGGGTAATTCGGTAGGTATTAATTCTTCTCTGTAGAATGTGCCTTTTATTTCTTCTCCCGCTAAATCTTCTAAGATGTAAACTGTGGGATTTTGCAGAGTGATGAGCTTCTTGATTTTAAAAATTTCTAGAGTGTTTTGAACAGTATACCCCCTCCTGAAAACTGCGTTCCGGTTTTCGTCAGCTATACGTACGGTGCCTCCAACGTTCAAGGATGAAGTGACGCGACTCATTGTGGGAAAAGCGTTTTTGTACATTCTCGAGAATTGATTTTTAATGTCTGCTTCGCTTCTCATAGTGTGCACCTCCTCGAGCGTGTGCCCCTGCCCCAAACTCTTGTGCGGTAAGTTGCTATAACTGTTAACTATGTCTCGCAGAACATTAATATATTTCAACGTGTTGTTGTGTGTGAGGTATCTGTATATGTGGTTTTTAATAGTTCTTATAACCCTTTCAGCTATAGAAGCTTTCATTTCCCTCGAATAGACGCTATATAACAATACATTTTTACTTTTCAGATAATTCCTTACATGCTGGTTAATAAATTCCCTACCTTCATCACTGTTCAGGCGAGACAGACCTGATAAATCTGCAGATTTTATACCCGTTTTTAGCGCATTGCACACAGTAAGGCCATCCCTCTTTTTCAAAGGAAGAATGCGTAAAATCCTCGAAAATTGATCAATGAAAATCAGGAGATATTTATAAGCTTCATTGTGTAGAGCCAGTTTCGACATGTACGCCAAATCTGTGCTGGCCGCTGCTTGAGGTTTAGTTGATATGATTTTCCTTCTAAGGAAACGTTTGCACGTGCTTTTGTGCAAGGTATATGAAGGTTGACTCTTTAAAAAATTAACGACGTCCGCTCTAGTCACGTTTTTTTCTACCTTCCTCGCTGCTTTGATTAGTGCATTCACACCGCTGAAACATGATGATTATGTCACATTGCCATATAAATCCCTAAGCAGTCGTAACTGTTCTTCAGTCATATTTGTACGCGATTTGATATTCGGTCTCTTTGAGAATATTCGTTCTGAGCTGCAACAATTCAGGTGTTGACTGTGCAAAGTCTACTAATAGATAACCGTATCAGTTATGCGTTAAAGCTTTTTTGTATATGTCAGAAAACTCCACACCTCTCCGCCGACCGAACAATTGCCTGCCCAAAGTTTCAATTTGACCAATGTCACGATTCTTCATGAGGATGTAATGGGAGCAATTGAGACTGATGCTCCTACTGAATTTACCTGAGTGGAACACGTTCTGGGTTATGAAGATCACCGATATATTCGAATGCCGTCCGGCGGTGAATGCTTGGGTCACGAATTTATTGTCGCTAGCTTCGAGAAAACAATCATCAAGTACAAATAACAGTCCTTTACTACCACCCTCCACTCTTTCCGTGTAATCGAAAGGGTTCAATATCTCTTTGGATACTTTTAATTTGGTGCTTATGGTGTGATGACTTTCCAGAGGGTGTTCACTCACCCCGTAATATAAAATACAGTGAAAGTTAGCCTCATAAATTTCTATTATGTTTTGACACAACACAGATTTCCCACTATTGCTGAAACCTGCTATGATAATCCGCATAGGAACAGCGAAAAGGTTTAAGATTTCTCCTTGCAAAGGACCAGTTTCCATGTTTATAGTTCAAGGTGTACTGAGAGGATGCGATGATCTGCGTGTTGTTATATATTAAGGTGAAGGTTGTAGAGAAAAATGAAGATTGTAGAGAAAATTAATTTTAATAAATAACATTTTTTATTGACATATGTATATATTACAGGGCATATACATATGTATATTTTTAAGCTGGTGATGGTTATATACAAGCAAGCATTTGTTTTTTATTCACAGAGCGAGTGATGCGAATACTCTGACTATAAAACATATTTACATTATTTGAAAATTACACATATATATATACAAACAAGGCATTTAGGCTGAGTGAGTGACGTGTATACTCTTACTATGGTGCATATTTACATTAATTGAAAAACTGTACATTCTTCTCACATGCGTCTATTAAAACTCAGCTGTCTTTTCTTGGCAGGTGGGAAGGGCATCAGCTTAGCCCATGCAGGTTGCAACAGCTGCTGTTGCTGCCACTGTTGCCGCTGCTGCTGCTTCTGCTGTTGCTCATCCACCAATTTGCTGTCCACTCTCCGTCTTTTAGAACAACCTTTTATCAGGGGGTACTGAATCGACAGAGTAAAGGGTTGTACATCGGGAATTTTGGATGTACTTGTCATAGGTGGAGGGAAGGGCGGCGATGGTGCTCGAGGTAATGACCTTCCCTAACGGTTTCCTCTAACTTGCTCACTGCAATCTGTGGATGTCCATAAGCGATAGATTTAAATGGAGTGAGGTAATATCTCTTGTCCTCTAAAGGACATAGAGCTACCTTTCTCTGCTGGGTGTGACACATTGTTCCCTGTATCATTTGCAAATTGTGCACTGTAGTGTGCGTAATCTCATTATTTTTTATTACATCCAGGTATAGACTATGACTAATGGTTTTTTGCCTGCAACTTTGAATCCCCTTTAAAGTATTGCACCGACTGTTTTGTGTTTTGTAAGAATACACTTTAGGTTTAACGCCGATGAATTCTCTGATGAGTTCAGCTCCTGTTTCGACTTTAACAAGTCCGAGTTTTCCCTGGCATGAACCGTCATACGTTGTGTGAGTTTTAGGGAAGTTACTCAAATCCAAATGGGGTTTGAGCACATCCTTCAATTCGTGTGTGAGATCGTCCGTTTCTAGGGAGAAGATCAAACTGTCGGTGTCAGTGTACAGAAGCTTAACTCCCCCGCCATTCAGTTTTTGAAGAACGTCGTAGTGGAACTTGTACATCATGTCCTTTGCCAGATCCAGTATTCTGAATCCGATATAGATCCGGGATTCAGCTTTGACAGTCTCCTTGCAGTGATTCACAATGTACCGATATTCCTCCAACCTCTCAAAAGATTTGTACGTATGCTTAGACACATTTCTAAGCAGCGAGGTTTCGTCGGTGGTAACAACAGTCCTGGTGGAATAGTTTAAAGGGTTTTTAATGGTTACACCAAAAAGACCATTCATCAAGATTTTGATGGTGTTCCTCTTGTCGGGGTCCGTTTCTTTCGCTCTCCTCTCTGCATTCTCAGCAATGTATTCCCTCAAATAATATCCCCTGCTCGAACTTGTAAACTTTCCTTATCCTCTCCACTTCCAAACCCGAGTCTTATCAGCGTTTGTAAAAGAGGAAGACAGATCAGATGGATTCGCTGGATGCGCGTCTGTGTCGTGGGATCGAGACTCGGCAGTGCCCGTCCATTTATCACTTATAAATTCCCCTTCGGTGATAATTCCCCATCGGGGATATTCCCGAGGTAGCGTGGATTTGATATTAAGCGATATTTGTAGCTTCATGGTCGTATATAAATCACGGTGTGATAAAAAAATGTCATAAAAAGAGCTGCGTGTTCCAAACGTACCAAAGAACTATCATGGTCGAGGTGGGTTAATGCCGAAGCTAAGTACAATTTCCCCGCTCTCGACGGGTAAATAAAGTACACCAGACTCGGCGTTAACTTATACCTCTCTTGATAGCTCAGTGGTTAGCGTCGACTGGATTCGCTGGATGCGCGTCTGTGTCGTGGGATCGAGACTCGGCAGTGCCCGTCCATTTATCACTTATAAATTCCCCTTCGGTGATAATTCCCCATCGGGGATATTCCCGAGGTAGCGTGGATTTGATATTAAGCGATATTTGTAGCTTCATGGTCGTATATAAATCACGGTGTGATAAAAAAATGTCATATATATATATATATATATATATATATATATATATATATATATATATATATATATATATATATATATATATATATATATATATAGAGAGAGAGAGAGAGAGAGAGAGAGAGAGAGAGAGAGAGAGAGAGAGACAGAGAGAGAGAGAGAGAGAGAGAGAGAGAGAGGGAGAGAGAGAGAGAGAGAGAGCTTATTTCACTTATAACCACAAAGGCATTTATTTCAATACTACTTGACTAGCGAAGAAAGTTCTCCCCTCCCCTCCCCCCCTGACGGAAGGGATAACCTTAGGCAAATTGAAAACTTGCATTTATTTGATCGCATTCACCATGAAGCCCGAGGTAGCCTCGCTTTGCTATGCGGCCTTAGCTCTGAACTTTGGCCGTAGCTAGCGTCACTGAGATATTGGTGCAGCTGAGATCCTCTGCCGCTGATGGCGCTGCCTTCCTGCAGTGAGGGCTTCTTCCACCCAAGGTCTAAAGAATACCAGGTCAGACCGTCTCAGCGTTACTGCACATATTTGTGACGTCACTGGTATGTGGCCATAAAAGAAAACCAAGAAAACAATAAAATGAAGGGTCTCTATGGGAATTGTTTGCCCACACCCATTCTCTCTCTCTCTCTCTCTCTCTCTCTCTCTCTCTCTCTCTCTCTCTCTCTCTCTCTCTCTCTCTCTCTGTGTCACGACCTTGGGTGAGAAAGGTCCCCGTTAATCTCCAGGTACTGCTGAATTAAAGGATTGAATAACCCTCCATATGTCTCTCTATTGCAGTTTGGCTAATGCAGTAGGTCTAACCGTGTAAATCCGGCCCAGGCGTGTCTCTCAAGACAAAAATAGTTAAGAACCTCATGTTCATATTTTACAATTTCTTCCACATCATTCAACATAAGACAAGGATAAGAAAATTCTCTTTAAATTTCGTGCTGTTTAATGAAAGTACACAGAAACAAGAAAGCAAGTAAAACTTTTTAAATCTTTATTATGAAAGTTATTTTGTTAATTTTGCATACTTTCTCTTTTGATTTCTCTCAGAAGACATGTTTTTGTTTAGAACTCTTATCCCAAGAAACATGCGGCACCTGACAAATAGGGCAATAACCTCATTAGGTAAATTTACATATTGATGCATGTAAGAAATTAAAATTTTGGTAGCGTCTTTCCCAGGTTTCAGTGACTTCCCTCCATGATAGCAGACAAAAATTCTTTCCATTTTTTTAAGCTCACTGAAGAAAAAAACACTCGGTGTCATTAAGCCATTTTCCTGACTCCAGCTAGCTGCCTCATTCCATGTCCCTTCCCCAGGTTTTATGTGGGAACCAAGATGTTGGAACTGTGGAAATCTAAAAGCTATATATCCACCTAAATAGCTCAGTCCTTCTGTTTTCATCTCATTTTCCAGTTCTAAGGGGAGTATAGCATCATCACAATCTTTATCTGCAATATCATCCATCTCTAAGTTGTCAGGATCAAGAGAGGCAAACAGCATAGCAGATAAACACAGTTCCTGGTCTAAGTTGTTCTGGTCACAATCAATTGCCTGTACACTGTTACTTGAACATTGCGATATACTGTGTACCATAGTTATGTCCTCATTTTTCTTTTCAATATTGCAGTTCTCAGCAACCAGCTGGCTTTCCTTTCCTAAAAGATGTGACCTAATTCTATGTTTAAAAGATACAGGTGAGAGATGTTCATATGCAGCACCTTTTTGCCTTAGACTAGCAAACAGATGCTCCAAGCCATCCTGGTTTAGCCTATATGTTAATATGTATGAAATGCCATACCTTGACTTGACCATTTCGTAAAGTTTCTTTAAAGACTCCGAAGATACAACTAATCCTTTCTGAAATTGATACATGCACTTACTTCCAATGACTTTCAAAGTCTTTGCAGTATCTATCATACAGTTTAATGTGTTTCTTTGTACTTCAAGATGAAGTCCAAATGCATGTCTGGATGTTTTTTTTATCGAAGGGCACTCTGGAATTCATCAGATCAAACCATGAGTCGCACCGGTGGATGAATTGACCAGTCTCTTCCCACTCTTTGCTTTTCAAAAGTCCTTTGTTTCCAAAGTATTTCAAAATCTTCGCAGTTGTCTCAGACAGTAGTTGAGCTGCAAGCCTTACATTCATTCTTTTAACACCAGCAACAGTAATATGTTTATCGGATAAGCGATGCGTTGTCTTCAGATCACCCACACTTCTCATGATAAGTTCTCTAACACATCCACTCAGTACACGTTTCTCATTCGGTAACTGAAAACCTGAATCTAGAAAATTGTTTCTTACTAATTTGATGAGATGCGGGGCGTCAGCAAATACATACACTTACCTATCAGTACTAGATGGATTTGTGAATGAGGAATTTTCTAGACCTATACCTAAATTATTCCATGATTTTACATTTGTAGGGCCTAAATCATTCACCATACCAACAACAATAAACCCTGCTGCTTCCACCCTCCCTATGATATCAAACAAAATATCTTTAGTAATATCAGAGTTAAAATTATAGTATATCAACTGCTTCCATGGTTTAATAAGCCCCCTAATCATGACACACTGAACCCGGTTTTTTGGAGGATATAAAATATCTTTTCCCTTACCGTACGACCATACTTGAGCTACACTACATTCATCAAATGAAATGATACATAAACGGTCAGTTTCAGGCAGTACCACAGCTTTAACCTTCAGTAAATTTATGAATGATGACAATATACCTGGCTCTACATCAATTTTTGACAACCATCGATTTAATGTTGTTTTAGAGGGATATGGTAATCTACATACTTCCCGCATATATTTATAGGCTTTGGGGCTTAAACTACGCAAGGTAATAGCATTTCTAATATCATCACCAGACCAACGATGTATAGGGGTCCCATTTAACAAATATTCGATTTGTGACTCACTGAAGAATTTACTTAAAGCAAAACTTATCTTGGCTACCAAACTTTGTATCTCTTTCTTGAGAAGAATCCTCTCTTTCTTCCATTCTTCTTTTCCTTCTAGCAAAGCATCTCTGTGCTTTTTGACAGCCTCCAGTTCCTTTTGCACATCTTCAATACGAAGAATTTTCTCTTTGAAGGTCTCAGCCTGCAAACTGGTCTGGTTTTCTAGGGGATAACTTGCATAAGTTTCCACAGGAAAATCCTTGCCCTTATTTTCAGTTCCCTTCTCCTTTCGTTCAAATGCAGCATTCACTGTAAAATAATTTCATTATTGTAGACTGAACAGTTTATTTTGAAGATACCATAAATGCTCTCATATTAATACTACAAATACACTATAATTAATAATAATATAATAATCAGGGTTGCGATGATTTGTAGATATTCGTGTAACTGATGTAATTTAATAAGAATTAAACTTTGTTAGATTCAAGGCTTACCATTCAATGTCGGTAGATTGAGAGTAGGAACAGCACCATCTTGCAGTAAATTTGCATTTCTTGGAATTTCCAGCTGAAGGAGCTCGTACTTCAGATGTCTCTTATAGGCAGGCTACAGACTCTTGCGTTTTGAATATTAACAGTGGTATTGCAAAGCTGCAGCCACTTCTGTTGCACCTCATGATCTTTAGGAAAACGATGAAATTTTATTTTTGGATCTTCCTTTCGCTTCTGACTAGATCTGCATCCGTATACAGAACAAGTAGCCATGGTCTCGGTCGGGCCGTCGAGATTAAAAGGATTGACCAGTGACCAGCCTTAATCCGGCCTAAGAGAGCTTCCTTGTTCTTCACTCTGGTGAAGTCAAATACTGACTGATGACATTTTTTTACCTGAACCTCGGCCAGATGCAGCCTTGTGACGTCATGTGTCGAGATTAAAAGGATTGACCAGTGACCAGCCTTAATCCGGCCTAAGAGAGCTTCCTTGTTCTTCACTCTGGTGAAGTCAAATACTGACTGATGACATTTTTTTACTTGAACCTCGGCCAGATGCAGCCTTGTGACGTCATGCGTCGAGATTAAAAGGATTGACCAGTGACCAGCCTTAATCCGGCCTAAGAGAGCTTCCTTGTTCTTCACTCTGGTGAAGTCAAATACTGACTGATGACATTTTTTTACTTGAACCTCGGCCAGATGCAGCCTTGTGACGTCATGCGTCGAGATTAAAAGGATTGACCAGTGACCAGCCTTAATCCAGCCTAAGAGAGCTCCCTTGTTCTTCACTCTGGTGAAGTCAAATACTGACTGATGACATTTTTTTACTTGAACCTCGGCCAGATGCAGCCTTGTGACGTCATGCGTCGAGATTAAAAGGATTGACCAGTGACCAGCCTTAATCCGGCCTAAGAGAACTTCCTTGTTCTTCACTCTGGTGAAGTCAAATACTGACTGATGACATTTTTTTACTTGAACCTCGGCCAGATGCAGCCTTGTGACGTCATGCGTCGAGATTAAAAGGATTGACCAGTGACCAGCCTTAATCCGGCCTAAGAGAGCTTCCTTGTTCTTCACTCTGGTGAAGTCAAATACTGACTGATGACATTTTTTTACTTGAACCTCGGCCAGATGCAGCCTTGTGACGTCATGCGTCGAGATTAAAAGGATTGACCAGTGACCAGCCTTAATCCGGCCTAAGAGAGCTTCCTTGTTCTTCACTCTGGTGAAGTCAAATACTGACTGATGACATTTTTTTACTTGAACCTCGGCCAGATGCAGCCTTGTGACGTCATGCGTCGAGATTAAAAGGATTGACCAGTGACCAGCCTTAATCCGGTCTAAGAGAGCTTCCTTGTTCTTCACTCTGGTGAAGTCAAATACTGACTGATGACATTTTTTTACTTGAACCTCGGCCAGATGCAGCCTTGTGACATCATGCGTCGAGATTAAAAGGAATGACCAGTGACCAGCCTTAATCCGGCCTAAGAGAGCTTCCCTGTTCTTCACTCTGGTGAAGTCAAATACTGACTGATGACATTTTTTTACTTGAACCTCGGCCAGATGCAGCCTTGTGACGTCATGCGTCGAGATTAAAAGGATTGACCAGTGACCAGCCTTAATCCGGCCAAAGAGAGCTTCCTTGTTCTTCACTCTGGTGAAGTCAAATACTGACTGATGACATTTTTTTACTTGAACCTCGGCCAGATGCAGCCTTGTGACATCATGCGTCGAGATTAAAAGGATTGACCAGTGACCAGCCTTAATCCGGTCTAAGAGAGCTTCCTTGTTCTTCACTCTGGTGAAGTCAAATACTGACTGATGACATTTTTTTACTTGAACCTCGGCCAGATGCAGCCTTGTGACGTCATGCGTCGAGATTAAAAGGAATGACCAGTGACCAGCCTTAATCCGGCCTAAGAGAGCTTCCTTGTTCTTCACTCTGGTGAAGTCAAATACTGACTGATGACATTTTTTTACCTGAACCTCGGCCAGATGCAGCCTTGTGACGTCATGCACGAGTTGTCCTTATTTTGGTCGGAAGTGGTCTGACCTGGTATTCTTTAGACCTTGCTTCCACCTGCGCTCTTTTACTCCGACAGAAAACACACGAGCTGCGGTCTTGTAATAACTATTTGTGTAGGGGTCTTTTATTTTATCCTGTTGTTTTCCGTAAACTGCCGAGTACTCGAAGTTTTTTTTTTTTTTTTTTTCTTGCTAAAATTATTCATTTACATACCCCATTTCAGTAGTAGTTCATGGTCTGCTTAGTCTTCATATGCATACACGTATATATATATAAAAATATATATATATATATATATATATATATATATATATATATATATATATATATATATATATATATATATTATATATATATATATATATATATATATATATATATATATATATATATATATATATATATATATATATATCGTTTGCCGATTGTTCCCTTGGTGGGTTGTTGCCCCCTTTGTGTTTGTTTTTCTTGCTGGCGAGTTAACGTGTGGTGGATGGTGTCAGACTTCGCCAATCGGGTCCAAGGTAGCAGCAACAAGTCAGGTCCTGGAGGGCAGAACGACCAGTCAGGTTCAGAGCGGCAGAGAGGCAGTCTTGGCAGCAGAGCAGCCGGATGGTTGTTGTATCAACTCTGTCTTGATCGTCCAGTGTTCGAGGAGGACGTCCATATTGTTTCCAAGGACGAGATGGTTGTCGTGTCGGCTCTGTCGAAGTTGTCCGGAATTGGATCGTGGCCCTCATTGTTTGAGGAAGTGTTCCCGTTTTGCTCTATGTATCTTTATGCCGCTTCAGTGTTGATTTTAATTATTTATTATGCTGCCTACTTTTTTTTTTTTTTGTATGTTGCTGCTCCTGATTTGTTAAATTGATTTATGTAAAATTTAATTACGTAAATTTTACCTTGCTGCCTCTGTTATTTATTTTCGATCATTTTAATTTTTTTTCTCTCTCCTGGACCTGACTCTCTTGTAAATTTTTGTAAATAAATTAATATTAAGGTAACTTTTTGGCTTTGTTCTACTCCTCCCCCCTTTGTTTGTCACCTCTCGTCAGTCATTACAGCCCAATTGCTTTTTTTTTTAAGAACCTGTCGATCTCGAGAGGCGAAATCGTAATATATATATATATATATATATATATATATATATATATATATATATATATATATATATATATATATATATATATATATATATATATATAAAGGAAAGAACAAAAGACTTGTCATTCCTGTGTTTCCATTCTGACGGCCGCAAGATCCTAGTTGACACTATCATTACTTTCTGATGGTTGTGCGAAGGATATGTTCAGACCTTCTCCATCTTCCTTTTATTATTACCTCATCTGCACGGCAAACGTCCGTATTTCCCTTCTGCTGTCTGACTCCTAATATATTTCTAAAAGATTTATTTTCAAGTCGAAAAAATCTTTTAGATATAGTTTCTTTGTCACTCGATGATGGGCGTTCGTGTGGCAGTACCGATCGTTCTTAGGTTTATTTTCATTCTCATCTCTGTAAACGTCATTAGACGCATTCTATTCCGGTCGTTTCATAATTTTTATGTTGCTTTTGCTGATTAAGATAGCTTCATCTGCATATTAAAAGTCTGTCATTTTCCCATTGTTTCTCTGATCGAGGTCTATTCGAACTCCAACTATCCTGTCTATGATGAAGCCTTAGAGAAGGGCGAACAGAACAGCAAAAGTGAAACAACATCCCTTTGTAGCACACCGATAATTACTGAAAATGCTCACCAACATGAACTTTGCATCTGCTTCGTGTAGGAATAATTTTAATTAAATTTACATCTCACACGGGGCTGCCATAATGATGCAATCAATACTTTCCAGTTTTTTTTTCTAAATCAACAAAAGCAACAGACAAAATAACGGAATCTTATTATTCATTAACTGAAATACTATTTTTTTCATAAAATAAATTTACAATAAATGAATATTGCAGTTGTTTGTTTGTTATTAATTTTCGCGACTGGGTAGATGGTTTATTTTTTTTCCTGGTCACCACTTATATTTAACCTGTAATATAAATATCTTCTGCAAAATGTATACTATTACGCATCACAGTTAAAAACGTTATAGCATTTGGGTGAATCATTCATCAGATTTGACTTCAAGGAAAAGTTTCTAGAGTCACTTGAAATTTGACCTTTGCTGAATACAAAAGTATCTGATCCCTTCCCCTACCGCCTGCTCCCCACCCCCCTCCTCCTAAAACAAATAAATGCATCAGATTCTGGTCACCTCTTAATAAAACAGACATTGACGTCAAGTCGCAGTCACTTCATATTATTTAAAGATATTTATTTTCTGACTCTTTTCAAACATGGGACTATAAAAAATAAAAATTATTGAAATCCCTCTGTTTTGTAGCTGGGGAAAAAATTCTGTTAAGTGTAGTTATTCGCCCTAGTCCTGTACAGCAAATCACCGCGACGGAAAGAGATTTATATTCTCTCTCTCTCTCTCTCTCTCTCTCTCTCTCTCTCTCTCTCTCTCTCTCTCTCTCTCTCTCTCTCTCTCTCTCTCTCTGTTTGTATCTGTAATCCGTGTTTCAAATTCCTTAAGGCTTCAAAACCGTGTGACATTCTTTTGCCATATATATATATATATATATATATATATATATATATATATATATATATATATATATATATATATATATATATATATATATATATATATATATATATATATATATATATATGTATATATATACAGTATATATGTATATATATATATATTATATATATATATATATATATATATATACAGTATATATGCATATATATATATATATATATATATATATATATATATATATATATATATATATATTGTTACAGACTGGACTTGGTTTGATAAGAATTTAAACACAAAATTATAATTGATGCTGCCACGAAACCAAGGGAGTCCAGTTTGTAAACAAAAGGGGATTTAATTGAAGACTTACCTCAGAATTTTCCTGGAGTTATAATTTAAGGTGGAAGGTCGCCATATTGGAATTTAGAATTCTTGTGCCAATTTACAGTGATTTATTTATAGAAACTTAGCAAATCAACAGTGCAAATCAACATTTAGTCACAATACAACATAATCCCTGAGGGGCAGATTCAGAATAGGGCACAGTAACAATAATGACATGAATTGGCAACAAGCAAGTGGATAAAAAATGGGGCCAATCTGCAATAATCAGTTCAATGATAATAATCCCATTCAGTCTGCCCTGATTACGTGAAATAGTAAGGCAAATGATGGTGTTCCAGGATGGAGGAATACTTCATAAGAACAGTTGGCCACAATGGAAACTTCTCTGAACTACGACCAGGAATTGTGGTGGCAGGTGGGTATGGAAGCATGGAATTGCGATTGTGCCACGTGTCCCTCCTTTTATGACTATTGTTGGAGCCTAACAATTGGTTTCGCTGTCCGTCGATGATTGTCACACCAGCGGAGCAGAGAAAATGTCGCACGTCCAGTGCAGATGAGATCAGACCAAGGAGTGACTTCTGTTTTCCCCAACATGGCGTCGTTGGGGAGGTATCTCGGTTCTGGCCAGCGTACCTGCAAGGAGTCATACACCAGCAAAATCACAGAGAAAAGGAGACCTTAGGACTAAAGCCTTACAGAATAAAATCCTACCACATCCCCTAAGTTTGATACGCCTGTTGGGCTTCCTGAACACTAATTGCTACCCCGTCTCAGGCGATGGGGGGAGACGGGGGTTTGGGTGTTGTTCCCGCATCGTACGATCTTTAAGGGGGGGGGGGGGGAATCTAGGTGTGTTCTGGTAGCAGGGGGGTTTTGAAGAGGGAGACCCATTGTCTACCCTGCTTGGGCATTTCCTGTAGGCCGTGGGAGCATGCGTTCTCTGTCCATATGAGTGAAAAACAACTGAGTTTCGCCATATTGGTGCCAGCTATAAGCTAACTGAAATTATAATTCTCCCTATAAGTTAGCTAGATAGCAGCTAAACAGGTCCCCCCTTAAAAAAGGCCCTTCACACCCTTTCAGGTGTGAGGGTCTTAGCTAATTCCTCCCGACTGGCCCGTGACCCTAAATAAGGTGGATTGTGGCTCTGCACATCTAAAGGAACCTACCTAACTGCGAAGAAGGGTTCTGAATTGGCTAATTTACAGGCCTAACCTACCTAAGGATATAGATACTTCTACTAACTGGCTAGGATGACGGGATAAATCTACGCCTAGACAAATGCACACTGTAAACACTTAACCTAACCTAACCTACTATCCCCACGACTCGGGCACTGCACGAACTTGCACTAAAGAATGGCACGTAATGAGTTATGATCGGCACTATGCTTTACGATTAACACGCAACAAATTGAAACTTGCTTAACCTGAAGGGTAATTCACAAGGTATGGTTAAGTAATATATCAGTTTGAGTCTAGAGTGTGTTAGAAGGAGGTTAGTTGGAAAAGGGTTAGTATTACAAAGGCCTAAGTGGTTAATGGTTAATGCTACGGGCTCAGAGGTCACACAGGCTACCCTCTCTGGGCAGGTGCCAGGATCGCTCTGAGATGGAAGCAGCACTGTGCCAACGGGCACGAGTGCCAAGACAGCTTATGGCTCTGACTCACGAGGTAAATTTCTTCCGCCCCTTCTTCTTCTTCGGGGACCTCCAGGGTCTGGCTAGGCCATTCCTAGGGGACGATGAGGGTACTGACTCTGAAGAATGGCCAGGAGTGCCGTCAGGAGCAGGATCAGGGGCAGCCTCACGGGCTACGGGCTGGCCTCCTACTTCGACCGTCGTGGGAAGGGAACCAGCGTCTGCATCCTGGCCGGACAGTTCCTGGTCGACCAGAAAAGAGGTAACATCCAGGCTTGCCAGAGGGTCGTCCTCAGCAGGTGGAAGAGTGTGGGAAGAAGAAACGTCAGGGGTCGGAGGTTAGCACTGTGCAATGATCACAGCGGTGAGATTTGGGGGATCTCCCGTAGGAGGATCCAAGTCATGTTTGGGGCCCGGAACTGGCGCTGACTCAGGGCCCGGCTCGGGAAGTGCACTTGGCAGGGAGCATCCCTCCAAGATGGATGGAGCTTGGCACTGACCAGTGCTGGCAAGGGGCACTGGCAGTGAAGTAATGTCAGACAAAGCTGAAGGGGGACCCGGGGGATCGAGACCCCTCGGAGTCCCTGGCATGAGGTTGGACAGCGATTCCTGTCTTAATGGGAGGACTGGGCCTCTTAGTTTAGTGGAGTTGGCCGCTGTGGCTAGCCTACTGGGGCACTTTGCCCATCTCTCAGAGTGACCCCTTACGTTGCAGGGCCTGCAGCGGTAATTAGTTCGGTCCCCTTGTGGTGAGGGAGTAGTTTTTTGGTGGCCGTCCCGGCGCAAGACCCGCAGACTAGGCCTAGCAGGTGAATGCGATGGATTAGTATCGGCGGATGGGGGCACAGCTGTCACAAAGGCTGTGTCCCTATCTGAAGATGTGGTGCTGGAGGTGCTGGCGGAAGTAGTCAGGCAACAGAGTGGTGTGGGGGTGGGACATCCCCAGAGGATGTCTCGACCAAGCAGGAACTCCACTCCGTGCCTAATACGCTTGACAACGCCAAGACGATGCACCTTATCGCTCCAAGGGGTAATCACCCTGAGTTCAACTGTGGGGACGGTCAGGGACTGTTTGTCCACCCAGGTCACGGTCCACTTGATGTGCTCCTCTACCGTGGCACTGGCGGGCACCTGGGCCCGATCGATCAGACTAATGTCTGAGCCAGTGTTGGCAGTAGTTGGCAAGTGCACTGGGGGGCTGGAACCGTCCAGAGAAGCCACTGAGACGGACTGTGTCCAGACCCTCTCAGGGTGAGTTCTCTCCGGCGGCTCAGCTAAGGAGGCGGTGGCACTGATCATGTTCACGTGCCTGGGTGTGACCACATGTTTTGGGCATGCAGGATACCCAGCAGAAGAGTGTCCTGAAGCTCCACAGTCTCGGCAGGGGTCCCGGTGATATGTTGATCTCCCGGCAGTGACGGTATGCTGGGAAGCCGGTGTTAAATTAGGCGGAGAGGAGGACTGATGGTTGCTGGTAGGCTGCTGAGAGTTGTTGCCCTGCTGTTTGCCATCCTTATAGCGGCAATCGGCTTCGGCATGGCCATACCTTTTACAGATGGGACACGGAGGTTTGTTAGGCGGGCCGTTCCGCGAGCAATTGAGGCCTGAGAGGTGTCTGGGTGGTACTATTTTGCGCTGCAAAGTGCCATGGGAAGGGTTGTATGTCTCCCGGGCATCAGCTAAGCGGCAGGCTTCCTTGAGGGTGGCTGGCTGCTTATCATTAAGATACACAGCCAGAGGCCTGGGCGCACACTGGAAGAGATCCTCCAGCATGGTCCGGTTGAACACATCCTCGAAGGTGTTGCAGCGCAGGGATTCGAACCAGCGGGTCCCAGCCCGAGTATTGTGACAGGCCCATTCCGTCCAGGACCAGCCCGCGTCCTTGGCCATACCTCGGAATCGTTGTCTCCACCTCTCAGGAATAATCTCATACGCCCTAGCAATGGCCTCACGGACGGCATCCATGTCTCCTCGATCTCTTTCCAATGCTCGGTGGGTGGCCTTAGCCTTACCGTCCAGGTGCTTGGTAAGCAGTAAGGCCCACTCAGCCAGGCTAACGTCACAGGTCTCGAAGAGGAATTCGATCTCTTCGAGCCATTGTTCTGGCTCATCTTCGGTCCATTTGCCAACGAGGTCATTGACTGTCGCGAGGGAGGTATTTGGTGCAAATGGGGTGAGGCTGGAGGCTTGTTGTGCTGCTAAAGCTTCTGCACTTTCTTGGCTCTCTCTAACTCGAGCTCCTTGTCTAAGAGTGCTAGTTCCTGCTGTCTTCGTCTTTCTTCTCTTTCTTCTTCTTGCTGTCTTCTCCGCTCTTCTCTTTCTGCTTCTTGCTGCCTTTGTTCTTCTTCATACTTTCTCTTCTCAGCGATCTGTTCCTTTACAAAGCTTTGAAGGGCCTGGCCGGAAAGACCGTCCTCCTTCCCTATATTCCTGAAGTATTGGTGCTCCTCGTTTGACATGTTACTGATGGGAAGGGGTGCTGAGTGAGTTACGTGGGTGTTCCCGGAGGAAGAGGTTTGTGACGATGAGGAAGTGTCCTTAGACTAGTGGCACTTCAATGAGTGGCACCTTTGAATGAGGTGGCACGGTGGAGGAGTGTGCCTTGCGAGGGTCACACTAGAGGAAAACATTCCTGAAGGAAGTCTAAGTCCTTATGGGCGGATACGCTAACAAATGGAGTGCTCCTGAAGGTTCTATGGTCCTTATGGGCGGATGCACTGTTAATGAGGTGCTCCTGAAGGAGCTGCAGTCCTTATGGGCAGAAACACCGGTTGTATGGCACCCCGTTTTTTCAATACAGGTGCAATGACGTATAAGAGGTTGCTTTGGTTGGGTGGCACTGTGGTGCCGGTGCGCTCCGTGGAGCAATGCAAAATGTCAGTGCATGAATTGGCACTGAAGGTGAGGTACTCTGCCTGAGCAGAAGGTGAGTAGGGAGTAGAAAGGAAAATGAGAGACTCCAACAGAAGGAAAGAGATAGGAAAGTGAAAGGAGAAAGATAAGTGCTTCAGTGATTGGGTGCTTAGCAGTGCTGCAGATTAGTGGCACTGAGAGAAATGGAACTGGATGTGGCACGAGTGGGTAGCTAGTTATGAGAACTAGTGGGCGCTGCCTGACATGAGGACAGATGGGCTACGAGGTAAGCACTCAATGTGCAATGGTTTAGCACTTGCAACACGCAAGTCTGAGATAAAATATACCCACTCCTGTACATCATTTGGAACACGTAACAAGATATAATATATATGCACTTTATAGTGCACGCTAAATGGTCTGGGTTGAAGCACTTGGAAAGAAAAAGCTAGTTTGCTTGAGTGATCCGCTAAGCACAAGCGTGCAGAAATTTCGCACTGAGTATATGATAAAATTTTAAATGGGTTAGAAATTTGAAATTTCAGGTTTTGTTGTTAATCTAATTCTTTGTATCTGCCTTTTATAATTTATGAGTTGATCCCCAAACTCATAAGTAAATTACGTTTGTCCCGTGAGAAAAAAAAATGCACTAATGCAAGAGGCGAGAGAAGAGGAAGAAAAAAAGAAAAGGTTTTCTCTCTCTCAGTGAGCAATATGTAATGGCACGTATTTGTTATGAAATTATAATCCCTTTTATTTTATGCTTAAGCGAAAATTAAATTATAGTTGTGAAAGTACGTTAAGTTAAATATATCAGGGAATGGCTACTGCTTGCTCTCAGAAAACTTAGTATGGTACCCGAGGGTGTTTCAAATTGTTTCACGACGTTTCTCGATTTTCGTTAAGCACACAAGGAGGAGGTTTGTTCCTTGAACGAACGTTGTGGGAACGAATATGCACGGGAAGCAGCTGATCGAGGAGACGAACTTGGAATTGGATGGATGGCGAAAAAGGAAGAAAACAAAAACAGACTGCACTTTCTTGCTAAATGTGGGTTTTAAAATGCGAAATGAATTATTTAACTTCGAATGTCAGCACTGTCTTTACTTTACGTTAATACTTTAATATGCACGGGGGGGGGGGGGTGTTAAATAACTACGCTGGGAACTGTTTTCCTTCCAACACTGGGACAGGTTGACACATGCGCGCTTTCAATACAACTGTTTCTGGCTGGCCGTATAAATGCCAGATATCGCTATACGGATTCCCGTAAACTAATCGTTATTTCAAAATTTATCACTGACCAAGAAATGTACATTTTCTTTGCCGTAACTATTCTGAAATAACCTAGTTACTGGTCCTAGCTCACACATGCAAAATTCCCTAGCTACCACTTCCTAAATCCTAAGTACTCGTCGACAACTCCGACACTTTCGTCCTACACTCTAGAAATTTTGCGGGGCGAACATTTCGTGCCTTTTTCTGTGTCTCGTTAAAATATAAGAACCCTATGCGTTCCCTTGTTATGAACGCTTTTAATGCTACAGAGTTGTTGCGTTTTTTAACCCTTAAACGCCGAATCCCTATTTACAAAAACGTTTCCCGTATGCCGGCGGCGTTCGGGAGGTAGCGCCGAAGCGGAAAAAAAGTTTTTTTCAAAAAATCACAGCACGCTTAGATTTTAAGATTAAGAGTTCATTTTTGGCTCCTTTTTTTCTCATTGCCTGAAGTTTAGTATGCAACCATCAGAAATAAAAAAAATATCATTATCATATATAAATATTGGAATATATGTCAGCGAAAAAAAAAAACTCGTATATAATTGTATACAAATCGCGCTGTAAGCAAAACGGTTAAAGCTAATGAGTTAATTTTTTTAGTTGTATTGTACACTAAATTGCCATGATTTTGGTATATAACAGATTGTAAAACGATTAAAGCAACACAGAGAAAATATTATCACAAAATGATGCATGAATTCGTAACGCGCGGACGTAAAAAAAAGTTTTTTTAAAAAATTCACCATAAATCGAAATATTGTGCTAGAGACTTTCCAATTGTTTCAAAATGAAGTAAATTGATTGAATATTACTAGACTGTAAGTTTTTTTTTAGCTTACAATTGCATTTTTTGACCATTTCGATCGAGTTAAAGTTGACTGAGGGTTGATTTTTTTCTATTTATCGTTATTAATATGAAAATATTTCAAAAATGGTAAAAGCTAAAAGCATGATTTATTTTTTGTTGTATTTTACATGGAATTGCGCACATTTTGATGTATAACACTTTATGTAACGAATAATATAAAACGGCGAAAAAATTACGACAATGTGACTCAAGAAATGCTAGGATTTTCAGCGGAGTTTGCGCGCGCGGAGCGAAGGAAAAAGTTTTTTTCAAAAATTCACCATAAATCGAAATATTGTGCTAGAGACTTTCCGTTTGTTGCAGAATAAAGGTAAATGATTGATTGTTACTAGAATGTAAAAAGTTTGGCCTACGATTGCGTTTTTCGAGCATTTCGGTCGCGTCAAAGTTGACCGAATGTTAAAATTTTGTCAGTTATCGTGATTTAAATGAAAATATTTGAAAACAGTTAAGAGCTAAAAGAATGATTTATTTTTTGTTGTATTCTACATGCAATTGCGCACATTTTTACGTATAACACTTTATGTAACGAATAATATAAAACGGCGAAAAAATTACGACAAGATGACTCAAGAAATGCTGACATTTTCAGTGGATTTCCCGCGCGCGGAGCGAAGGAAAAAGTTTTTTTCAAAAATTCACCATAAATCGAAATATTGTGCTAGAGACTTTCCGTTTGTTGCAAAATGAAGGTAAAGGATTGAATATCACCAGAATATTAGATTTTTTGCTTACCCAAAAAAGACCCAAATAAAAAAAAAAAAAAAATATATATATATATATATATATATATATATATATATATATATATATATATATATATATATATATATATATATATATATATATATATATACAATACATATATATATATATATGTACATTCATACCTACACATATATATAATATTATATAGTTTTTTACTTTGGTACGGATACATAACTAAAAGGAATGCTTGTGAAAAACTTTGTTTTTGCATAAAACGAAATAATATACAAAACACCAATAAATTCAGATATATAAAAACTTGTAATAAATATAAAACTAAAAATAAATTCAATGCAGAATACTCACTCGTAATCCTGACTCTTCGTTCTGTTCTTGTTTTCTCCCTCCTCCATTGAAGAGTCTTGCATTTTTTTCCTCTCGACATGACGAGGCACAGGCGGAGGAGGGGAGACGCGCGCCCTTACTGCGGATGGGCCGCACTTCGGCGGCCCGCTGCGCCCTCCGGTGTCGCTCGGGTAGGCGCACTCCAATATATAACCGCAGTGTGGTACTTGCGGTTACACTCCTCGAACCTGCAAAGTGCTACCTTGCAGGTGCGACAGACGTACCGGGTGTCTCTCCTTCTGCCATTCATATGGCACACCCGGCACCGTTTCTGTTTATGCCCTTCTAGGAGCTCCAGTGTGTGATCTCCTGCCTGCAGCCGACACACAGGGTCGACTACCCGACGGGACACTGGAATGTGAGGGAGGGCGGTGGCATCATCCAGGGCGGCGGCATCATCCAGGGCGGCGGCATCATCAACGGCGGCGGCATCATCAAGGGCGGCGGCAGCAGGGGCGGCGTCGGCAGGAGCAGGAAGACCGAGGCTGGCCCTCCTAGCAACATCTGCCCTTTCCTCTCAGGGCAGAGCTGGAGCTCGGGGCAGGGGGGCGGTGTTGGAAGGCCACTCCTCTGGGTTGAAGTTTATGAGGGCATTCCCAGCCGCCTCAAGAAACTGGATGTGGGTCAACCTCCGAGTGTCAGAATTGTACCCACAGTAAAGGATGTAGGCATTCTGGAGGGCCAACTGAAGGAGGTTTTTGACGAGCTTCTGTGTCCACCTCCTGGTTCTCCTGGCGAAGGGATAATACTGGATGAGTTGATCAAAGAGATCAACTCCTCCCATGTGCCTGTTGTAGTGCCCGATGACAGTAGGGCGTTGGACACGAAACTCCTCATACGTAACTCGGCCCTGCCGACGTGTCTTCTTCCGCTGAATGATCTCTTCTTGGATGGGCTCATGACTCGTCGTAATCATGGGCACAAGTCGGACCCCCTTCCAACAGATGACGAAGACATCTCCCTTCCGCCGCCACTCTGTCTCTCCTCTTGCCAGATGTTACGGGTGGCTAGCAAACCTCTTGAGGACATTCGGGGCCCCAAGCACCAACCGAAGGGTACCACTGACGTGCACACCTGCTTCATACAGTTCCTGGGCCAGGGATACCGAGTTATAATAATTATCCATAAACAGGTGGTATCCCTGGTTACGGAAACGATCCACAAGACCGAAGACAGTGTCACGCAGCGTGGAGAAGACCCCAGAATACACCGAGAAGTCCACGGCGTATCCAGTGTTGGCTTCCGTAATGAAAAATAACTTTACACCATATTTCTTTGGCTTCTTGGGGTTGTACACTTTTATACTTAGACGCCCTTTGTATGGCATCATCCCCTCATCCAAAGAAAGGTTCTTGGAAGGAACCATGAGAAACTGGCACCGTTCACGAATGTACTCCAACACTGGGCGGACTAAGATAAGGCGGTCGGGGTTATTCCGGGGTATGGCCCTTCGGTTGAAGGCGTTGAAATACCTGTCCATCGCCAGGAAACTATCACGGGGCATAATGCCGGGCACCTTGGGCGTGCTTAAAAAAAAATTCCGCCTCCAATATTGCCTGACGTCGGCAGCAGGCATCATTCCCAAAAAAATGTGGAGCCCCAAAAAATGCGCCATGTCCGTGAGATTGCAGCCCTGCCAGCGATACGACAACGTCGTCTGCAGTTCCTCACGGCAGTACCGAGCGTAATCTGCCGTCTCCGCAACCAGGATTCCAGCAATTCCCACGTCAGGAAGAGCTGAATGAACCCCAGTGTAGTGAGAGGCGCAGGGACGGTCAGTCCAGGTACTGCCGTGAATGGGTGCATGTTAGGTGGGGTGGGGGTCCTCCAAGCACCCCTCATCACTTTCGGACAAACGGCCTTCACCCGAGCTGCCGCGACGTTGCGACCTTCTACGGGCCTGTGCTCGCGCACGCGCACATGCACGGGCACGTCTTCGCACTCCCACACTCCCAGCTGGTCCGTCTCCCTCACTTTCGCCATCACTTTCGGTCTCGTCCCCACCAGCCACAATCAGGGCCTCCTCCTCCTCCTCCTCAGACTCTCCCTCATACGCACTAAAACCACTGAACTCTAAATCACTTTCCTCCTGTGGCTCCCGTACGGACATTGGGGCCAAATACTCGTCATCACTGACATCGGGCGTGATGTCCTCATCACTGGATGACCAACTGCCACCGAAATCAGGACTTCCCACCTGCTCTCGATCGAGCTCTGACAAGTATTCGTCAATGTCCTTTTGTTGGAGGCCTCCCAAATGCTTTCGGATGCCCCTCAGGACACCCCGATGCTTCCTAGGGGTCGTAAAAGGCACGGGATGTGGTCCTTGGTCGCCTTCGGTCACACGTGGGCGCACAACACGGCGCTGAGAAGCTGGGTCACCTTGGCTGCTGGGTCCTTCTCCAGCATCCCAGTCTAAAACTCGTCTCACACGCTCACTACCGACAGGCAGTATGCGCCTTTCACGGTCCTGACGGCTTTGAGACATCTCTGCAAACATCCTGTTGCCTCACAAATACGCGAACACTCGCCAAAGTAATGCAAAACACGGATGCGTCAAAAAATCGCTCTCGGATGATGCGGCGCTGATGCTGTCTGGTACGAGAAGGAGGGAATTCGCGCATGCGCGTCTGGGTAATGCTTATAAACAAAACAACAGCTTGATCCGTGAACTCCCAGCATCCCTCAAGACGCGTGATTTGAAATCTTCCGCAAACTAGGCCTATAATTATTTTTCCGCGAATATTTAAAAAAAGCATTTTTAGTCGACGTATGGTACGTCCACTTGACATCCAACAGACAATTTTAGTCGACATATGGTACATCCATTAGGCGTTTAAGGGTTAACAGAAATATTAATATAACTCTTATTTCCTTAATAATAGGACATGCACACACACTGTTTACCAAAAGACGTCAGCTACGATCGCTTCCTGTGCTTTTTTAAAATGAAATGGTTATCGTGAATAAGATAATCGATTTTATATATTCCTGGTTTTTCTAGTCTAGCTTAACAGCGAAGCTAATTTAGCTATTCGACTATATCCTGGCATTTGGTCATCACTGTTACAGACTGGACTTGGTTTGATAAGAATTTAAAAACAAAATTATAATTGATGCTGCCACGAAACCAAGGGAGTCCAGTTTGTAAACAAAAGGGGATTTAATTGAAGACTTACCTCAGAATTTTCCTGGAGTTATAATTTAAGGTGGAAGGTCGCCATATTGGAATTTAGAATTCTTTTGCCAATTTACAGTGATTTATTTATAGAAACTTAGCAAATCAACAGTGCAAATTAACATTTAGTCACAATACAACATAATCACTGAGGGGCAGATTCAGAATAGGGCACAGTAACAATAATGACATGAATTGGCAACAAGCAAGTGGATAAAAAATGGGGCCAATCTGCAATAATCAGTTCAATGATAATAATCCCATTCAGTCTGCCCTGATTACGTGAAATAGTAAGGCAAATGATGGTGTTCCAGGATGGAGGAATACTTCATAAGAACAGTTGGCCACAACGGAAACTTCTCTGAACTACGACCAGGAATTGTGGTGGCAGGTGGGGTATGGAAAATTGCGATTGTGCCACGTGTCCCTCCTTTTATGACTATTGTTGGCGCCTAACAATCGGTTTGGCTGTCCGTCGACGATCGTCACACCAGCGGAGCAGAGAAAATGTCGCACGTCCAGTGCAGATGAGATCAGACCAAGGAGTGACTTCTGTTTTCCCCAACATGGCGTCGTTGGGGGGTATCTCGGTTCTGGCCAGCGTACCTGCAAGGAGTCATACGCCAGCAAAATCACAGAGAAAAGGAGACCTTAGGACTAAAGCCTTACAGAATAAAATCCTACCGCATCCCCTAAGTTCGATACGCCTATTGGGCTTCCTGAACACTAATTGCTACCCCGTCTCAAGCGATGGGGGGAGACGGGGGTTTGGATGTTGTTCCCGCATCGTACAATCTTTAAGGGGGCGGGGGGGAATCTAGGTGTGTTCTGGTAGCAGGGGGGTTTTTAAGAGGGAGACCCATTGTCTACCCTGCTTGGGCATTTCCTGTAGGCCGTGGAAGCATGTGTTCTCTGTCCATATGAGTGAAAAACAACTGAGTTCCGCCATATTGGTGCCAGCTATAAGATAACTGAAATTATAATTCTCCCTATAAGTTAGCTAGATAGCAGCTAAATAGAAGGGAGGAATGTATATCCTTAACAATATATATATATATATATATATATATATATATATATATATATATATATATATATATATATATATATATATATATATATATATATATATATATATAAATTTCTGACTCACGTCGGGATCGAACCCAGGTCTCTCAGGTGGAAAGCAAGGGCGTTACCCACTGGGCCATTCGAGTCTAAAAGAAGTTGGAACCTGAGAGCAACTGCACCCAAGGAATTACCTGGGCAAGCTAACTGCTTGCATACCAGCGAGTTTTCCCCAACTTCCCGACTCAGCAATGACCCAATAGACAACATTTCATTCGAATTATCCCTTCTGAGTGAATAAGATAGAAATCATCAACACACAATCACGTGTGGAACAGAAATAAATTTCTGACTCACGTCGGGATCGAACCCAGGTCTCTCAGGTGGAAAGCAAGGGCGTTACCCACTGGCCCATACAAGTCTAAAAGAAGTTGGAACCTGAGAGCAACTGCACCCAAGGAATTACCTGGGCAAGCTAACTGCTTGCATACCAGCGAGTTTTCCCCAACTTCCCGACTCAGCAATGACCCAATAGACAACATTTCATTCGAATTATCCCTTCTGAGTGAATAAGATAGAAATCATCAACACACAATCACGTGTGGAACAGAAATAAATTTCTGACTCACGTCGGGATCGAACCCAGGTCTCTCAGGTGGAAAGCAAGGGCGTTACCCACTGGGCCATACAAGTCTAATTGTCTATTGGGTCATTGCTGAGTCGGGAAGTTGGGGAAAACTCGCTGGTATGCAAGCAGTTAGCTTGCCCAGGTAATTCCTTGGGTGCAGTTGCTCTCAGGTTCCAACTTCTTTTAGACTTGTATGGGCCAGTGGGTAACGCCCTTGCTTTCCACCTGAGAGACCTGGGTTCGATCCCGACGTGAGTCAGAAATTTATTTCTGTTCCACATGTGATTGTGTGTTTGATTTATATATATATATATATATATATATATATATATATATATATATATATATATATATATATATATATGTGTGTGTGTGTGTGTGTATGTGTATGTATGTATACACACATTATGTATGTGTGTGTATGTGGTTTTTGTCAATGTGTACATATAGTTGAAAGTGTCCGGAGATGTTCTCTGTGAGGAGTGGATGGCGGCAGGGTACGATTTCTGGGGGCCAGGTAAGATGGACGATCGTGCAGGAGGTCCAAGTGGGACCTACACGGGCATTATACATTATGTGAAATTCTTGTTCAGCAAAATAGAAAGCACGTCATACCTGATTGCTAAGTTTTCATTTATCATTGTAATGAATAAGAAGCTGTCCTTCCTTCACTCTCGGCGGTTGTTTTGTATTTTTCTTGTAGCTTTTCCATTTCATTTCTCATTTTTCTTCGAAATTATACTGTGAGTCCTTTATTAATTCCGTTGGGGTGGTTACCCCTTTTCTTTATTCTTTGCGAATCTGTTAATTTATTTAGTAATTAAAAAAGAACCCAGTGTTTTTCCATTCCTAATTATTTTGGCATTTTTTCAGATTTTTTTTTAGGAAACCTCTAATGACCATTAAACAACCTTAACTGACTTGTTCATCTGTCGGATGACCTCAGTGTCTTCATGCAGTCTTAATTAATGATGGTTAATTGTCCGATCTTAAACATCAGGCTATTGACAGATTCTGATTAGTTATAATCCCATATAATTCACATTGGTTACTGACAGATTTTGATTAGTTATAATCCCATGTAATTTCTGTCATTTTTTATTTGTTATAATCCCATATAATTCATATAGGTTACTGACAGATTTTGATTAGTTATAATCCCATACAATTCATAGCGGTCACTTTCTTTGTTAAACACTTTTTTTTTTTTTAATCTAAGTTGGAGGTGGTGCTTTCACCCATGTTTGGTCGTGAGTTCACTAACAGTATTCTAGTATTCCAAAATTAGATATATGGATCCTGATGCACTTAGCAGGTTACCCATTAAAGGACCTCCTCGAGATGATTAATTTTTTTTTTAAAGTTGCTCAGATAAGACGATCTGTGGGCGTTGAATCCATCTCGCCCATTAAAAGAGATAGGTATTTCTCTGGTGTGTGTGTAACGTAATATTGGTATCTTTCTCACGGTAATAGATTATGAAAATTTTCACATTAATTATTTTTGTCAAGTAATACAGTATATCAAATTCCCAATCATTATTTTTACCAAGGTGACACTGAGCCTCTTAAGTCAAGGTCAAACCTCGTTTGATATCTGCTGAGGGTTTGCGCGCTTCTTGATTTCGTGGAGATAGAATCTCTCTCTAATACAGGATTATGTTTGGTTGTAGGGTTAATAAAGGTGTAAAATCTAACAATACATTTCATTAACTACGATAGAGAGAGAGAGAGAGAGAGAGAGAGAGAGAGAGAGAGAGAGAGAGAGAGAGAGAGAGAGAGAGAGAGAGAGATGTTACTTGCCGTCTTCAAAGGCTAAATGGAGAGAAACTATCCGTTTTTGATACTGCTTTTTTCTTGGAGAGAGAGACAGACAGACAGACAGAGAGTTGCCCTTACCGTCTTCAAAAGCAAAATGAAAGAAAAATGTGTTTCTGATAATATTTTTCTTTCCTATGTACGTCATTCCTCCATTTAGTCAATCTCTCTCTCTCTCTCTCTCTCTCTCTCTCTCTCTCTCTCTCTCTCTCTCTCTCTCTCTCTCTCTCTCTCTCTCTCTCTCTCTCAAAGATATTCCTTAACCAGGTATGAGAGGAAAAGCCGACCATACTATAGTATTTAATATTGCAAGTTTTTTCTAATTCCCACCTATATTTAATTTTATTTCGATACCCTCTTGTAATTTCAGTTTGTATACGATCTTTTTAGAGCAATGAACCTACTCACTACCCAAGAGAAAAAAATCTTCGAAGAATCACTGCAGGATGAAAAAACATAAAGCTGGAAATGAAAACTGGATATCAGACATTTAATCCTCTAAGAAGAGTTTCGCCCCCCCCCCCCTCCTGGAGTGTGGCCAGGGGATATATTATCCCCCGAGGTAGCCTTCAGGACCGTTCCTCGAGGAGATTCACTTATGGGCGCCTTTAATCTCGACGATTTTTCGGAACGCTCTCTCTGTCTAGCTTCATTATTTCTGTTTTAGCAGGTACTTACAAATAGGAGAATATTCGATAAGATATATATATATATATATATATATATATATATATATATATATATATATATATACAGTATATATATATATATATATATATATATATATATATATATATATATATATATATATATATATATATATATATATATATATATATATATATATATATATATATGTGTGTGTGTGTGTGTGTGTGTGTATGTGTGTGTGAGCATGTATGTTTGTGTGTGCGTGTAAGAATGTTATGAGCAAAGAGTGACTGCATGCAGTGTATTTGAAAAGTGTAGCTCTTGACTGGCGCTTGTAATGCTAGGATCACAATGAAGACAGGTAAATGAGTACAAATGAATTAGTTCGAGGCTAAACGGTAGAGATTATAAGGTTATATTAAGCCCAAACTGTTCAGTTCCTCTGTTCTCTGCCTGACCTGTTCCCTCCGTCATTCAGTATCAGGCAGGTTTCAGACATGACAGTGTTATCACATTCGTAGCACCCGCTCTCCCTTTCCTTCCTCCTCCTAGTGCAGCAGATAATTGCATATTTCATAAGAATCGTTCAGATAGTGAAACAAGCATGAAATTTTGCACAAGTGCTCTTTAAAGTTCCCTCTATCAGAAAAGGGCGCTGGCCACGCAAAAAATTTAATATGGCGGCCAAATTCCAAGATGGCGGCCAGTATCGACAGATTTTGGCTAATTTTTCACTAGAATGGCATGTATTTGCTTCTAGCAATATGGTAAAGCTCTTCCATACTATTTCTTGTGAATATTATGTTTCTGTAGCTTCCCAGTACAGTTTACCTTTAAATATGGGGGCTATATGGCTGCCAAGAAAAGGTAGAAACAATAATTATAATGAGAAATAATGCCCGTTCAACAATTATCGTTTTAAGCATGGATCTTGGTTTCTGTGGTTTTAGATCCTAATGAGGCCATCTCTTTCGAATAACTCATCAATTTTGAAGGAAAATTAATAAATGTAAAAGAGTGTATGTCTGCACACAACCAGGGCACACTGGTGACATCACTGCTGTGTAACTCAGCATGGGGTTCAGTGCCAGCTAATCCAGCTTTACTAATCCTGTAGTCTTAGACTAGTAGTTGTAGTATAGTTTAGTTTAGTGTCCCAAATGCTTTCTAACAGCCCCAGACCAGCTATAGTTAGATAGCCGCACCTGAATAGACAGGATGTGCCAGCGCGGGAGAGCCGAGCCAAGGGTATGGGGGCTGTACATGATGGTTCATGTACTTACCCGGATGGTGTACAGATCACACGGGACTTAAATGGCACTGGATGAATGATCGGGCTAGGTGTAGGGAGACCGAACCTAGTTGAATCCCATACAGGAATGTGTGCTTTGTTTAAGGTGGTAAAAGGATAACCCCTCGGCCTTAATCAAAAGTGAAATCATGGCAGAATGTGATGCCAATCCAATATTGAGCAGTAGAAAAACAAACTGGAGTTTGTGTTGTCTTTGTCAGAAGGACAAAAGAGGTGAGCACTTGACATCACCTCCAAGTCATCATGTCCTAGACCATGATGGGTACACAATGCTGGCAAGGAACATTCCCATGTTCAGTGAAATTAATGAAATGCCACTGATAATGGATCCAGCAAGGCTGGATGAAGGTGATGGCATAGAGGCCACTCTCAGGAAAAATGCAGCAAAATACCATGTGAACTGTCGCTTGTTGTTTAACAACACTAAACTGGACCGTGCAAGAAAGCGACAATCCAATGACCAGACCAGCAACACTGAGACTAGTCGTGCAAAACTGCGCCGAACCAGTCATGACAATGAAGTTTGCATTTTCTGTGAGAAAGTGGCACCTGCATCTGATCTCAGACAGGCTAGTACTAAGGGCCTTGACTTGAAATTGCGTGAATGTGCAGAGATACTTAGTGATGGCAAGCTCCTTGCTAAGTTGACTGGTGGGGATGTCATTGCACAGGAGTTTAAGTATCACCATGCCTGTCTTTGTGCCCTCTACAACAGAAAAAGGTCCTACCTGAGGAGCCTTGAGAAAGACCAAGGTAGCACTGAGTCAGAATCAGATGTGTATCCACTAGTTCTGTCAGAACTGATGACATACATTGTTGAAAACAACCTTTGTTCAGATGATCCAGTCACATTTCGGCTGGCAGATATTTGCCACCTCTACCAACAACGTCTGGAACAATTAGGTGTAGAGTCACCAAGTGTAAATTCCACGAGACTCAAAGACAAACTTCTGGCAGAAATTCCAGAACTTGAGGCTCATAAATCTGGCAGAGATGTATTACTTGCATTTCAAAAGGATGTGGGAAAAGCACTTGCTCAATCATCTGATCTTTCAGAGGCAGTTATCATTGCTAAAGCAGCAAATATTCTCAGAAAGTCTATACTTGATCATCAGTCACGGTTTGATGGCACATTTTCTGAGGCTTGTGTACGAAATTCTGTGCCTCCTCTCCTGCTCCAGTTTGTAGGGATGGTTGAGCATGGGGCTGACATCAAGTCACAGTTACGATTTGGAGCATCAAAGTCAGACCAGGCCATTGCACAGCTCATGCAGTTCAACTGCTACTCCCGATACAAAGAGGGAGCAACAACTCATAGACACTCCAAAGACAGAGAAACACCATTCCCAGTCTACATGGGACTCTCAGTCTATGCCAAAACCAGGAAGAGAAACCTGGTTGAAATGCTACATCAGTATGGCCTCAGTATCTCTTATGACAGAGTACTGGAGGTCTCTGCACAGTTAGGAGATGCCACAGTTAGCAAATATGTGGAGGAGGGTGTGGTCTGTCCCCCAGTACTGCGAAAAGGGTTGTTCACCACTGCAGTGATGGACAACATCGACCACAACCCATCTGCAACTACTGCCACTACCTCCTTCCATGGAACTAGCATCTCCATATTTCAGCACCCCACCAAGGAGAACACTGGACAGGAAAGACAGCAACTAAAGTTTGCACCTGAGAAAGTGAGGTCGGTGCCTGAATTGCCGGACACATTCACAAACATCTCACCAGCTTCCTTTCAAACAAAGAACCCTGTACACATCATCACATCTTGTATTTGATGTATACAATACATCCAGCCTCAAAGCTGAGACCAGGCTCCAACGTGGTCAAGGAGGAAGGCGCAAGGTGACAGACAAGAACACAATTCCATCCAACTGGCGCAATTTCCTAAGACACGATGCCAACAAGACAGAGTTGTTCCAGTTCCTGGCAGACAAAGTTGCCCAGATGTCTGCCACAAATGTTGTCATTGCCACGAAAGGGTCTGCTGTCCTCAGCACTCATGAGGCTAGTCTTCAGGGACTGGAAAAGTGCTCTCATGAGGAAGCTGACACCCGCATCTTTCTCCATGCCAAATATGCCACAGAACATGGAGCCAAGACCATCACGGTTAAAGCAAATGACACAGATGTTCTTGTCGTTGCAGTCAGTGCTTTCTCCACTCTCCACAATCTAGGGCTAGAGAAGCTATGGGTGGCATTTGGCCAAGGCCAGAGCCTGCGCTGGATTGCTGTGCATGACCTGTGCAACTCTCTGGGCCAGGAGAAGGTGAATGGCATGCTCTTCTTCCATGCGTTCACAGGCTGTGATACAGTGTCAGCCTTCCGGAGCAAGGGCAAGAAGACCGCCTGGCAGACATGGAACATCTTTCCAGAGGCCTCCACTGTGTTCTCCAAACTGAGTCACTACCCTCTCAGAGTGGAAGAGAGTGACCTGAAGGTCCTGGAGAGGTTTGTCATACTTATGTATGAAAGATCCAGCACTGCTGGCACTGTGGATGAGGCTAGACTTGATATGTTTGCCAGAAAACAAAGGGCATATGAGGCCATTCCACCAACCAGGGGAGCTCTCCTCCAACACACCAAGCGTGCTGCGTACCAGGCTGGTTGTGTGTGGGGGCAGGCCACCCAGTGTCAGCCACAGCCAGAGAACCCTGCTGAGTGGGGATGGCAAAAGTCTGGTGAAGCATGGCAAGTCCTCTGGACAACCAACTCGCCCTTAGCCAAGAGTTGCCAACAGCTTACCAAATGTGGATGCAAAGCAGGCTGTCGGGAAAGGTGCAAGTGCTACAAGCTGGGTCTTCCCTGCACAGCTCTGTGCACTTGCAAATGTGAAGTCTAGATAAATATTGCCCTCTCTTCAGTAGATAATCTAGCTTGAGCATCCAACGTGTCATGCTATGCCTACCTTCTTATCCTCGAATTTTTCAAAGGTGTAGGTTGAGAGACCTATACATAGATTGGTTGCGTTTAGTCCGTATTTCTCTTCTTTTCTTTTTATGGTTACAGTCTTAGACACAATGTTGTATGTGACCATACCATTACTATTTCAGTTGAAAATAGCATATTAGTTAAACTGTCTGATCACATGAATATACCATTAAATAAAAACAGTTGGTCTCTATGTCTGCTAGCGCTGTGGATAGAAAAAAAAACTTTTATGGCAACCATTTTGTACGCCATCTTGGTTACAATTCATTTAGTAAGGGTTTTCAATAAAATGTGTGGTATGGAACATTTTTATAACCTAAAAGTCGAGGTTTAAAAAAAAAAAACTGGCATATTCCATCCAATAGATGCTCCCAAACCAGTGAATCTCAACATAGATGGCGGATCTTGGATTTTCAGGTGGCCAGCGCCCTTTTCTAAGAGAGCGTAGTCTTAGGAATGTTTGTGCCAAATTTCATGCTTGTTTCACTATCTGAACGATTTTTACAGCAATCTGCTGCACTATCCCCCCTTCCTCTCCCCTCCCCCTCAATCCTCAGTTCACTCACTCTCGCTGCCGTAGCCTTATTTCATTGCTTTATTTTATTTATTATCATGAAGTGATTGTCTTAATACACATTGCGAGACTCAAAACCAGGTTTTAGAGCTGGCGATCAACGCTTCAGAGAACCTCGGAATTGTGTCAAGGTCAAACTGAAGAAGAAGGTGGAAGGAAGGAAGGAAGGAAGGAAGAAAGGAAGGACAGCTCAGTGGAGGAAGAACTAAGCAAACGCCGCATGACAGACAAAGGCAGAAGACTTGACTGCAGGTGAACAGAGGGTGTCTGCATAAGCATTTCGTGCTGTCTACAGTGTGCTGCGCAAGGTGTACTGTAAGTGTAACCCCCTACGAGAGATTACACTTTTATTTGATTAACTTCTCGCTTGAAAACACTTTATTTCAAAGTGAAGCACTTACAGCGTATGCTTTCATTGAGTTGAATTTGCTAAGAAACGTAGGTAAAAATATTCAGAAAAATATCATTAGCTAAATTCGTCTGAATACAGTATTGTGAGAAATTCCGTATTAATTATTTTTTTTTTTTGTTAAGGAGTAATATTTGCAAAATGAAAATCATTTTAATGATAGAGAATGATGGGAATTCGTACTACTATAAGGTATTTGAATAAATTAAGAAGAAATACCTGTTCAAAGAAATCTTTACATATATATATGCAAAGGTCACAACGCACCAAACGTACGGCAGCAATACGTGTATTTTGCTAGAAATTAATGTCACTCCGATATAGACCAGCGGTAATTACACTAAGTTCCTCTAGTGCCACCGGGTTGTAAATTCCTGAGATGTCAGCTAGTATTGCACCAGCCTGGTTTTTTTGCCACGGCCCTAGGTTAGGTTAGGTAGGTTAGATTAGGTTAGAAGAACCAGATAATATAGGTGTGGGAAACATATTGAGATTATTTTCAAGAAAATTCTATGGTTAGTTTTTAAGATATGGCGTCCAGCTTTTTTCGGGGAAAGGTCCCGTACTCGGTTACATCTCGGGAAAATGCCACCGTGTTGCTGTCCTGTGGTTTCATGGCTTTCCTCTGATCTCCAAAAAGGAAAGTATACCTTAGTTTTACCAGACCACTCCCCTCGAAGTAGGTTCCTTCACGTGGTGAGGGGGTAAGGGGCCCTGGCTTCTCTTCTTCGTTCTTACGAAGAATAAGAGCCCGGGCCCTGACGGATCACCTACAAACCTTTCGATTTAAATGGCGTGGATATTTTCACTTTCGTACAAATTTCTTGGACCTGGTAAATAGGAAAAGGTATCATAGCTGGGATTGGGTTTATATCCGAAGCTAAATAGTGAGAACCGTGGCAAGACCATCAACTGCCCGATAATGTTCGGACCTGAAGTTTCAGGCGGAACTATTCTACGGGACTGGACCACGGATTCCAGGGGGGTCTAGTTCTGGGAATAGGACTCTCGGCATTCTGTCCGGTTTGCCCATAATGTGATTAGGGTGGGGATAATTGTATTCTAGTAATGCTCTCAGTCCTATCAAGCGGGTTGGCTTACACTTGAGCCACTCTAATCATGTTGTGCCATCCCCTTTGGGGTAGGGTAGGGATGCGGACATTTGGGAGTCGGTTCTCACTTGTGCCATTGGCGGAAGAATAAACCCCATGAAAGGCTGATGATATCTTTTTAAGGTTGTCAGGTTTGTTTACCTCTTTTTTTTTATTTTTTTTCTCCAATTTACTTGTCTTAATGCAAAGTTGTGTTAACGATTCAAGTACCCCTGGACCCTTTGATGGTAGCGATTCGGCACAGTTAACGACTGCAGGAACCTCCTCTGACCTCTCTCTGGAAAAATCAGAAAAAAATACGAACGTAATTACACTGGAGCCCTATGCTCCAATGAAAAACAAGCCAAAAAAAACCAAGTATCTTGACCCAACATTGACCCACTTCGACTCCCTCTTTGGGAGTGGAAGTTGGTCAAGATTCCTAACATTAGAAACGGAGAAAAAAATATCACCATTGAAATTAGAAAACTTCTTATTGAATCGACATTCAACTACTGAAATGTCATTCAGACAAGTAAAAGAACAGATGTGGTTGATAGACACCACTACAAGAAATCAATCGGAAAATTACTTAAATATAAAAAATATTGATAATGTTAAAGTACATATTAAAAAACATGACAATTTGAACAGTGTCCAGGGTACCATAGTACTCCCTGATAATGATGAACCAATAGAAAAGAATATATTGCTAGATTCCCTTAAAAAAAGGTACAACAATATTCAAGACTGCGAAATTTACAACATAGCTAGTAGACGGAGTAATGAAAAAATACTAAGAATAGCAAAGATAAAATTTGAAGGCCATGAATTACCCTTAAAAATAAAAATCTTAGGCCAAAGCAGAGAACTGAGACCGTATGTCCCTAAACCACTACAGTGCCAAAACTGTAGTATGTATGGACATACAAGAAAAAATTGCCATAATACATCTGTATGCGCATACTGTGGATCTGACAAACATGCCACACAGTGGAGGTGTGGTGAACCAAAATGCGTGAACTGTGGACAAAATCACCATGCAAGATCTAAGGAATGTATATATTATATATACAATACTGAATTGAAATTACTTCAGGAAAGGACAGGAATGCCTATAAAAGAGGCCAAATTAGAATTAAAGGTTAGAGGAATGCATGATCCCGCTAAGAAACGAACTTTTTCTGCAGCAATAAGATCAAACAAAGAAACAAAAGTGGAAATAAATAAGAATAACAAAACCCTGGTAGATCAGTCTCAAAGAAAAATAACCACTTTCCAAGAAGAAACCAATATAGCAAAGGACCAAGAAATGTATACAAATCTTTGCTCAAATTCATTTGAGATTTTAAGAGAAATAGAATCACTAGAAGACAATACAAGCACCATAGAAATATTAAAAGATAGTTCTGATGAATTAGAAACTAAAGAAAAAAAGAGACCTTTAGAGAGAACTCCACCCAAGACCAACAAAAAACCAACTATTATTAGAGATACATCCATTAAAATAAAGGCGGGAGACCCCAAGAAAGAACATAAACCAAATAATAAGAAAATACCTTTGTCTCCTAAAGTAATAATAAAACCAATAGAAACAGATACCCAGAACATCAAAGAAATAGTAGAGGAACAAACTATTGACAAAAATGATTATGTGATTGGAGAAGAGATTACCCCATCACCAACAATAGGTGCAGCAAGAGTAAATGAAAAAACGACACACGAAAACACATGTGGATGTAATGAATGCTTCATTGAACTGTGCAACAAAAATGAAAGCATAACAAAGGACAGTTTAACAAACACTATACGAAATTTTATAAGTTACAGAAATAAAGAAACTACTAGTTTGGACACTCACGAAAAGGGCTGTATGTGCATTGGACACATAATGTCTTATAAAGAAAAACAAATAAATATTGTAAATAGGATTTTAGAAAAAATGCAGATTGATGATCCACAAAAAGAAAATAACACTTGAACACACTAACGTTATACTTTCAATAATTATATTATACAATGGAACGTAAATGGTCTACAGACCAGATTACATTTGGGAGAAATACAACGATTACTAAAGGAATATGAGCCAATGATAATATGTTTACAACATGTCAACAAAACAATATAAAAAATAGGTAAATATACCTTAGTATCTACATCTAGAGAAGAAGAAGGAAATTTAGGTACTGCTATATATGTACATAACAAAGTATGTTATGACAGAGTGTTGAGAAAAATCCGCTTTATAAGGAATTATTTATTTTTCTAAGCGGATTTGTCTTATATTTTTCATTGTCTCTTTCTTTCTAAAATAGAATTTAATAATGTTTACTTTTTGTATTATAATACGTTTAATTCCTTCGTTGCTTGTGTAGTTTGGATATTTATTCGATGGTTTATTTGATTTTTGTCAGGAAAGAAGTTTTTCATTTTAATCATTTACAATTCTATTGAAGATAACTATCTTTAAAGCACCAAACTACACTGGGCAACAATCCTTATTGTTTATGAGTTGTTAAAACATTACTGCCGCGAAGACTTCTTCCCGTAGCTTTGAAGGGAACCGACGAGGCGGTGAAAAGTCAGTCAGCCCATTACCTCTCAGCTGTCCGTGTGTTTGTTCCTGCCTGTCTCGCAAAAATGACCGGCTAAAAAATCACCGTGCCGCATAGGATATTGGGGGAGGATGCCCCAGTGGGGGATAAATAGTGGTGCCCTCCTACCATCTTAATATTAGTGACCAGCTAACATCTAACCGAAGGATGACGCCCCTAAGGATAAATTCAGGGGTATGGAAGGTCCTCTTGAAGATCCATCATCGGACCCAATCATCGTGTCTGAGAAATAAACAACTTCGGAATTGTTGGTGCTAACATCACGAAATAATCCTTCAAACAGTGGGCGCAAAGGACGTATTCTCATGGAGGTGAGTTGCCCACAATTGTTGGTGCTAATTTGGGTAATTTTCGTGGGAATAATTCATGCCAAGCATGAATCCTACAGTTACGTGGGAAATCCTAATTAAATTTTAACTATAACTTGGCTAAATTAAACTTTTATCCTGCTCAAATTTCAAATATTTCCATATGTGAATGTGTATGAGTGCTTGGGTTAAGACTGTATGTTTTTCTTCGTTAAAGTTATTAAGGCTGGTATATATAATTCTTTGTATTGTGTTAGTACATGGCTGTATTTATGCCGCCAGGCCTGATCAACCTGACGTAGTTTTCTTGCTGCCATTGTTTGGCTGGCTTACAATTGATAGGCTAGCTTGGTGTTGTATAACAGAATAAGTTACTAGTTCGTAGGTTTTACCAGCTTATCCATAAAACTGGTAATTATTTTGAAGGTTTCCAGATTTCCATAAATCTTAGGGTTTGCCAGTTTTTCATAAAATTGGTATTGCTTATTATTATGAACCAGCACTTGTCTTTAATTAGCGATAGTCTTTAATTTCCTAGAAGCACTAGTACTCTTTATTGGAAAATATATTTTTTTGACATTGAGCTAGTTTATTGATAGTATTTTTACTCTCGTCTTTACAGACTATTCCAACTTGGAAGACCTAGTCTGGGTAGCATCAGCCCCGGTACCAATTGGTTAGGGGCAACTACACTCAGGCAATTACTACACGAAGCAGTGACCCTAATATTGTTAATGTTCATTTCAATAATTTAATTGAATTTTTAAAGTGATTTGATTTCTACCTTAAAATTTATCAGGGTTATAGCTTTAACTTGGGTTTTCCTTAAAATTTTTGGAATACAGAGTAGCTGTAAATTTTAATGACTTGCAAATATCATGTATTAAAATCCGGATAAAAAATGATAATTACATAATTTATAACTTATATAACCAACCTAATAAAAGTTACGACATTGATAAACTTAAAGATTTACTTAACAATGCCAAGGAGCCTACATTAACAGTAGGTGATTTTAACGCTCACAACCCAATATGGGACTGTCATTGTACAAACCCAAATAGAACAGGCAGTAAAATAGAAGAGTTCATGGATTCAAACGACATATGCTGTATAAATGATGACGAAATTAGTACATATTTTTCAAAAGCACATGGAACATTCTCCTCAGTAGACTTAACTTTATGTACAACAAGCATAGTTGACAGATTGGATTGGAATACAGGTGATGACATGTACACCAATGATCATTTCCCAATATTAATTTCCTTATTGCAAAATAATCCTGCAAAACATGTCCCTCACTATAACATTTATAAAGCAGATTGGGAGCGATATGAAATGCACACTAGAAATATCCCACAATTTGAATATTTAAAAGACCATAATGAAACTAATAAATTTCTTGTTGATTTCATTAAAAATGCTGCTGATAAAGCAATACCAAAGTCAAAACCCCATCCAACAAAACACAAAGTTCCCTGGTGGTCTGATGAGTTAACAGAATTAATAAATATGAAACACTCAATAGGGAGACGATTAGATAATTTGAATAGAAAGTTCTATAAAATGAATAAAAAATTACCGATATTAGAAAGAACTTTACAAAAAATAACTGTATTATTACCAGAAATTAATACATTAAAACCTGTATACAACAAAATATCTGCAAAATTTAAAAAAGAAGTAATTCAAGGAAGAATCATTTCATGGAGGAAATACGTATCAGATCTTTCTAATAATACTTCCATACAAAAAATATGGGAAAAATTCAGGAAAATAAATGGTACCCATGTCAAACCACCTAGACATGCCATATTAAAAGATAGGAAAAGAACACTTGATCCAAAAGAAATAAGTAATATAATGGGAGAAAATTTAGCAAATGTAAGTAGTGATAAGAATTTAGATGAACACTTCCGCACAAAAAAAATAATATAGAATTAATAACAATAAATTTTGAAACAATTGACGATATATATTATAATAGAAAATTTAGTATGTCAGAGATGGAATATGCTCTCTCGAACAGCAATAAATCTGCTCCTGGAGGTGACAATATTTGTTTTGAGATGATATGCCACTTAGCACCTTTGGCAAAGTCATACTTATTAGAGTTTTATAATAATTTATGGCTTCGAAATTTATTTCCAGATGAATGGCGTAAAGCTATAATAATTCCTATCCCCAAACCTGGAAAGGATCCCAGTAATGTAAATAATTACAGACCAATTTCTTTAACAAGCTGCTTATGCAAATTGTTAGAGAAAATGGTAAATGCTCGACTAACATGGCACATTCTAGAAAATAAAATTTTAACTCCCACTCAGTTTGGGTCACAGTGTAACTGATGCACATTGGATTCTCTCTGTAGCTTAGAAGACCATATACGTAGAGGTTTTGAACGAAAACAAATTACTGTAGCTGTCTTTTTTGATATTGAAAAGGCATACGATACCACATGGAGGTATGCTATATCAAAAACTTTACAAAACAACAACATCCGTGGACATTTACCTAGGTTTATACAGAACTTTTTGACAAACTGCAATTTTCAGGTGAGAATTGATGATGATCTGTCTAGAACATTTCCACTTGAAAGTGGTGTTCCACAGGGAAGCGTCCTTAGTGGAACACTGTTTACTTTAGCAATCAATGATATCAGTAAAAATCTACCTATTGGCATTAAAAGTAACCTGTACATGGATGATTTTGCCATATATTATTCAGCATCCCGAATAAAACATACAGAACGAATCATTAATAAAAGCATAGTAAAAATAGATGAATGGGCCTCATCTATAGGCTTTAAATTTTCCATAGATAAAACTCAAGCAATCATGTTTTATAAAAATAAAAAGTGGAAAAAAGGTGAAGAAATAGATTTAAAAATCAGAAACCATAGTATACCAATTGGCCAAACAGCAAAATTTTTAGGATTAGTATTTGATACCCACTTGAACTGTAGAGCCCACATTACATATAGTAAAATCTAAAAGTAAAAGAGCATTAAATCTAATTAGAAAACTATCGAACACTACTTGGGGAGCCGACAGACATACCCTTACTGTGCTGTATAAGGCAACAGTTCTGTCCATCATTGATTATGGAAGCGAAGTATATGGCTCGGCATCTGACGCAGTTCTGAAAATGTTAGATCCTGTTCACAATGAAGGCCTTAGAATATGCTCAGGAGCCTTTAGATCATCACCAAAATCATCGTTACAAGTTGAATGTGGTGAACTGCCTTTGTCTCTCCATAGAGAGCTAGTAACAATGAAAAGTGCTCTAAGAATTCAAACTAGTGATTCTCCAACCAAAAAATTATTTGAATTAAGAGATGTATTTATAAACAACCATCCACCACCTTTCCCAATTAGAGCTAGAAGATTGTTTGAGTCGCTGAATATAAATATACAAGTGCCTGTAATAGTAAAATCACCTCCTCCCTGGACAATGAATAAAACGAGAATTTGCACACACCTCAAGTATTTATCCAAAAGTAACTCATATACAACAGAACACCATAGACAGCATACAATAGAGCATATAAACCGAAAAGGTCCACATTACGCAATATATACAGATGGATCTAAATCAGAACACGGAGTAGGATATGCTGCAGTGTCCCAAGACAAAACTTATCAGTTCTCTCTTCCTAATAATGCTTCTGTATTTACAGCAGAATTGTATGAAATTGCATCAGCTATAAAAATAATTAAAGAATCATCATTGAATAATTTTGTGATTTTCAGTGATTCAAGAAGCGCTATAGAAGCTATTCAAAGTTACAAATCAAATAATAATATAATACAACAAATTAAATTATATCTCCGTAAATTATATAATAATGGAAAAAATGTAGAAATATGTTGGATCCCTGCGCATGTAGGGATCAAAGGAAATGAAGATGCAGACAAAGCAGCTAAAGCAGCAACTCACATGACAAGATCAAATGTGAATATCCCTGTTACTGATTATGCAACTCACATAAAAATGGGTATCATAAATAAATGGCAATATATATGGGATGAAGAACTGGAAAGTAATAAGCTGAAAGAAATAAAACCTAATGTTAAAAAATGGAGTTCATCATATCAGAGAGAGAGACACGCACAAGTAATTTTAACACGCCTCAGAATAGGCCATACTCGTCTGACACATGGGCACTTAATGAGCAGCCCACATGGCCCGGCTCCCGAGTGCTCAGAATGCAGAGTAATAATAACGGTCAGACATGTGTTATGTGAATGTCCAAAGTATGACCGACAACGAATGTCTACTTTTGGAAATAGATCAGTGAAAGAAATTTTGTCAGAATCTTTCACATTTTCAATCGTTCCTGTTTTGATGTTCTTGAAGAACTGTAATTTAATTAATAAAATATAAAAATAAGTAAATAATAAAAGCATGAAAACCCTTTTAACATTTGAATTTTACAAAAAAGAGAAATTTTAAAAATTTTGTTTAATTTATATTCTGAATTTTAATATACCGTTTTAGTATGTATGTAAGGAAGTCTGAGTAAAAGTATTTATTGTATGAGAGGATGTGCTTATGTGCAGTTTTTAATTTCATTTTAATTCATTCATCTTTGTATCAGATGATCTATTAGGTCCTAGCGCTTGACTTCAGGCCTGGACCTAGTATTTTAATCAAATCCTTCGGGCCAGCCCTATGAGAGCTGAAAGTCAGCTCAGTGGTCTGGTTAAACTACTTTAATAATAATAATAATACAAGTAGTGCAGAGAAATAAAGAAGAAGCTAATGGTTAAAAACTACCTTAAATAAATGAATGGGTAAAGCTTGCCACTTTTAGACTTTGTAAATAAACAACCAATAAGAAGCATTTGAGTGAAGCCTCAGTCAAGAAATAACTTGATAAATTGGATATGTCCTTGTACTAACACGGTGAAAGAGTGAGCAAACATGGAATAGTAGTGCAGAAGATAGGAATGACGAGGACAGAGAGAGCCAAAGAGAATAAAAGGGTTAAAAGAGAGTCGCGGAAAAAAGGCAGAAGACTTGAATTGGAAAAGGTTGTGATGATAAAGGAGCTAATGTAGTGTAAGGAATCCATTTGGGGAGATGTCATGTCATGTCATGTCATGTCACTGTAGAGGAGAAGGACAAGGGATGAAAGACCTCTCTAAAGTCCGAGCACTTGAGGAGGAGAAAACGAGGAAAGGAGAAGAAAAGGGAGGTGAAGAGAAGACGAAGAACATAAGCTGGAAAAATTCATTTGTGAGAAACAATAGCAAATAAAAGAGAACATTTAGAAATATCAACATAAATTTATAGTAACAGTAGAGAGAGAGAGAGAGAGAGAGAGAGAGAGAGAGAGAATATTTTACTCATCTCTTATTGGTTCCACCTTGTCTGGTCGATGAGAAAACCTAAAAGAGAGTAATGGCAGAGAATGCAGCCTTACCACACACCGAGCAATTAATATTTTCTCTTGGGTAAAAAAAGGCCGTATAGCAATCACTGCCATAGATCATAAATCATAGGCTTGAGGAGGATGACTTCTACAGTGACTCGTTGTTTTTGCATAAATTCACTGAGTGTAACACCACTTCCTGTTTTGGGATTGCAAAGAAGTTTGCTCTGCTCAGACTGACAACAGGAGACGCAGTCTGACAAAGCCATTTTATGATGTTCCTTGCTGTCAAAAGGAGACCCAGCAATGATCACGAACACTTAATCATATAACGACATGATCTCAGTTCAGAGGGAAGCCTGGAACTGATCTTCGTTCACTGCAGTATCCTAAATAGGTAAAAGCTTTATGACCTTGAAAGAAATTTCAGCCTACCTACAACACCTGCCACCAGGTTTCACTCCTTCAGGAGATAAATACTGCCTCCAGATGATGGTGAGGATAGGCAGGGCTGGTACTTTTAGGTGATGGTGAGGAGAGGCGGGGCTGATACTTACAGGTGATGGTGAGGAGAGGCGGGGCTGATACTTACAGATGATGGTGAGCTCACGAGAGGCGGGGCTGATGGTAGCCCAGGTGTTACAAAATGATAGACGTTGGCCTTACAGCGGAAACACTCCTGAAACCGCTAAGTTACTTTGTTAACTCTGGTGGCTGTTGTACACTCAGGTGTTAAGTATTGTCAGACATTCGGACGACACCAAAATGGCCACTGAATGCAGGTGTTGTATCATATGAAGGTGAAGATGTAAACCGAAATTTAAATATATCTGTATATAATTGTGTAATTATATACATACTGTATATGGCACAGTAAAATAAGCAAACACAGAGTATGAGTACCCATAAATAATCTTGATTATAATATTTATTTTCTAATTAATATATTTTTACGTTTTTCCTGGTAATTTAGTTTGAAATATTCTCTATGAGACAGGTAGCAACAATTTAAGGTAATTTAGGCTTGTGATTCTGACTTCGTGGGTCCAGGAAAACATAAAAAAGAGGAAAACAAAGGGGAATTTCATATGAGCGTAAAGCTCTGGTTACTGAGGAAAATATTACGTAAAACACGTGGGCAAACTTGCAGGAGTGTATTTACATAAATAACGTTAGTACGGGAAAGAGGAATGCTAGTAGATTATTGATCCTGAAGGGGATTCCTAAGGGATGAATGAAACTGGGGGATTCCAGACACAGTCCAAGAAGCTTCCACGATATAGGGTCCCTCTGAAATGAGAGATATGCACATTATACGCCAGTAATGAAAATAGACCAAAGATTAATGAATTCGAAGCTGCACTGAGGGTGCCAAGGGGCTTTGATGAATTAATGATAGCTTAGCACTGCCGACACTCGAGGAGCACGGACATTTGACAAGAGATTCGGTGATTGCTGGCTCTCAAGTTAAGTAGATGTTATGAGACAAAAGCGTGACTGAATGGAGGTCTTCCAGAGTACTTTACCGTAAGGCAGATTGGTTCCAGCGCAGAAAGCGGTCCGTGGACGACTTGCGATTTCCGAGGGCGAGTTTCTTCCACGTGTTAAGGTGTGGGGGCTTCACGTAAAAGGGCAATGTGTGGGGTTTTCACGAAGGGCCGGGCAATGGCATTTGGGCATCACGCAGGTCAACGGTGGAGCGAACACGTGACTCGCGGTCGAAGGGCACAAGGAGAAAGTATACTTTGAAAAGGGCCACGTGGTTAGCTAAGGGCACTGCCAGGGGCAAGTGGCTTGGTCCTTACTCCTTCTAAGCCAGCGCACGTGTGAGGCCGAACCTCAGTTTGGTTTCTGCTTTTATCTCCTCCTATGGTGCAGGGGGTACTTCCAGCATATAGGGGGTTGAATCATTTTCAGCTGATGCCCGCAGGGGGAGTTTTGCCTGTAAGAAAACGACCAGACAGAAATCACTTTTGCCTCGAAGAAAGATCTGCTTAAAGGGAGTGGCCTTAATCCGTTTTAAACCCTTGTATTCTGACCGTGCGAAGTTGAAAGACAGATGTGTCTATCGATTGAGCGGCTTGCAGTAAATGAAAACAACAAAACAAACAGCAACAAAAAAAGGGGGAAGGCAATTTGCTAGCGAGTTCTTGCTAATCATAATATATATATATATATATATATATATATATATATATATATATATATATATATATATATATATATATATATATATATATATATATATATATATATATTTTTATATATATATATATATATATATATATATATATATATATATATATATATATATATATATATATATATATATATATATATATACATACAGTATGCTGTATATAGCAAGAAGGCACTAAAGCAGACAGCTTGGTAGATGGTTTTCCTTTATTCATCACGGCCTACGTTTCGAGATCCTTGTCTCATCCTCAAGGCTAAAAATACAAAGTAAAATATACAAATACAGCAAGAAGATTTAGGATATAATTACAAATAAAATATGATAAAGTAAAACAACAGTAAAAAAGGTAAACCTAAAATAAAATTGTTAAAAAAAAAGAGAGAGAAGGAAATAGAAAATTTTAACTAACAGACCTTGTTCCTTGAAGTTCAGTTGCTGTATGAAAAACAATAAACATAAGGTGGGGTGTGGTTTAAGCTATATACAGGGGCGTGGACGAGGAATGATTGTTCAAAGAGGGAACAAGCTTCTTGATCGTGTCAGTTGTTGCCATTTAATTAGGTAATAATTTATGAGTCTGGATGAATTTTTTGAATGTAAATTACTTAAGTGTTATTTTTGTTTTGTTAGCTTGTTTGCTCCTCTCCGGTGGTTCGCTCTTTTTTTTAATTTTACTACTGCCAGTTGTCTTTTTCATATATGGTGCTGAGTGGGTGTGAGGCCTTCCCCGGTACATTCCATTCCCCCCACTCCCCCACAGCCCAGGGTGGACGAGGGGTCTTATATTTATCCTACAAGAGTAGGAGGGAGTTACGTTCTGGACCTCTGCCTGTGCATTTGGTTGGCTTTCGGACTGCTACTTGACTTGTTTCTTGGTTTGAGGATCTGTACTCCCGCCAATATATTGTGGATCCATTACCCTCGGCACCTTAAGAGTTCATCTTCGGATAATTCTACCATACCCTTGGTCCAGTTACCAAAGCCAAGGGGACCTCACTGTCCTACGGTAGGGTATTTATAACCCTTTTATATAATATAGACGACTTCTTGTTGAGATCACGGCACTTTAATCCTGTTTTGGGCCCTAACACCCCGACTGCCTTGATTTATCCTCCAGACGTGGAGAGTGACGGTCTTTCAAGAGGAGCCACAGAAAACTATAAATAAAAGTTGTTAGGGATATTAGATTGTATTCGTTAGGATATTCTCTCTTTTTGCTTTTCTCTTCCTGTCTGGGCCCCCTCCTTTTTGTGTTTGAATGAGTTGTTTTTCTATCGTTAATTGGGTAAGTGGTTGTTATTAAGTATAATTGATATTCATATTATTTTTGTATCTGAAGAGGTTCAGGTATTATTTCTGGCTTATATTGATGTATTAAAATTAAGGATTTTTCTTGGTATTTTCTTTGCCCCTTGATTTGATTTTTGCACACGGCTAAGAGGTTGAGATACTATTCCACCAATTGTGGATTTAGTATTGTGTTGGTGAATGCTCGTTGATTTATTATATTTGGATATAGTGTGGTGGTTAATCAAGCCATCACAATCGCTAACGATTCAAGAATAGGTGGTGTTCGTGTTGACTGGTTAGTATAATCCTAAAATCATTATAGTTTATTTTACTTTTGCATAGTTTTATGTGGTTTCTAATATTTGATGTTTCGGGATTAGACAACTTGCACCCAGTGCGAAAGCTAACGCCAATATGTGCGTCACATCTGACCTTAAGCAGTCGGCGTGTGTTTCCCACGTATGTCTGACAATGGCATTGACAGCAAGTAAATAAATAAACAACACCGGACTGCATTAAAGGGGGCAGTTTTTCTTTGTGACGAAACATACCGCCAATAGTTCTTGGGTTCTTAAATATGAGCTTCACGTCAACTGCAGGAAAATAATTCGTTAAAATCCTTTTTTAGATTGGGTAGGAAAGAGGTGTCATGCGTGAACGGAAAACTTATATAATATGTTAATTTATGTGCCAAGTGTGTGGTAGCAGGAGGGTGAAAGGACTTATCCAATATTTTCTTAACATACTTTAAAAATAAATTGGATGGAAAGCAGTTGGATTTAAAATAATCATTGAGGAAACCTATTTCCTTGTGAAAAAGATGCCAGTCGGATGTAAGTGTTATGGCCCTGTGGAGGAGAGTGGACAGGGAATTCAATTTAAAATTATAAAAGCACGAACTGTAAAAATTCTGCCCAAGACCAGTAAAGGTTTTCTTGCGGAACACACCAGTATGAAATCTCTTGTCCTCATGCATGACGATGGTGTCTAAAAAGGATAATTGGTTATTATTTTCTAATTCATAGGTACATTAATGTTATTATGTAGTGAATTAGCATACTGCAAAAACTGGTCACAATGGTGACGTTCTTTAAAAAGGACAAAAGTGTCGTCAACATAACGGCGATAAAATAATGGCTTGAAAACAGAGGGACAGCTGTCCAGCAGCTCTCTCTCGAATTTGTGCATAAAAATATCAGCAAAAATGCAGCTTAATGGATTACCCATTCCTACACCTTCCACTTGCATGTAAACTTCATCATTAAACACAAAGGCCGTGTCCCGCACCGCCAACTCCAATAGCTCTTTAAAATCTAAGCGGTTAAAACCGTGTTCTGGTACCTGTTTCAACATTTAGTTGTATTCATTTTCTGGTACCTGTTCCAGCATTTAGTTGCATTCATTTTCTGGTACCTGTTTCAGCATTTAGTTGTATTCATTTTCTGGTACCTGTTCCAGCATTTAGTTGTGTTCATTTTCTGGTATCTGTTCCAGCATTTAGTTGTATTCATTTTCTGGTACCTGTTCCAGCATTTAGTTGTATTCATTTCCTGGTACCTGTTTCAGCATTTAGTTGTATTCATTTTCTGGTACCTGTTCCAGCATTTAGTTGTATTCATTTTCTGGTACCTGTTCCAGCATTTAGTTGTATTCATTTTCTGGTACCTGTTTCAGCATTTAGTTGTATTCATTTCCTGGTACCTGTTTCAGCATTTAGTTGTATTCATTTTCTGGTACCTGTTCCAGCATTTAGTTGTATTCATTTTCTGGTACTTGTTCCAGCATTTAATTGTATTCACTTTCTGGTAGCTGTTCCAGCATTTAGTTGTATTCATTTCCTGGTACCTGTTTCAGCATTTAGTTGTATTCATTTTCTGGTACCTGTTCCAGCATGTAGTTGTATTCATTTTCTGGTACTTGTTCCAGCATTTAGTTGTATTCATTTTCTGGTGGCTGTTCCAGCATTTAGTTGTATTCATTTCCTGGTACCTGTTCCCGCATTTAGTTGTAATCATTTCCTGGTACCTGTTTCAGTATTTAGTTGTATTAATTTTCTGGTACCTGCTCCAGCATTTAGTTGTATTCATTTTCTGGTACCTGTTCCAGCATTTAGTTGTATTCATTTTCAGGTACCTGTTCCAGCATTTAGTTGTATTAATTTTCTGGTACCTGTTCCAGCATTTAGTTGTATTAATTTTCTGGTACCTGTTTCAGCATTTAGTTGTCTTCATTTTCTGGTACCTGTTCCAGCATTTAGTTGTATTAATTTTCTGGTACCTGTTCCAGCATTTAGTTGTATTAATTTTCTGGTACCTGTTCCAGCATTTAGTTGTATTAATTTTCTGGTAACTGTTCCAGCATTTAGTTGTATTCATTTTCAGGTACCTGTTCCAGCATTTAGTTGTATTCATTTCTTGGTACCTGTTCCAGCATTTAGTTGTATTAATTTCCTGGTACCTGTTTCAGCATTTAGTTGTATTCATTTTCAGGTACCTGTTCCAGCATTTAGTTGTATTCATTTTCAGGTACTTGTTCCAGCATTTAGTTGTATTCATTTTCTGGTGGCTGTTCCAGCATTTAGTTGTATTCATTTCCTGGTACCTGTTCCCGCATTTAGTTGTAATCATTTCCTGGTACCTGTTTCAGTATTTAGTTGTATTAATTTTCTGGTACCTGCTCCAGCATTTAGTTGTATTCATTTTCTGGTACCTGTTCCAGCATTTAGTTGTATTCATTTTCAGGTACCTGTTCCAGCATTTAGTTGTATTAATTTTCTGGTACCTGTTCCAGCATTTAGTTGTATTAATTTTCTGGTACCTGTTTCAGCATTTAGTTGTATTCATTTTCTGGTACCTGTTCCAGCATTTAGTTGTATTAATTTTCTGGTACCTGTTCCAGCATTTAGTTGTATTAATTTCTGGTAACTGTTCCAGCATTTAGTTGTATTAATTTTCTGGTAACTGTTCCAGCATTTAGTTGTATTCATTTTCTGGTACCTGTTCCATCATTTAGTTGTATTCATTTTCTGGTAGCTGTTCCAGCATTGAGTTGTATTCATTTTCTGGTACCTGTTCCAGCATTTAGTTGTATTCATTTTCTGGCACCTGTTCCATCATTTTGTTGTATTCATTTTCTGGTAGCTGTTCCAGCATTGAGTTGTATTCATTTTCTGGTACCTGTTCCAGTATTTAGTTGTCTTCATTTTCTGGTACCTGTTTCAAAATTTAGTTGCATTCATTTTCTGGTACCTGTTCCAGCATTTAGTTGCATGCATTTTCTTGTACCTGTTTCAGCATTTAGTTGTATTCATTTTCTGGTATCTGTTCCAGCATTGAGTTGTATTAATTTTCTGGTACCTGTTCCAGCATTTAGTTGTATTCATTTCCTGGTACCTGTTCCAGCATTTGTTGTATTCATTTCCTGGTACCTGTTTCAGCATTTAGTTGTATTTATTTTCTGGTACTTGTTCCAGCATTGAGTTGTATTTATTTTCTGGTACCGGTTCCAGCATTTAGTTGTATTCATTTTCTGGTACCTGTTTCAGCATTTAGTTGCATTCATTTTCTGGTAGCTGTGGCCGCTTACATTGAGGCATGATACTGCGCAGTTGTTAAGAATTACTTACACAATTAAAATGAAATTTCTTATTCAAAACTAGGATTTTATAAGGTACACTGATCGTTTATCTCAAAATGCTTGTAGAGTCATGAGAATGTGACACATTATTGCTTCTGGAAGCACCACCACCCTACAAAAGCACGAACCTGGACAAGAGAATGAAGCCTTTATATCGTAATAGGTTTAACCAGAGTCCCTCTCTTTCTGAAATAAATTTGCCCGTTACTGTACTCATAAGAATGGTACGAAGTTCTTTCAATTTTCAGGTTAACGATCCTCAACCGACAGACTTAAAATCCCTTCACTTCTGTAGAAGATAATTATATACAATATCTGGTATATCAAGTTCCTATCCTTGGATGAATGTTGGTGCCCAACAAAATAATCTAATCCAATTAAGTGATCGTAATATCTACATTGATTTATCCCTATTGTAGACACTATCTTATTTATAATAGAATAACTGAATTATTGCTGTTCTTCTGAGCTTTCCTTTCACCTTTTAACCTCTGTAGTTGTCGCAGTCGCAAAAGTCGATGGTGATGGTGTATGCAGGTAAAATGATCTAATGATATAACTAATTTATATTTAAAGAGAAGCTCTTACTGCCTAACATTCCTTGTAGCAGTATAATTTGCCTGAAACATCAAAAGTTTACAACAACAGAATTCGTGCTTGCTTAGGTATTGACTGACTCTCTTAGTTAGTGGATATTTTCAAAACACGGGAAAGGACACCTCTTCATTTGGGCACAATTTTAGACATTTTACCAAGCTTATTACTTTAGGATCAAAGTTCCGCACTGAATCACAATAATGCAAATTTTAAGTAAGAACTCTTTGTGACAGAAGCGTTGTAACTTAGATACAGCAGTTCTACTGACGTTTAAATTCAGAGATGAAGTTAGTCACCTTGCCAAAAGAATTGTAGGTTTAGAAACTTAAGACCAAAAGTGTAATGTAAGCAATTTGTCTCCTATCAAGCCGCCTTGGTTACAGTGAAGGCCAAGGAGCTTCATAAAGGTTGATCAAATGCTAATTGATCTGATGCAAGAAATTGTTGGAAGCCATTTCAAATCAGGGGAGAGAGAAGTTGGTGCAAAGTCCAAGGGCTAAATAGTGGCTTTAGTGTGTCCATGATATTATTAGCCTTGGCAAAGAAAATGACTTTCATGTTGTACCATAACAGTTTTCCAAAAACAGGCAACTGAAATCTGAAAAGAACCTAATGTCGAATTACTGTCTCATTCCTGCTTCCTGCCCACGTCTCCTGAATTCAGGTGTATTGGTTTTATTTTCTATTCCCTCATATTGATTTATTCATCGATATAACTTGTCTTTGTGCAGGCTGATTTCTCTTTGGAGCCGTCTTGGGTTTATTGTAGTCTGTTGACCCTGTCCATAAGGGGTTTTCAGCTGAAGATTTCAAGAAAGCAAGAAAGACAGACAGACAGACAGACAGACAGACAGACAGTTCTGTGAATAAGGAAGATAATGAAGTAGACTGTAGGTAAAGAACTGAGTTTTACAACGTATATTCATATACCATAGGCAATCGTAGGATGTGTGAATCTGAACGTGAAAGGAATACTTCTGAATAGTGGAAGGACATGAGGAAGTAATGGGTTGGATGTCCTTTGACAGTCAGTGTCCCTTAGTGAGCTTTGCAAGAGAGTCTATAAGTGTTAAGTGGTGCTGCTTCTTCTGTATCAGTGTCATTCAGTTATCATAAAATTTCTCTCACACTAACTCATTTCCTTATGTTGTGGTGGTTATAGTCTGCTCTTTGCCTTTCGAGCAAAAATAAATTAATTTGGAAAGTTTTCACTTTGTTCTGTGTTTTGACCGTTCTGAAATATGTAGTGGAAACTAAGACTTTTACAAACGTTAAGATGATTCAGTATGAACCTAGTTTACTTAGAACTAAATTAGTAAAGCACAGTCAGTGAATTATTTTCTTAGAGCAAACTAGAACAAACTTAAGTCAAGCCTTAGAGAGAAACATTTTCGCTTTATTTTAATCATTATTGCATAAGGTGTTCCTGCACTTCTCCTGAGAGAGGCTTCTCAAAGCAATGACTGTGTTATTTTTTCAATAAACTGAAAGAAGGGAGTCAAAGTATTATGGTGTATCAGCTCCACAAAGGTTGGTAATCCTCTTTCACATTAGAAAGATGTCATCATCATCATCATCATCATTTTATGTCAGCTTTCCCCCAGACTTGGTTGGGGTTGTCTCCACTCCTCTCTGTTTGGTGCACTTTCCGGCAGAATCCCTATCTGACTTATCTCTTGTTTCTGCTATTTCCTTGTTTTTTTGCTACTTATTTTCTGTTGCTTCCTTATTTATTGCTGATTTGGTCAGCTGTTCCTTATCATACCTTCTGATATGCCCCAAACCATCTCAGTCTTTCTACAGCCTGTAAACAACATTTGCATTATCTTCTTACCACTGCACTTTGGCTATGAATCTTAGCATTATCTAACCATGATGCCTTTCGAAGCTCTCATTATACTTTTGTCAGAGCTCTATGTTGCTGCAGCAGTGACTTATGCAAGACTCATGAATGCATCATAAGTGTTTCTTTTTATAGTAATAATTTTCCATTTCATCAATACAGGGCTCTTCTCGTCGGTAATAAATTCTTAATACTCCTTAACAATCCAGTGTTCGCATGGTGACATGTTTTATCTCCCCCTGGACCTGCCTTTTGAACACAGCATGTTGACCCACCTCCATGTTGTTGTTGTCTTGTATAAGTGTTAAGTGGTGCTGCTTCTTCTGCATCAGTGTCATTCAGTTATCATAAAATTTCTCTCACACTAACTCATTTCCTTATGTTGTGGTGGTTATAGTCTGCTCTTTGCCTTTCGAGCAAAAATAAATTAATTTGGAAAGTTTTCACTTTGTTCTGTGTTTTGACCGTTCTGAAATATGTAGTGGAAACTAAGACTTTTACAAACGTTAAGATGATTCAGTATGAACCTAGTTTACTTAGAACTAAATTAGTAAAGCACAGTCAGTGAATTATTTTCTTAGAGCAAACTAGAACAAACTTAAGTCAAGCCTTAGAGAGAAACATTTTCGCTTTATTTTAATCATTATTGCATAAGGTGTTCCTGCACTTCTCCTGAGAGAGGCTTCTCAAAGCAATGACTGTGTTATTTTTTCAATAAACTGAAAGAAGGGAGTCAAAGTATTATGGTGTATCAGCTCCACAAAGGTTGGTAATCCTCTTTCACATTAGAAAGATGTCATCATCATCATCATCATCATTTTATGTCAGCTTTCCCCCAGACTTGGTTGGGGTTGTCTCCACTCCTCTCTGTTTGGTGCACTTTCCGGCAGAATCCCTATCTGACTTATCTCTTGTTTCTGCTATTTCCTTGTTTTTTTGCTACTTATTTTCTGTTGCTTCCTTATTTATTGCTGATTTGGTCAGCTGTTCCTTATCATACCTTCTGATATGCCCCAAACCATCTCAGTCTTTCTACAGCCTGTAAACAACATTTGCATTATCTTCTTACCACTGCACTTTGGCTATGAATCTTAGCATTATCTAACCATGATGCCTTTCGAAGCTCTCATTATACTTTTGTCAGAGCTCTATGTTGCTGCAGCAGTGACTTATGCAAGACTCATGAATGCATCATAAGTGTTTCTTTTTTATAGTAATAATTTTCCATTTCATCAATACAGGGCTCTTCTCGTCGGTAATAAATTCTTAATACTCCTTAACAATCCAGTGTTCGCATGGTGACATGTTTTATCTCCCCCTGGACCTGCCTTTTGAACACAGCATGTTGACCCACCTCCATGTTGTTGTTGTCTTGTATAAGTGTTAAGTGGTGCTGCTTCTTCTGCATCAGTGTCATTCAGTTATCATAAAATTTCTCTCACACTAACTCATTTCCTTATGTTGTGGTGGTTATAGTCTGCTCTTTGCCTTTCGAGCAAAAATAAATTAATTTGGAAAGTTTTCACTTTGTTCTGTGTTTTGACCGTTCTGAAATATGTAGTGGAAACTAAGACTTTTACAAACGTTAAGATGATTCAGTATGAACCTAGTTTACTTAGAACTAAATTAGTAAAGCACAGTCAGTGAATTATTTTCTTAGAGCAAACTAGAACAAACTTAAGTCAAGCCTTAGAGAGAAACATTTTCGCTTTATTTTAATCATTATTGCATAAGGTGTTCCTGCACTTCTCCTGAGAGAGGCTTCTCAAAGCAATGACTGTGTTATTTTTTCAATAAACTGAAAGAAGGGAGTCAAAGTATTATGGTGTATCAGCTCCACAAAGGTTGGTAATCCTCTTTCACATTAGAAAGATGTCATCATCATCATCATCATCATTTTATGTCAGCTTTCCTCCTTGTATACTATGTAATTCGGAGTACAGTATCTCCTGTGACATCATTAATAGCATAGATTTCACTCTCACTTTTTCCCCCACAGCAGTCACATGGCCACTTTCCTGACTGAACCCTTTCCTTTGGTTTCTTTTCAGTCACCATGGCATAAGATCTGTTTTGTTTAAGTTTATTTTAATTCTCTCCTCGAATTTTTTGGTAGCCCCTGTCCTCGCAATGGCCCCCTGGGTGTCTTGCTCTTCTGTACCTTTTCAAGATCTACAAGTAAGCCAAATTCTTCTAAATATTTAGCATTTCGTTCCATCCCCATCTGCTTTGTAGGTTCTCATTGTCATACTCTTTCCACACACTTGTGGACCTATCCATTTCTCTATCAGATTTTTCTGTTTTCTGGTCAGCTTATCAATGACCGGCTCACTGGCGTGTTATTCCTGACGGTCCTTGGAAATTGTCCGCTTTTTAATCTCTTTAATGGTATACTCTCTATTGGTTGCTTCCTCTAGTAGCACCTTCTAGTTTGTCTTCATTTCCTTCATTCAGCCGATTTTCCAAACACACTTGTAGTGCTTCATTGGGTTTCTTTTCAATGTGTGTCCATTCTCATCTTTCCTTGACATATCCTCTTCCGAATATTTCTCTTTTCCTTCTGCTGTGTTGCTGATCTGATTCAGTTCCTCCCATTTTCTTTGTCCTTGCCACTTGTCTTTTGGTGTAGCCTTCTTTCTCTATTCTTATAGCTTGAGAAGGATGTCTTTTTCTCTCTGTGGGCCTTTGTATGTCTTGATTTTCCACCATGTCTCTCGATGTCCCGTCCACTGTATCACACTCACTCTTGTTATGCTCTATTTACAGACACTTTTCTTGATGTACACTCCTTTCAGACTTTTCCATCCTTCAGTCTTCAAGTTTTTATTATCCTGGATTTTTCATCATCCTCGTTCTATACCTCACCGTCAGATCATTTCCAGCAGTGTATAGAGTATCAAGGATGCCTTCTCTGATCTATCAGCAGAAGCCTTTTCTCAGTGCTGCGTTTACTTCCTGTAATGAAATCAGTTCTATTCAGTTTTCCACTCTTGCATGCCATTTACTTCTTTTGGGCTACTTAAACTGCTTCTCCCTCTAACTCATTTGATCAACCTGGTTGCGAGCAATATAACGATAATACTTGCGTTCTCTTCTTTCATTTATTTGATTCACTCTCGTCATATTTGCTATTTCCAATTAGAAAGAACCTGCTCCTTTCTAGTATTCACATATTAACGCTTGGTTGGTGCCTTGGTATGAAAATGGCAGAGGTTTCACCAGACTTCAAGGGAGATTGGTGCTCCTAATGGGTTGGCTCTTAGCTAATGCTTAAGGCCTTCAACAACCATAGGAGATGGAAGTTTTATTATTGCCAGGAATGTGATCTGCTTCATGGACTGTTTAGTTTTCCATTATGTAGGCTTAGGTGATAGACATGGATATTCAGGAAGGGTTTAATCGATCGATATTTAGAATGTTTATTCACCTCTGTCAAGAAATTCCTGTGTTAGGTTGCTTTAGGTGTATCCTTGGCTGGTGTAATCGTAGAATTTGTATATTTATATTTTCTTCTTGACATTGTGGTGGCGTGTTTCTTTAATAGCACGTCGTGTTTGAGGAAAGGCAAGGAGGAGTTTGTTAGTCTGTGTCAATTTGACCATCGAATGAAATAGACTTTGCTGATTTAAATTCTCACGTCTGGTTTTATAGAAAACTGATTTTTTTATCACTTATTTCTATGATCTGATTATGTGTGTGTGTGTGTTTCTTGTGTCATTTTAAAGGAGCCAGCCACTGACTGGATGTTATATTTCACACCTGACAAAGATGAGTGACTATATCCTTTTGACTTGTATCGTTGAACAAAAGGCCATTCGCGATACAGCTTTTGTGTGGCTTTCGTTTTTTAGATTTTGAGGAGAGAAGAACTGTCAGCTCAGCATTTCGTCATCCGATTCAGTAACATTCATCACATAACAGTTTATGACCTGCAGTTTTGAGTTCGCTGTCCTCGGGTTTGCTGTCACCACTGGCACTTATCATCTCGAATCTTGTTGATTTCATTGTTCTTTCAGAAATGACCTGCTCTCTTCTGCAGAGTTTCTCTCGATCTAGGTTCTTGATTATGTATTTCAGCCGAGAAATAATTGTCGTCATTGAAAATCGCTTTAGTTCATCTGGTCACCTTTAAAAATATCATGTTATCTGGTATAGGTCTAGAAAACGCTTCACATCAGAATTTGTGTCCCACAGCACAGGAAACTGTATCATTTGAGTAAATGAAATAACTGATTTTCCATGTGTTGTTTACTCATCATTCGTCCTTCTCATTTCATTCACCAGTTTCAGGTTAAGCACTGCTCTGAAGGAAAGATAATCATAAGATAATACATAGGCAGTAACAAGGATTGCCACTTTCCTTCACTTGGTCTTGGAACCTGAATGAGTGACTGAACTGTTGATGGGTATAAAATGATGGAAAGAGCTTTCAGTAAGACTAAGGCTGGGTGCTGCATTGTTTGATTAAAAAGAATATTAAGAATTTTTGTTTTCTTTAGTTTGCATTAAGCATTTAGTTGGATACGATGTGTGTGAGAAACTAAAGTGTTGCAATTGCCCGATACAATGCTGGGAGGTTTTGGTAAAGAGAAATTGAAAATGTGTGTCAGGAAGTGCTATAGGACTACAATTGGGAGAGTTTTAGACAATTTGGCAGTCAGTAGGTTCAAGGAATGAACCCAAAGTAAGATATAACCCAAGAGTTAGCCTACTGAAATAAGGCAAAGCGTAGGTTTATTCCTCAAGTAACTTGTCTTTCCAGTTAAAAAATGTTTGTGTTCAGTTAATTTAGACCTAAAACATACACTGAACCTTCCTTACCCCCTACTCTAGCCTTTGTAATGATTGTAATTAAAGCCTTTTGAATATCGTATGAAAGGCGAATACAATACAATAGTTTTTTTTATGCCCGTCTAAGTAGTTATGATACCAACATTCTGCCTTGTGAAGAATGAGGTGGTATAAAAAAAATAGCGTTGGCTGATATATTACCAACAGGATGTCATTTTCATGTCTCCTGTCTATTTACATATTCTGCAACTTTTGGTATAATAATCTCTCTCTCTCTCTCTCTCTCTCTCTGTGCAATATCGTCATGCTCTCTCTCTCTCTCTCTCTGTGCAATATCGTCATGCTCTCTCTCTCTCTCTCTCTCTCTCTGTGCAATTCGTCATGGTCTCTCTCTCTCTCTCTCTCTCTCTGTGCAATATCATCATGGTCTCTCTCTCTCTCTGTGCAATATCGTCATGGTCTCTCTCTCTCTCTCTCTCTTTGCAGTAACTTCATGCTCTCTCTCCCTCTCTCTCTCTCTCTCTCTGCAGTAACTTCATGCTCTCTCTCTCTCTCTCTCTCTCTCTCTGTAGTAACTTCATGCTCTCTCTCTCTCTCTGCAGTAACTTCATGCTCTCTCTCTCTCTCTCTCTCTCTCTCTGCAGTAACTTCATGCTCTCTCTCTCTCTCTCTCTCTCACCGATATAACTCTACAGAAAAACTGCAGAACAACGAAAGGCACCAAAAGGATGGAAACTATGCAATGTTTCCCCAGTTTACAAAAAAGGTCCAAGAGAAGAGCCAGGAAATTATAGACCAATCTGTCTAACGTCAGTCCCTTGCAAGATTTTTGAGTCCATAATTGCAGATCAACAAGGCTTCAGACAAAACAGATCCTGCCTATCAAACCTCTTGGAGTTTTTTTTTTATAACATGCTTGGTATTTACGACAGGAGTAGAGCAGTAGATATATACCCTTCTAAGATTTCCAAAAGGCCTTTAATAAAGTTCCACACGAGAAATTAATGATAAAAGTTAGAGCTTTAGGAATTGTAGGAGAAATAGCAGACTGGACTGAAGACTGGCTAGCTACGGTAGTAGAAAACAGTCATAACAAACAGTGAAGAACCAGAATGGGCAGATGTGACAAGCGGAGTTCCTCAGGGTTCTGTCCTTGGCCCGCTCTTGTTTTTGATTTACATTAATGACATTGATTTAGTCTTAACTGACAGGATAGCCAAATTTGCAGGTGACACCAAATTAGGTGTAAATGCAGCAGACCCAGATACAGTGGAAAGTTTAAGAAATGATCTAAGGAAAATAGAAGAGTGGTCAAAAAGATGGCAAATGCCTTTTAACTTGGATAAGTGTAAAGTGTTACGAATAGGAACAAACAACCCTCATGCCAACTACATGCTGGTTGGGAATGACATAAGTATAGAACAAGAAAAGGACCTTGGAGTCATTATTACCAAGGACTTAAAATATTCAAAACAGTGCATAAAAGCCGAAAAGAAGGCACAGAAACTAGTGGGATACATAAAGAGGCAGTTCAAATACAGAAACTAGGAAACGGTGCTGCAGCTCTACGCATCCATAGTTAGACCTCATCTTGAATATGCAGTACAGTTTTGGTCACCAACACTAAGAAAGGACATGAACAGATTAGAAAGGGGCACAAGCAAGAGCCACAAAGTTAATTCCATCAATCTGGCAAATAGGTCACCAAAGACGACTAGAGAGCCTAAACATACATGGTTTAAAAACACGACGATTGCGAGGACAACTCATAGAAACATTCAAAACACTGAAAGGCATCACAAAAGTAGACAGTAACCTCTTTACATTAAACGAAAACCAGACAAGAAATAATGGATGGAAACTAGAACTGAAGAGATACAGCACACCTCATTGTGGGAACTTCTTTACATACAAGATATATGACACATGGAAGAAACTGCCACCAAAAGTAGTAAACAGCAACAGTGTGGAGGAAGAGTTCAAAAGAAAGCTAGTCAAAATCATTAGAAGAACACTGTGAATGAACAGTAAAACCTGCTCCTAGAGATAAGTAAGCACATGATGTCTCCTCGGATGGACTAAAAAGTCTCGAGACAACCTAATCTTTGTACTCCTTGTAACTCACTCACTCTCTCTCATACACATATTGCTAAAAAAAAATTCTCTCTCTCTCTCTCTCTCTCTCTCTCTCTCTCTTCCCTGATAGTGTTTTGAGATTTCGACCAAATGATCCCAAAATCAGCAAGCTAATCTTATTAGGCTTTGTTCCACACACAAATTTTCATCATATTACAGTATAAATATTGTATCACACCTTATAAAAATTGTACCATAGTTTATGAGTAGTGTACCGTTCATATATTATAAATGAAATACTTTTAAGGTATGTACTGCACCATGATTTTGCAATAATCTGATAAAGGTCTCTTTCAGTGCTCCAACTGCAACACCAATATCATCTCTGAATCTTGTAGTAGGCTGTTCGTCATATATTGTCAGTTCAAAAAAAAAAAAGCTGTCATATTATTTTTTACACTCTAAAAGGCACGTCTATTACCTTTTTCTATATACAAAAAGGTCTGTGCGTTATATTTTCTATATTTTCAGGCCTCCTAGTGCTCCTACTTTTTCAGACCCCCCTCCTACTTACTCTTACTTTTTTTTAGGAAACTTCTACTAAAAAGTTTGAAAGTATTAGACAAAGAAAGTGCTTATAATTGAATAGATATAAGAATAGAGAAGTGCGTTGAATGAGTGCGGCAACATGCTTGGGTATTCGTTGGTTGACTGACCACATTATTAGTGACGATGTTTTCGGTTTACTATATATAGGCTGCCATCTAATGTTATTTCAGTGTTTGTGTAAACAATCACCAAAGCAAGTACTACTATTTAGAGTTCACTTTGTTCAAAGCTGAAGCAAAGTGAAATGAACATGACAATAGTAGTCAAGTACTTGGTTGACAGGGTACCAATGAATAGCAACCTGCTTTGCCATTTGCAGTGCCTGTATTCATTGATGAGAAGAGAGAAGTCTTCTGAAAAGTCTATCAAAGAAGTGGCTTGTGAAATGTCTAGAACTGTGCCCCTGTCAGAGCGTGACAACCTTACGCAAGAGTGGCAATTGTATGCAAATGAAGTAGTTAGTTACAAAGGAGTCATATAGATGAGTATGACAGCCCAAATGGACACTGCATCAGATGGAAGCGAGTTGATTTCTATTGGGAAAATAATCTAAGCAATGTCGCCAGTCTAGGAATCCCCAAATACCCAACTCTTGGAAAATTTGTCAAGGCAGCATCGACATTGAGCCATGGACAGGCTCATCTTGAGGGGGTTTCTCTCTCAACAAGATTTTGGTCACAGCCAGTATAAACACGAAGGAGCAGCAAGTTTAGTGCCAATCACTGTCAAGATCATTCGTGCATTTCACAGTGCACACAGCAGTTAGAGAGCCATGAAAGATGCAGAAGAGAGCTAAAGAAGAAAAACAGAAAAATGAAGGAAAACAATAAGAAGAAAAGGAGAAAAGGCGTTAAAATTCAAAAGGAAACAAGAAGAGGAGGAGGCAGACCTACGAAAAAACAAAAATTACAGCAAGATGAGATTGAAGCATCAAGAAAACTTGTGAATGAAGAAGCCAATCAGAGATTGAAGAAAGCTTGCAGTCAAAAAAATCGTTCCTGCAGGAACAGCTGCTGCCCAGGCTCTTTCAGAGTCCGGGAGTGCAAAGCTGGAGAAATCATCTGCTGAACTGAAGATGATTTCAGATGAAATTGCTTCTCTAGACAAGACGACGACAAAAACTTGATAGTGCATCTCAGTGACTGACAAATTATTGTAGTATAATCTAGTTTGAGGTGTTAATGTATTGTGAAGCTTATTATATGCAGGCTCTATTTTTGTAACTATTGATATTTAATCTGAACTATTGATATTTAATCTGATTGATTATTCCTTCTTGTTTGCATATTACTTAAGGATTATTGAATGCTAGCCAAAGGCTTATTTCTCTGAAATTTTGAAGTGGATGATGTTGCGTCATTGAATCAGAGAAATGAATAAAAAAGGGTGAGACCAAGTGCAAGGCCCAGTAAATTTGTCTCATAATTAGCTGTAAAATAGAACAAGCTAGATAGGTCAGGGGTGGGCCTTCCCCCTTTCAGGAAAAAAGTCTTTAATATAATGGAGCAAGTAACGTACCTGCTTACTTGTACTGATTGATTATGCTTTGACAATGAATTTTAAACGTCACTACAGGTATGCATTCAAATGCTTAAAATGTCGCATTTGAAATATATTATATTCTTGTGGCATTCCTACTTCTCTAAGATCATAACTCCTACTTTTTTTTTTGCTCAGACTCCTAATTTGAATCAGAGGCTGCTAGGAGGCCTGCATTTTATATACAGTATTCCAAAAGGTCCGTTTGTTTTTATATTTTCTATATTCATAAAGGCCTCTCTAGTCTTTTCTGTATTCAGAAAAAGGTCTTTTAAAAATGCAAGATATAAACAGCAATTTTGGAGTGCTTTTACATTACAATGTCTTCTTTCATGTTCTGTATGAAGAAAAAGGCCTTCCTGTCTTTTTTACAAAAAGGCCTGTCATAATTTTGGTCATAAAGGCTTTAACACACTTAAAGATAAAAAAAAACAGTAACTGTGGAATACTGTACACAATTTTCGGATGCTTTTATTGAGAAACCTTACAGTGTCTTCTGTTTGAGTACTTTTACTGAGAAACACTTTGTACACTTTTACTGAGAGACATTACTCTCACTGTTTAAAAGGTGAGAAACATTACTCTGTCTTGTTGTTTGTCTAACAATTACTTTCTGTTTTTCAGGTCAGAACAGAAGCTCAAGCAAGATATGAAAGCAAGCAGCGGATCAGATATGGATGGCAATGAATGATGCCTCAAGAACTCTCTCAATCAGGCCGCCTGGGCAGGAGGTGATGCCCTCTCTAACTACCAGAGTATCAGTTCTGGATACAAATTTCCACATCATTCCGCTGGCCTGCTGCACTTCCTCCTGTCTCTACTTTTAGGAGGACAGACATTTGGACTGTGTCCTAAAGCTGGCTTGCCTTGCTGGTACAGATGCTTCAAATTATAATTCACAGATATCATCCAGGGATAATTACTTGGATGCAGCCAGGATGCAAATTAGCCCAGGTAAATATTATTTTGTAATTTTGGTCTCAATACGTGATTTTAAGTGCGAATTCAAATAGCATTAAAATTGCTACAGTTGCTTTAATTGTATTTTTTTTAAAGCAAATAGTACTGCATTTTGAAAATAAGTTTTCCTCTTCTTTCAGTTTCTCGTTGCCAGAGAAGTGGCAGAGGAGATGAAGGCACTGGTAAAGCCCCACAAATATAATATATGGCTGTCCACTGACCTTGGTGGACAACCTAGTAACACCAGTGTTGTTGTGTTGTAACAAGAAGTCTGGGGCAACAGCTACTTTGATTTCTCCAGTGTCAGTTTACAAGTGATTTTTACCTGGTTCTCTACAGGAACTACACAAGCCTCAGGATTTATACACACATTATACAAGCTATATTGTAACAAGGGCCTTGTACATAGTACAGGCTGCTCAGCAGTAAGAAACTTGGGTATAAACCTATACCTAATTTTACAAGTTAATGTATACATTATATGGATTTATTGCAAAGAAATGTTGAGTAATATATACAACAGTTTTTATTTACTTGTAAAATTGTAGGTGCAACCTCTATAACAGCTGGCCGAGTGCAGCAGACATATACTTTATATTTTCCATCATACCATGTAGACTTTGGTTCAGTGTGTATCAATTTTTCCTTGGTTGTGCTGTGTAGACCTTGGTTCATTCGTAAATACTGCAGTTTTTCCCATCATGCAGCACTCGAAACCTGTAGAAAGTGGGATTAAAAAATGATAGTTCAAGATATTGCCTGCAAGATTTTATAATGCATTGCTAAATAAAGATAGTTGTTCTGTGACAAAAACAATATTCACCTGTCTGTGCACCAGTTGCATGAACACACCACTCGCACAGTGCTTTCATAAAGGCCTGTATGCATGCACATCTGAAGGCACCTCTCCTTTCCTCCACAATATGGCAAAAAACTGCTTACTTCCACGTCTATGCCTTTTAAGCTGCTTCAGCAGCTAACAGCACCAATAGTCCCTGGTAGGAAACAGAGTTCGATGAAGAAACCATCTTGGCAACCTCTGGTGTCCTTCCTTTCTCAATGGTGGGGCCTCATCGATCTTGCTGGTGGTGGTGTGTGTTATTCCGAAATAAAAAAATGCATATCAAGTCTTATATACAAAATATAGTGAAGTACAGATTATAATTGGTTTCCCATTACTGTACTGAAAACTATTCTAATCTTGACTATGCTATCCATCTACTGAATCATTCTCATCAATTCTACAAGAAGCAGAACAAAATCTAAATCCCTTACTCCAAGAACTATTATATGAAAACTGATTTCAAATATACTGAAATCATTCAAAATGTCATAGCTTATTTGACCACTCATGTTTAGCTGATGCAGAGCATCCACGATCTTTTAACTATTAAATGAACTCTATTTGCTGCTTTGTATATTTGCTGCTTTGTACATTGCTTGCAAAAAATCTAGTTAGTTCTAGAACTCTCAACTGTTTAAAATCCTGCCAAACAAGTCTAAACTCACCAGTCATCAACTGTATAGCTGTATTTGTGTAGATCATTATGCAGCTTTCCAGAAAGTCTTCCAACAATTATTCAACATTTAAGAGTTAATTATTCTTGAAAGTATTCTAGGTTCCACAGCTCCCGAAATCGGCCTCTTGAACCTTTCAATACAGCTGTGAACAAGTGCTGCCTGAAAATAATAAATAATATCCCTTCACATGCTGACCTGCTGCAAGTTGTTTTGATTAGTAACTGGTAACTATATTTCAATTCCAAGTCAGTCCTGAATTATGGAAGAATTCTTATCACTCATGAGTTCACTTGGAGCTTTGGATAAAAATGTGCATTTGTATAATTGTGGTAATTATTGTACATTGGCGACACTAGCGTAACTGTTTTCATGCTTGGTATCACTGTGTACGGTTAGTTACAGTCGCACCACAGGCGAGTGTAGTTCCCCTTTTGCAGTTCCTCTGTTGATATGTAAATTTACGTGTGTTTATTTTGTTCTGTTATGTTTGTCATAAGTTGTTTATGTTGTATGTGTTGTATGACTAACGCTAGATATTTTGTCTGTTTATGTTATAGATCTGAGAGCCAGTATTTTGTTGAATAAAGCTTGTAGTTTGCTACCAAGTGTTTCAGTCTTATAACAATTTATTCAACAAAATACTCGTCATGGCTAAGCTGCTTAAGCCATGTCGACTGGACACAGATCCCAGCTCTCCTACGGCAGCCAAGGAGTGGAAACACTGGCACCGAACCTTTCAAAACTTCATAGAGGAGAGTGGAGAGGCCGCACCCAACAAGCTGAGGGCTCTAGTGAACTGTGTATCCCCAAGTGTGTACGAACTCATTGAAGACTGTGTTACGTATGAAGGTGCCGTTGCAAAACTAGAGAGTGTTTACGTCAAATTACCGAACGAGATTTTTGCAAGGCATGTTTTGGCAACCCGACGACAGCAGTCAGGTGAATCCCTTGATGAATTTCTGATAGAGTTACATAAACTAAGCAAGGATTGTAACTTTAAGGCAGTCACAGCTGAACAATACCGGGAGGAGATGGTACGTGATGCGTTTATTAACAGTATTGCCTCAGCATTTATTCGTCAGCGCCTGCTAGAAAACAAGTCCTTGGATCTGGAGGCGGGGTACAGTCAGGCTCGTACGTTGGATCTTGCCCAGCGTAATGCTGATTCCTACACGTCTTACTTGCCTGTTCCTCATGCAGCTGCTTTAGTTCCAGGACAGCAAGGACAGCCTTGTGATGACCAACAACCGCAGTCAACGAAAGAAGAGGCGGAAAGAAGATCACCTGTGGACTCGACTGTCGCTGCTGCACATTCGTCAAAGAAGAAATGCTATTTTTGTGGTAATACATTCCACATTACAGGTAGGGGTAGTTGTCCTGCACGTGCTGTTACATGCAACAGCTGTGGTAAGACAGGTCATTTTGCCAAAGTCTGTAGATCCAAGGCTAAGACTTCTGACAGCACTACTGCTACACTGTATAACCCCACTCTGCTCACACTTGCTGCCACTTTTCCAAAGAACCTTTCACATGCAGCTACAGACATCACTGTCAATGGTCATTCACTGAAAGCATTAATTGACTCTTGCAGTTCGGATAGTTTCATAAGTGAGAAAGTGGCACAGAAACTAAAGCTGACAGTAGTTCCTGCAAGCAAGGAGATTTCAATGGCATCAGCATCTTTGAATACTAGCTCCCCTGGGTATGTTACGGTAGACTTGGGTCATGTCAATCAGAATTATCCATGTGTTCAGCTAGGGGTTTTAAAGGATTTATGTTGTGATGTGATCTTGGGTCATGATTTTCAAAAGCAGCACAAGAGTGTAACTTTTCAGTATGGGGGAAATAAACCAAGTTTAAGGGTAACTAGTAACTGTGCCTTGGCAACAGCTGATATTGAGGAGCCTTCACTGTTTCCGAACTTGCCCCAACAGTGTAAACCAATTGCAGTTAAATCCAGACGCTATAGTGAAGATGATCTGTTGTTTATAAGTGACCAGTTATCACGCTTGTCATCTGAAGGTATCATTGAACCAAGCATATCCCCATGGAGAGCACAGGTCGTAGTTGTAAAAGATCCACTTGACAGGCACAAAAAGAGACTTTGTATTGATTATTCTCAAACCATCAACCAGTACACAGAACTAGATGCATATCCCCTTCCAAGGATAGAGGACATGGTGCACAGTCTTGCAAAGTACAAGGTGTTTTCCACATTTGACTTGAAGAGTGTATACCACCAAATTAGCATTAAAGAGAGTGAGAGGAAGTACACTGCTTTTGAGGGTGCAGGGAAATTATATCAGTTTTGCAGAGTTCCATTTGGTGTCACTAATGGAGTAGCAGTATTTCAGAGAGCTATGGATAAGTTAGCTGAAGATGAGGGTCTTAAAGACACTTTCCCATATCTAGATAATATTACTGTAGCTGGATCAACTCAGGAGGAACATGATAGCAATGTTAAGAAATTTTTGGAGGTTATTCAGAAACGGAAGCTTACCCTCAATGAATCTAAATCAGTTATGTCTGTGCCTACAATCAATGTTCTTGGGTATTGTGTTGGTAATAATGTCATAAGGCCTGACCCTGACAGATTACGTCCTCTCCAGGAATTACCACCTCCCACAAATATAGGGTCTTTGCGAAGAGTTCAAGGGTTGTTTGCATATTATGCTAAATGGATTCCTGGCTTCTCCGATAAAATCCAACCCTTGATAAACACAAAAACTTTTCCATTGAGTGAATCAGCACTAGCTGCCTTTAACACTTTGAAAAAGCAGCTTACGGGTGCTTCTCTAAGGTCTGTGGATGAGAGCCTTCCTTTTGTTGTGGAGTGTGATGCTTCAGAGGTCGCTATCTCAGCAGTATTGAACCAGGGTGGCAGGCCAGTAGCCTTCATGTCAAGAACGCTTCAGGGAAGTGAGTTGCATTATCCTGCTGTAGAAAAGGAGGCTACAGCTATTATTGAAGCGGTTCGCAAGTGGAGTCATTTCTTAGCCAGAAGACATTTTACTCTGATTACTGATCAGCGCTCTGTGATGTTCATGTTAGATAACAGAAAAAGAACCAAGGTAAAGAATAACAAGATACAAGAGTGGAGGCTTGAGCTGGCATCATTCAGTTATACGATACAATATCGTCCCGGGAAACAGAATGTTGTGCCGGATACCTTGTCTCGTGCATACTGCTGTTCTGTTTTCCCAATGTTGAAGCTTACAGACATTCATGAGAATCTTTGTCACCCTGGGGTAACTCGGCTTTTGCATTTTGTGCGATCTAAAAACCTCCCTTTCTCAACAGATGATGTGAAAAAGGTGTGTGCTTCTTGTAAAGTCCGTGCACAGCAAAAACCACGATTCCATCAGCACAAGGGGTCCTCATTAAAGCCACACAGCCGATGGAATGCCTCAGTATTGATTTCAAAGGACCTTTGCCTTCCACCACAAACAATAAGTACATACTTGCAGTTGTTGATGAATACTCGCATTTTCCTTTTGCATTTCCTTGTTCAAATATAAATTCAAAAACAGTAATCAAATGTCTTGAGTCTATCTTCAGTCTTTGTGGAATGCCAAGTTTCATCCATTCAGATCAAGGTTCTTCTTTCATTTCTCAAGAACTGAAGATGTACCTTTCTCAGAAGGGAGTTGCAACAAGTAAAACAACACCTTATCACCCAATAGGTAATGGTCAGGTTGAGAGGTACAATGGAATTATTTGGAAGGCTGTTTGTTTAACACTTGAATCTCATGGTTTGAAGAACCAACACTGGGAGATGGTGCTTCCCGAGGTTTTGCATTCAATAAGATCACTCTTATGCACTGCAACCAATGAGACTCCACATGAGCGTTTCTTCAGGTTCCAACGACGTTCTAGTTTCGGAAATGGATTACCAACATGGCTTTTGACCCCTGGGCAAGTGTTATTGCGGCGGCATGTTAGGTCTAGCAAACACGAACCATTAACTGATCAGGTAGAACTTGTTGATGTGAACCCAATGTACGCAAGTGTCAAATATCCAGACGGGCGTGAGTCAACTGTGTCTATCCGTGACTTAGCTCCAAGTCCTGAGAGTCCGACGACTCTTGCGCACCCGGATGAAGCACCAGGAAATATAGAGACTCCGGGTTCACCCACAATGCAAGATGTACAGCCTCTTACTAATCATGACTCTCATTCATTCACTGAGCCCACTGAGTTAAGGAGGTCGACTCGCGTGTCAAAGCCCCCCGATCGTTACGGATGGGACTAATCTGATATTTTTGACATGGTATCCATTTTGTTAATGTTGAATTTTTCTAGGAGGGGAGAATGTGGTAATTATTGTACACTGGCGACACTAGCGTAACTGTTTTCATGCTTGGTATCACTGTGTACGGTTAGTTACAGTCGCACCACAGGCGAGTGTAGTTCCCCTTTTGCAGTTCCTCTGTTGATATGTAAATTTACGTGTGTTTATTTTGTTCTGTTATGTTTGTCATAAGTTGTTTATGTTGTATGTGTTGTATGACTAACGCTAGATATTTTGTCTGTTTATGTTATAGATCTGAGAGCCGGTATTTTGTTGAATAAAGCTTGTAGTTTGCTACCAAGTGTTTCAGTCTTATAACAATAATCATCACTAACGACCATTTAGTTCTTTTGAAAGGTTTCTTCTTGATGAATTTAAATGAAAATATTCCCTTCATACTTACTTAGCTGGTCACAGGTATTCTGTAGCATACAGTTCTGTACAGTTGAAAGGAAAATCGTTTCTTGCACAACTAGTATTTGTATACACCTATTACTAGTGTTACAGCCTACTTTGTCTTATTGCTTGGCACTTTGCATCACCTGTCCATCATATTTGTATAGTCACCTTTCTCTCATATTTTAACACGTTCTAAGACTTTAACTATAGACCTTACAGTCAAGGAAACTAATGGTTATAGGTCAGTGACTTCTTGTTTCTACACATATAGTTTATAGGCCAATTTCACTTGATGTTTATAAAATAGGTTATGGACCAATTTCACTTGATGTTTATGTATAGGTTATAGACCAGTTTCGCTTGAAGCCTACACAGTTTATCTTGCCATAACATAACTTAAATTGGGACAAACAAGATTGACCTGATTCTTTTTTCCCAAAACACCTACCATCCTGACTGATACATCCTTTCCTACTTAACCAACTCTCAAAGGATCTACTATCCAGTCCTAGCTTGGTTCAGGAAGGATTCACCATGCCCTGGATCCTTAACAAAACATCCTAGGGTCCTCTCTCATAGCAAAATCTATCCTAAGCTGGATAAGGTGCTTTACCTTTAAGTCACATTTGGGTCATTCATCCTGGGCTGAGCTGACCTTACCTTGGGATATTGCATACTAATACTTAGCAAATTTTTCCCTGCCTTAAACCAGGTTGAAGACTGATAGCCCTCCAGGGCTCATCTTGCATCTTTGAAAGATTCGAGTCAGGTTGAGATAGGTTAAGAAGATTGGGCAGTTCTGATGAAAAGAGTGATAAGGCTGGTCCTAACTGAGGATTTTGGATGAAGATTCTCTCGGCTCTGTTCCCAAAACTTGCTGTGTATGTTCCATACAGTAACTTCTACACTGTAAATCCATATTCCGGCTGAAGCATTAGGATTCAGAATCCTCAGATTGGAGAGTAATCCTGAAAAAAATTATTCGACTTTGAATATCTTATTTCCTAATTGGTGAAAGATAACTGTTTACCAGTGACACACTTGATGTGATCAATTAGATAAAGCTACAGTTCTCAAGGTATATCGGCAGGTGCTCAAAATAAGCTAAGTTTACTGTAGGAAGCTGGAGACATCATCTCAGAATGGTTGAAATCATTCCGATTTTTAGACTGCAACAACCCCAAAATCTAGAATCTAGTTGACAATATTTTGCTTTTTATTAGACGGTCCCATTTATGTTGACGACATCCCCTAGTCATAAAATTATGCCATTATATACTAATACAATTTAATTTTTCTGACAAAACGTTTTGACAAAGGTTTTATATATCAGATTTTCATTGACTACAGTAATATGGGGTACAGCTACAGCAGAGATATATTTTGAGTAGCTGTCTGATAGAGAGAGAGAGAGAGAGAGAGAGAGAGAGCACTTCCATTAAAAGGTCCATGAAGAATAAGCAAATAGTCCAAATAATTCGTGTACTAGAACTACAATGGCCACAGCATAAACCGAGCAACCGAGAGCTCCAATCAACGAAGGTGGTAGCACCACCACCGAGAGGGGTCCCCCCAAGTGAGAGTTAACAGGACCAAAGCAGAACAACGACTTTCAAAGTCAAATGCCCCGGTCAAGAATCTCTCAAAATTCCAAGGGCTACTGTAAGAGCTCTTTGGAGTGTGAGAGGCACTGTAAAAAAGCGCCTAGTAAACAATAAATATATCAACCCAAATCTCAAAAAAAGGCCTTCCTTGCTAAACAAAGACCGTCAATTGTCAAGAGTTGCATAGACCAAGCATCGGTCTATGCAAACAAAAGAGGGGGTTCCAGTAAAGGCTGCTAACGCCTCTGCCGTATAAAAAACACCAGGAAGAGTTACTCAGATTCTCAAGAGACCATAACAGTCTGGTGAAAGAAGCTGTGGGTTAAACTACAGGTTTTTGACCAGCTTGAAACCAGAAGAGGAGAGAGATCGCAGAGTTATTTAGTATAATTCAACTTGATATATAGAACGATTTAATATATTCTGGAAAATTATATATAAAAGGGTACCTTTCAAATGTTCCATTGCAGCCTCAACACTAGCAAACAGTTTGAGTGAAAGCAAGCAGGACAACGGACGTACAAACAAAGCGACTGACAGACAGACAGGCAAACCAGACCCAACCTTCGTCGGTATGGGACTAAGTTAACCCTACAAGATGTCTAGTCGCTGGACTTCCAGACCCCCGAGGAAAACGATCTCACATTCCAAAATTCAGTCAATCACAAATTGACATAAAAGCTTCAGCCAGACTAATGATTCATTCCTGCAGAGTGGATGAAGGAGAATCTCCATGCAATGTCAAATGAACGCCCAACATGAATACATGACAATCAAGCAGCAGGACATGACCAAGCACAGAAAATGGTCAAAAACTGAGAAAACTTATCCAAAAGAATCGTTCCCACAACTTGTGATATTTATAGAGGGCTGTTGACAAGTGATTAAGATGTACAAAAATCTTCACTTTATTACACGATCTGTACATAACACTTATAAACCAGCATGCTACTGATCTTCACTAAGCTGAGAGAGAGAGAGAGAGAGAGAGAGAGAGAGAGAGAGAGAGAGAGAGAGAGAGAGAGAGAGAGAGAGAGAGAGAGAGAGCCAGCCCTTACAAGCGAAATGCCGAAATCTTTCCCGGGATCAGAGTGCAGATATCCCAAATCGCTCCTCAACTGGCCGTGCCCTCTGTACGAACCATAACCGAAGTTGTGGAATGGAGGTGCCCGTATCTTGCCCAGATCAGGGTAAAATAAGAAAGGGGGAGACTGAGCCCAAATTACCGTCAATATTATGATGACTGTTCCAAAAGTGGAAGGCCTCTAGTCTAGAGGACCAGTAAGAAATCTTCCACTGAGGGTTATGACTAGATTCCCTAACAATCTCTAAGGTTTGGTCATTACTGGAAAAACAGACAACATAAAAGCTGCAACAGACCTTAGAGACTGGTATGAAAGGCAACGGCTCAACAATGCGAATTTTGAAGACTTGAAAACAGAACTGGGTTCATGAAATTGTACAAGGAAAACTCGAGAAGTTATGTTAAAACGTGACCAAGAATACCTTTGAAAAATACTTAAAACTTTAGCAAATCCCGATGTACGAACAGCCTCAGGAAATTCCATTTGCTAATGCCGTTCATTCTATCGAGAGTGGTGAGGAATTTTAATAGACAGCAGGAAAAAGATTGACATAGCCTGACTGAAGAAGGTGGAGGGTGGCTGCTGAATGCAGTAAGCAGGAATGTAACGTGTCTGCACTGTAGATGACCAAGCGTCAATGAAACTTGCAACAGACCTCAGCAGTCTGGGGTGAGAGAGAGACTCGAGACCCGTGGATACTAATGAAACCAGATCACCAAGACCTAATACTGAAGTAGTTTACGTCTAGTTGTCGTTTACAAGAAATCTAAGACAAATACAGTTAAGATTCTTGAAAATTCCTTTCTGCCAACACCAAATCAGTAGCTAAGAATCAGCCAATGCTTAGGTTTAGCGACCCACAATGAACGGAAGATAATAAGGAATACACTCCCAAAAATGAGTGCTCAGAAACATACAACAACCGTCAGAGGTCTGGTGTGACAGGCAACGGATATGACAATGCAGTAAGAGAAGCCAGAACGGTGAGAGAGAGAGAGAGAGAGAGAGAGAGAGAGAGAGAGAGAGAGAGAGAAGGGGGGGGGGGCAGAGACTGATAAATGGACAGTAAAGTATCGTACCATGCTGTAGACTCACTACCAATGTGATGCTTACCCCCAGTACTGAACAGAGAGAGACGCATTCATTAACATGTTCTACATCAAAATCCAGCAATCACAACATCCAAACTGAAAGGGAGGGAACCCCAACACTGCCTGGCCACAATTTGTAAAAAATGTCATTTTTATAATAAAATAAGATTTTACACATACTTACCTGATAGTCATAATAGCTGTCGTCTCTGACGTCTTCGGCAGAAATTCAAAAATTCGCGGCAGCGTCGATAGTTAGGTCACGTGATACCCCCTTCCCCTGGCCCCCTACAGGGAGTGAGTGGAACTACCCACCAATACAGTCAGATGTTTTATGCTACCCTTGCCCATGATTGGGGAGGAGGGTGGGTTTTGTATGACTATCAGTTAAGTATGTATAAAATTTTATTTTATTATAAAAATGACATTTTTACACATATGACTTACCTGATAGTCATAATAGCTGATTGGCACATTATAGGCGGTGGGTTCATGGCAGGCAACACACTAAACAATGTAAATGTATGTCAAGATTCAAAAAGAATCCCGGTAGTTCCTTACCTTCTGAGGTAGCTGAAGTCATTGGTACTGCCTTTTTTCATTGCTATCCTCAGTCGCAGCGACAAGGTATATAGACCTGATTTGCCGAGTGCATGAGAGCTTACATGTAGTCGAGGGCGAACCGTGGACTATCATGCATAATAGATACTAAAAGTGCCCCTGCTCTGGGCTTTAGCATCATCAACAACCTTCACCATAAGGGTATCACCACTAAATATATAAACCCAATTCACCCTAAATATAACTGTAGGGCACATCCAGACACACGTAGTGCCCCCAGACTTCCCAAAACCAACAAACCCATCTCAAGGCGAAAAATTAATAGGTTTCATTAGGAAGGAAAGACTTCCTATACCCCTTCCCCCAAAACCGTGCCAGTCACCATAAACGGGCCCAACGTTGAGCAATTTTCAAAAACTGTTTCAATTTCTCTTAAGTAATGCACGGCGAACACTGAGTTACACCTCCAAAAGGTAGCCTGCAAAATATTGTCTAATGACAAATTTAATTTTTCCGGTATGCCAAAGACATAGCCACCGCTCTAACCTCATGGGCTTTCACTTTAAGCACTTTACAACGATCGGGATCCAATTCAGAGTGTGAGTCCATTATAATTTTTCTGAGAAAGAAAGCTAAAGCATTCTTAGACATGGGCCGCTTCGGATCCTTTACCGAACACCACAAATTTGCGTTGGACCTCTAATGTCTTTCGTCCTCTCGACCTTTAATGGTCGAGGACAAGAACTTCTTAATCCTATTCAGGAATAACAAAAATTCTGCTATCTCCAAAACAGAGGTTTTTGTAGAAGAGATTCCATTCTGCTTGCACCAATCTCTAAAAATAGACCACTTGGACTGATACAATTTTTCTGAAGAGACTCTCCTTGGTCTTGCAATTGCCTCAGCAACCTTTCGCGAAAATCCTTTCTGTCTAAGGATTCGCTCGACAGTCTGAATCCTGTCAGATGTAGAACGGACAGATTCTTGTGGATCACCTTTGAATTTGGCTGCTTGAGTAGATCTATCCTCTCTGGCAATATTCTTGGAAAATCCATCAGTAAATCTAAAAGGTCCGGAAACCAATCCCTCACCGGCCAGAAAGGTGCTATTAGTGTCATTCTGCAATTTGCTTGTTCCCTGAACTTTGCCAACACTTGCCCTAAAATCTTGAATGGGGGAAATGCGTAAACCTCCAGATGAGACCAGCTCATTAACATTGCATCTATTCCCCAGGCTCTTTCGTCCGGCACTGGAGAGCAGAATACGGGAAGACGGTGATTTTCGGCCGTCGCAAACAGATCTATCCATGGTTCTCCCCAAATCTTCCAAAGCCTCTGACAAATTTGGGCGTTCAGCGTCCACTCCGTAGGAAGTACTTGGTTCCTCCTGCTCAATCCATCCGCCCTGACATTCAGCTTCCCTTGAATGAAGCGAGTCAATATGTCTACCTTCCTTTCTTCCGTCCATAACCACAGATCCTTTGCTTTCTCGTAAAGGGAGAAAGAATGCGTTCCTCCTTGCTTTCTTATGTAAGACAGTGCAGTCGTATTGTCCGAATGAACAATCACTGTCTTGTCCCTTACTATTGACTCGAACGCTCGAAGCCCTGAAAATATTGCTTCCAATTCTTTCAGATTTATATGCCAACTCTTCTGAATGCTTGTCCACTGACCTGAAGCCTTTTTCTGTCCCAATGTTGCTCCCCAACCTAGGTCTGACGCGTCGGAGAACAACATCAGGTCTGGGCTCTTCTCGTGTAGAGACAGACCTTCTTTCAGTCTCTCTACTGAATTCCACCAACTCAGATCCTCCTTGATCTCTTTTGAAATTGGAAACACAAACGAGTCTGGGAAGAGTTTCCGATCCCAACTTCCTTTTAGGTAAAACTGAAGAGGCCTCATGTGAAGCCTTCCCAACCTAACAAACTTCTCCAACGAAGCCAACGTTCCGAGGAGGCTCATCCACTCGTTTGCCGAACATTTCTCTTTCAACAAAAACTCCTGAATTCTCATCAATGCCGTCTCTATTCTCTTCTCTGACGGAGAAGCCCGAAAAGTCGCTGAGTTCATTGTTACTCCCAAATAAGTAATGGACTGCGATGGTGTTAGCTGCGACTTCTGAAAGTTTACAATAATCCCCAGCTCTTTCGCCAGAGACAGAGTTCTCTCTAAATCCTCCACACACTTCTCTCTCGTCTCTGCTTTTAACAGCCAGTCGTCCAGATAAAAAACTATCCTTATCCCCTCCAAATGGAGCCATTTTGCGACTGGAGTTAGGATTCTCGTAAAGACTTGAGGAGCCGTTGAAAGGCCGAAACAAAGGGCTCTGAACTGAAAAACTTTGTTCCCAAACACAAACCTTAGGAACTTCCTTGAATCCCCGTGGATTGGAACATGGAAGTAAGCATCTTTCATATCTATCGAGACCATCCAATCTCCCTCTCGAAGGGATCCCAACACCGATTGAATTGTCTCCATAGCAAACCTTTCTTTCTTTACAAACCGATTTAATGCACTTACATCCAGGACAGGCCTCCAATCTCCCGAGGCCTTTGGGACTACAAACAGGCGATTGTAAAAACCCGGAGAATCCAACACCAAAACTTCTTCTATTGCTCGCTTTTCAAGCAACGCCTTTACCTCCTTTTCCAACGCACAAAATCTGTCCGACCCTGGAGAGTATGCAGCTAATGCTATAGGTCGCGTTGTCAAAGGAGGATCCCTTAAGAACGGGATCTTGTAGCCCTCTGAAAGAACTGAAAAAATCCACGGATCTATCCCCTTGCTCTCCCAAATCTTTACAAAACTGTGGAGCCTCGCTCCCACAGTGTGTGGAGGTTTAAAACTTCATTTCTTGTCAGTCTCAGACTTCTTGATTGCTTTCGGTACAAAACGTCCTCTCCCTCTTGCTCTGGTTTACGGTCTGGTAGCCGCTCTGCCCCCAAAGGACCAATCTTTAAATGAAGACGAAGACACTTGTTGTCTAGGAGTAACAGACCCCGCTTGTCTAGGCCTCCTGGTCGACTGAGCTAGAAGATCCTGCGTAGTCCTCTGTTGAAGAGAAGCCGCCACTTCGGAAATTAAATTCTGAGGGAATAGAAATCTTTTGTCCAGAGGCGCAAATAACAATGCAGATCTCTGTGCCTTAGAGACTCCTTTAGCCAAAAAAGAGCAACACAACTCCCTCTTTTTTAACAACATAAACAGAAGGGAAGTGGAGAGTTCTGCTGCCCCATCCCTTACAGCTTTGTCAATACATGACATTACTCCAGAAAGGTCTTCAATTTGGTCTTGATCTAAATCCAGTTCATTCAGTTTTCTACCCAACGCACCAAAAGCCCAATCCAGGAAACTAACCTCAAAGCTCTTGAATACACCATTAAAGAGCCTGTCCAGTTCCGAAGCGGCGAAAAATACCTTGACAGCATTAAGAGCAGACCTCCTCGCCGAGTCAACAATGCCAGAAAAATCTCCTTGTGAGGAAGCTGACACTCCCAAGGAAAAACACTCACCAGTATTGTACCAGTTCCTCCTTCCTGAAAGAAGCTTAGAAGGAGGGATACAAAACTGCATCTTTCCAATTTGCCTCTTCTCCTCCAACCACTCTTCAATCCCCTTCAAAGTCTTTCTTGAGGAGATTGATAAAACCAATTTGGTTATTAGAGACGGACAACTACTCGTGTCCTTAGCATACTGGGATTCCGGCGAAACTGGTACTGCTGGAGAGAAGAAATCTGCAAAATTCTGCACAAAAAATCTCAAAAGTTGCTTATAAGCAGAAGAAGGACTCTCCTTTTCTACTGCCTCCTCCTCCTCCTCTTCTTCCCTTATTGGCAAATCTTCCTTAGAAGAAACCGGAGAAACCGCCACAGACCTCACTGCAGGCTCAACTTCTAAAACTTCCACTTGATCCTGATTCTCTCCTACATTATCTCTTGAATGATTAAAATATTTAAAAATACTGTCCATCTTCTTTTCTAAAGAAGATAACACCTTCTGTTGTCTCTCAACTTTCTCAGTTAACAAGTCCTGATTCGAGGAAGACCCCACAGGTGGCTGCAAGGCATGAACATGTACAGCAGCTGCATTAATTGCGCTATTAGATCCCGAAGCCGAAAGCGCATGACGGGCTGGCGCCACAGGCAGGAGTGCAGGACGGTTGGGCTCCATTGAACGCGGCTCATGGTGGTCTGGCGCCACTGGCGACGCCCGATGCAGCGCATGGCGATCTAGCGCCTCCCGATGCGGCGCATGGCGATCTGGCGCCACCCGAAGAGGCGCCTGGCAGTTTGCTGCTCCAGAAAGCGGCGCAAAACGCTTATCAGGCGAAGAAAACAGCTCCTGGCGGTCTGGAGCCACAGAAAACGATGCCTGGATGTCAGGAGCCACTGGATGCGGCGTATGGCGGTCTGGCGCCATCGAAAAAGACGAACGCTGATCTGGAACCCCCGAATGCTTCGCCTGATGGTCTTGAATGTTACGACGGTCTGGATCTAAAGAACGAGGCGCTTGAAAACTAGAAACCTGTTTCTCCTCTGCTAGAAAGTTTCTTTCAATCTTTCTACCTTTTTCCACTGATCTTTTCACTTTACTTTTATAAACTGGGGAAGAGAAACTCTCCGGAGAGTCCCAATAACTACACCCGGGCTCTGGATCGACCTCTTGCAACACCCTCTTCTTCGGAACCTCCCCAGGAGACACACCTCTAGGCCTTTTCAGCGGTCTACTTCGATCTTTAAGGCGCCAATCTCTCTTACGAGACCTCTCTTCGCTAGACTCACTCGAAGAGAGACACTTCCTCTGAACACCTTTCCAATGGCATTCCATGACATCCTGGGAGCGTTCTACAGGACTGTCTGAGGGGCGACTGCTCGGGAGCAAGACCCCCGCGCCTCCCTTGGACTTTCGACTTGTCTCCTCCCAGAGACAGGGGAGTATGACAGAGGTCTCGGTCTAGGAGAGCGACGGGGCCGAACAGCCACCTCCTCCACTGCACAAACACTTTTCACTTTATCACTGGCAATTACTTCCACAGCAGCACCCAACTTTTCAATTGCCGACAACACAGTAGAGAAACGATTCTCTAACTCTACCTTAAGACTGGCAACAGTTTCGGGTTCCGGGATAATAGGGTCTGGGTTAGGAACGGGTTCATTAGTCGGACATATGTTAGAAACAGACAAAGATAATTCTGCATTACTACTTCTAGAAATGACAGACGAAGCCCTAATAGCGGCTTTGCGCTTCTTATCCTTGTCTAATTTCCTGAGATAGCTAGCTAAATCCTTCCACTGCTTCTCAGTCATACTATTACATTCTACACATGTTAGTGATGAAGTACAGACTTGCCCTCTACAATTAACACATACAGAATGCAGGTCCAGTCTAGCTGTTACTAGTTTAGTTTTACAGCCTTTGCTGCAATACCTAGCCTGACTCGAACCCGTGTCCGACATCTTAGACTGAATATCCAAAAAAAAAGCTAAATTATCAAAAACTATTTATAATTAACAACTATCAAAAACAACTGCTCAACTGAGTACATCACCAAGATTCCAAAGCAAACCGATGACTTCCTCAGAAAACGAATTCCTACCGGAGCAAAATTCAACCGTGTTACCGGTTAAATCGGCAGAAAACATCTGACTGTATTGGTGGGTAGTTCCACTCACTCCCTGTAGGGGGCCAGGGGAAGGGGGTATCACGTGACCTAACTATCGACGCTGCCGCGAATTTTTGAATTTCTGCCGAAGACGTCAGAGACGACAGCTATTATGACTATCAGGTAAGTCATATGTGTAAAAGCCGAAGGTAAATGCAAAAGTCTCCGCATTAGATATTACAAGGATGAAAAAAATATTGTATTCTTCAGTAGGGAACCCCCCAGTGGACGAGCACCCAGATGTCCTTGACAAGACAAGGAACCCAAGAAAGCAAATGGGCTGCTTCACGATTAAGACCTTCGGCTCTTGAGGTAACAAAGACCCTAGTCATTTTTTTATGGCCCCTCGAGTAGGACGCCTTGACGAGGTGAGGGGCTAAGGGACCCTGGCCTTTGGGCCCGGGTCCTGACGAATCATCCTACATAGTTTTTGGTTTAAATGGCGTGGACATTTCCACATTCGCAAAATTTTACTGCGTAGGTGAGTCTGAGAAGGGATCGTTTTTTGGAAGGGGTTCGCATTCGAAGCTAATTGTGGGAGTTGTGGTGGTTGAGTCGCCACCCGAGATAGTTTGGACCTAAGAGATGGTGATGGGATTTTTCCCACTGCTATCTTGAGCGCGGAACCATCTCTGGGGATCAGCCCATCGGAATCCAGGGGGGGCTGGTTTTTGGAGGTGGGACTCCTGGCTTTTGTCCGGAAGCCCACGAGTACGGTTGGGGTGGGGAGTCAGTCCCCATTAGTGGGGGCAGAACTCCCAGCAGGCGGATTGGCTTATACCTGGGCCACTGCAAGCGTACTGGTGCTATCCTGAAAGGGTAGGGTATGGGGTGGACTGTTGGGAGTCAACTCTCACTTGTGCCATTGGTGGAGAATGAGAATACCTGACTGATCTACGATATTTTCTTGATATGACCAAGCAGTTTTGGGTGGGTGGATGAACCAGTTTGTGTGTGGTGGTCTGATGTGTGCATGCTTGGCATCTTGGGGTCTCTTCATGGGCTTTGGGAGTGTGTTGGGGTGGGGAAGCTGAGCAGTAGAGCTGCCCAGTTTGTCCTTTTTGATATGCTGTCGGGGTCTGTGCGGGGGCTCTTGGGTGTCGGGTGTGCACTTTTTGGACCTTTGCATGTGAACTGGTTTAAACTTATGGATTTGGCTTTTAGTTCTCCCTCCCCTGGATCCGACGACTTAACGGCACTGGCAACGACTTCTGGCATGAACATGGATACGGGCTTGGCTGTTGGACAGAACCAAACACTGAGACACCAGGGTGTTAATAAATCTGGTGGATTTGATTCAAATAATAGGGTCCTTTATTGCACTAATGTAAACTTATCATTAGATTATGAATGTTTATACAGTGTAGTGAAACAATTCGGCAAAGTGGAAAGAATTAAATTAATTCTAGAAAAAGATAAGCAGTCATTTTGTGCTTTTATCAAATTTTCCTCTCCCTTGGAAGCTAGTGAGGCACAACAAAGACTCCATGGCCACATTCTAAATGACTCAGTTGTCAGCACGAAAGTGTTTTCAGTGAAAAACTTGAATGATGAGCCATTTGACTTTGTTCCAAAGGCTGAAGAACATGGACCAGTCCCATGTACCAGAGCTCTTCCTCCCCCTTTATGGCATGTTGCTATCTACAAGGAGGGAGGGAAAAATTTGATAAAAGCTGCTGACTGCATTGAGAGCAAGGTTGGTTCCATTCCCATTGGAAATTTGAAACGGTATGGAAAGAACCTTCTAATAAAAGCTGGAAATGAGACTCAAGCAGTTCTGTTAGCTAACTTTAAACCTCCTGAAAGTGGAAATATTGAATCTATTTCATCCCACAGATTTTTTAATACACTGAAAGGAGTAGTTTACTCAAAAGGTTTGCATGTTTTTAAAGAGGAAGAGATTCTCCATCGATGCCCTCCTTGTGTATCTCATGTAAAAAAACTGGGTGGTGATGCAGCTATCCTTTTAACCTTCTCCTCCAATTACCTACCTGATACCATCATTGTTGGCCATGAGAGGATGCAGGTTAAAAAATATAAAAGAAGTCCTAGACAGTGTCGCAAATGCTTTGAATATGGCCACATTCAAAAATCTTGCGATAACAATAAAAGATGTCCTGTGTGCTCTGCAGAGCACAATAATTTTGATGATTGCAAAGCAGCCCGATACTGTTTTCTTTGTAAGGGTGATCACACACCAAACTCTAGGGCTTGTCCCAGATATAAATTTGAACAAGAAGTGTTGGTAGTGGCAGATAATGAACATATTAGCATTAGTGAAGCAAAGCGCACGGTAATGGGGGCAAACAAAAGTGCCAACACTACGTATGCTTCTGTAATAAAACTTATGAAAACTTCCACCAATGTAAGGCCACCAATAACTGTGTCTGATGGAAGATATCACAAACCTGGTATTTCTCGAACCATAAATAATAATGAAAATCTCCAAACTGGTGAGAAACTTTCGTCGGCAAGTGCTTTGAAGTCCAGTAGCAAAAATTGTACTTCCAAAAGCACAGAAAATTTATCTTCCACCACATCCAAAGCTGTCGATTCATCTCCAAAAATAAGGGTGCCAAAATCAGCCAATAATTCAGGAAAATATTCTGAAAATACTTCAAACCAAAATAAGCTAAAGGAACAATCCCAATTAGATAGAGCTAGTTCAGAGCCATCAATCGCCACAGCCACAAACAAAAATAATAATAAAACTGCGGTTGCAACTACCAAGAAACGCACAAGAAATAGTTCCCCAAATAATGATAATTTTATAATAAAAACTTCAAATGGGTTCAGTGTTTTGGAAGACATCTCTCCTCCTAGAAAGGTGGTTCCAAAAGTAGTTTCAGAACAAAAACATCTGAGTTCAATTCAGTCTTGCCGCCCTAAGACAAATAGGATTAGTGGTGCACAGAACCACAGCAATAATTCTGAACATCGGGTTCATAATAAAAAATATGAAGATCAACCAAAGACTCTGAACACCAATTCAAATGAAAAGGGATTAAGAAAACAATCTCTTATATAGGAGAATTTCCCACTCCACCCTAGAAACAGTACTTCCCCTCCAAGGAGTGGGAAGTAGCACATTTTACCACCTTAGCATTCTTGCTCGATATTCTTCAGTGGAACTGTAAAGGTCTCAGAGCCCGTACAGAAGACCTTAAAGTTTTAATGCATGAATTTAATCCAGGGATTATATGCCTACAGGAAACAATGTTAGGCAACTCTGTTTATAATCCTGGACTAAATTATTCAATATTTAAATCATATCCCCCAATTGGTGATCGTGCCCATGGAGGTGCTGCAATTATTATTAATAAATCTCTACAGCACTCCACAATACAATTAAATACAACACTACAAGCTGTCGCCATTTCAGTCATTTTGGAAAAGAGGATAACAATCTGCTCCTTATACCTTCCACCAGACCTTGATTTTAACATTGGAGATATTCAGTCGTTAATTGACCAACTTCCAGCTCCTTTACTTCTGCTAGGTGATTTTAAATATGCTCTGAATGCTCCATCTGAAGTTTTACCTAAGTGGAAGGTAGAGGACGCAGACTGGGATAAATTTAGTAAGGGTGTCAATCTAGATAGGGAGTTTGAGTCCTTTCATTCTCATCTAGATGCCTATGATTACTTTATTGAATCTACTTTGAAGAGTGCTGAAAGCTCGATTCCAAAAACAAAAGGCAAACCTTGTAGACCTGCAGTTCCCTGGTGGAATAAGACATGTGGTATTCTGAGAAAAGTGACTAGGAAATGCTACAGACATTACAAAACTAGTGGCTCCCCTCAGTCTAAATTAATCTACAAACGTGCTTTAGCCAAGCAGCGGCGCTTTTATAAGAAAGCCAAAAGAGAATGTTGGCTTTACTATATTAATGGAATAAACTCCAAGACCCCACTAAGAGTGGTGTGGCGCAAAATAAGGAAACTGAGTGGAAAATTTGTAGTGTCACCATTGCCCTCATTAAAAATAAATGACACTCTAATCACAGAGCCCACTGAAGTTGCCAATGAGCTAGGAAAACACTTTTCTAAAGTTTCCAGCCCTAACAATTATTCTCCAGAATTTCAAAGAATTAGGAATTCTGAAATGTGTCTGAAGTTTGATTCGGGAAAATCTGAACCATACAACTACAAATTTTCCCTAAGAGAACTTCGTGAGGCGCTCTCCTCAAGTGAATCCACAGCTCCAGGTGAGGATACAATCATATATGAAATGCTGAAACACCTCCCAGATGATGCCAAAAAATATTTACTGAAGATTATAAACAAAATATGGGAAACTGGAATTTTACCCAAGGACTGGAAAATATCCATAATTGTCCCTGTTAAAAAGCCAAATAAAGATGCTTCCCAAGCCACCAGCTATAGACCAATAGCTCTTACCAGCTGTGTATGTAAGCTGATGGAGAAAATGATAAATACTAGACTGGTTTGGCACCTGGAGACCAAAGGATTACTATCGCCATTTCAATTTGGTTTCAGAAAAAACCGCTCCACCCTTGTTCCCTTGCTGAGGCTGACCAACCAAATCCAGCAAGGATTCGCCAAAAAGCGTCAGACCATTGGCATATTTTTTGACTTGGAGAAAGCATATGACACTACCTGGAGAATTGGCATCATGAAACAATTGCACAAGATGGGCATATGTGGAAGAATGGTCAGGTTTATATATTCCTTTTTATCAGACAGACTTTTTAAGGTAAGAGTGGGAAACTCCTTCTCCCAACCTTTTATGCAGGAGGAAGGAGTTCCCCAAGGAAGCGTTTTAAGTGTAACACTTTTTTCAGTGGCAATAAATAGTGTGATTGAAAAAATCTCGCCCCCTGTTAAATGCTCGCTTTTTGTCAATGACCTTGCAATATACTGCACAGGATATGATTCCTTGTCTGTATGTAAACATTTGCAAAGGTCTATTAATGCTATTACTAAGTGGGGTGATGAGAATGGTTTCAAATTCTCCTCTTCCAAAACAGTTGCAGTAAGATTCACCAGGTGCCGGCGTGTGGAAGAGGTTCCCACACTTAGTTTAAAAGGGTCCATCCTTCCTTACGAGAGTGAAGTTAAATTTCTGGGGATGACTATTGACCATAAATTAACATGGGCTAGCCACATAAATGCCCTAAAGTTTAATGTTAAACAATCTATGAATATTTTAAAGGTTGTCTCTGGATTTAGTTGGGGGGCTGATAAGAAATCCCTTCTGAGGCTATATGACTCTCTGTGTCGATCTAAGCTAGACTATGGCTGTCAGATTTATTCCTCAGCCTGTAAAACCAAGCTAAAGGAACTGGATGTTGTACACAACATGGGGTTGAGAATATGCTCAGGGCTTTTAGAACTTCGCCTGTTGAAAGCATTTATGTCGACACAGATCATTTACCCCTTGATCTAAGAAGGCAGGAGCTAGGGTTGCGATACATGGCTAGAATGAAAAGTGCTCCCAAAAATCCCTCCTTTCAAGCACTAAAGGAAACAGACTCTCGAAGTTTTTCTGGTACAAGAGCTTCTAAACCATTCCAAATTCGACTGAATGAGGATGTTAGGAATAATCACCTTAAATCCCAGAAAGTCCTGGAAGTAGAATATCCTGTAAATCCTCCATGGCTCATCCCAGAAGCATCAATATGTAAGAAACTGTTTAACAAAAAGGACTGCACTGTAGAAGAGATTAGGGGAAAATTCTTAGAGCACGATGTTACCCTTACTAATTTTACAAAAATTTATACAGATGGATCTAAGTCAGATAGTGGTGTTGGCTGCGCTGTTATCCTTGGTGATACAGCGTACACAGCTAAATTACCTGACTCTGCATCAATATTTACTGCCGAATTAACAGCCGTAGTGTCTGCCCTAGATTTAGTTTTTCAAAGTAGTGACTCTAATTTTGTCATATACTCAGACTCTAGAAGCACCTTAGAAGCTATTAAAAAATTTAATAGCTTTCATCCATTAATTCAAAAAGTTCAGGAGTGGCTTTTTCGTATATATTGTCGACGTAAATCAGTCTCTTTCTGTTGGGTCCCTTCTCACGTGGGGATTCACGGAAACGAGATGGCAGACAGGGAAGCGAAAGCTGCTAGTATTTTATCAGAAACCTCTTTTAGAAAAGTGCCTCATACAGATCTAAAAGGTCCCATTAGATCTTATGTTTTAAGTAAATGGCAAGAAAGGTGGACTTCTCCCCTTCTTGCCAATAATAAGAAATATAGAAATATTAGGGATAATGTACTACCGTGGTCTTCGTCATTCCAGCTTGACAGACGAACAGAGGTTATTTTAACGAGATTAAGGATTGGGCACACTCGTCTGACCCATCAGTTTATTTTTGAAGGAAGCAGCCCTCCAGAGTGTGCTTACTGTGACGAGACACTAACAGTGGAGCACATTCTGGTGGTCTGCCCCAGATATTTTAACCAAAGAGAGAGATATTTTCAGGGTAAATCCCTGTCTGATATTTTGGGAGATGAAGCAGATATTTCTGCTATCATCTCTTTTTTAAAGAGTATTAAAATTTTTAACAATATTTAATTTTATTTAATAATTTATTACATCACGTAGAATTTTAATGACATTAATTTTTTTTTATGTATATAGCACATCATTCATTAAACTTCATACCCTTATTTATTGGTCACATCACTTCATTTTATTTATTAATCATTTCCTTCATGAATTCATAACTTTAACATAATTTATTTTCTTTCCATTACAGCGCTGAATGGCCTTGTTGGCCCCAGTGCCTGGGCTTTTGCCCTAAATATCATACATCCATCCATCCATTTTTTTTATGGTAGTTGAAGAGGAGATTAGGGGAAGTTTCCAGTTTGTAAGGTCCCACAAAAGCAGCTGTTGTAGGGAAATAGTGCTGTGGACCTCGCCAGTACTCACTGTGTGAGTTGATGACATTTTCAATTTTTAAAAACAATTCTTACCAAATTGCAAATCTGTTAAGCCTGAGACAGACAAGAACTATTCTTTGGTGATACAACATAGCTGTTGATAGGTTCGATAAGCTCATCAAACACGCGTCAGTTTATTAAAACCTGGTACATTATTAACTTCTTAGGTTAGGAGAGAGAGAGAGAGAGAGAGAGAGAGAGAGAGAGAGAGAGAGAGAGAGAGAGAGAGAGAGAGAGAGCATAGCCACGAGTTCATAAAAATGCTGAAGGGCAAATACAGCAAAGAAGGAACAGCGAATCTTTCTCCAAACGCCCAGCCGTAGGAACGTCTGATTCTATGCCCACAGAATATTAAACCTTTCAGGAATTATACTGAAAGCAGGATGATGTAGGTATAACTGAAAAATTGTGAGATTTCTGCAGAAAACAAGGCTGTTTGATACACAGTCACACTGAGAGAATAGACCATTTGAACATACAACAGACGAGAAGTGCAATCCAAATGAAAACACTACTCATGCATACACCACTGACTTGGTGTTCACGCCAAGGAAAGCTGCGGCAGAGTTTCCTAATCAAGTGAAATTTGTGCTTCCAATTCTCTATATATAGAGAATGTGCATTCTCTAACAAGCATACGAAAATAACAGAACTGATCAGAATGACCTGGGTTTTTACAAAGTCACTCTGAAGTACCCGAATATGTGGCTGGGAAAGGTTTCTTGGTTAAGATTCTGTCGAGGTATTGACAAACCCAACTGAAACCATTTTCCATTAAAACAAAGTAACACATAATTAGTTGCAGAACATTTCAATATGAAATGAGTCTATCAGGAAACAGGAATCAGTTATCATTCCAACTTACAATTCAGATTCTTAATGAGCACCCAAGAGTCTCAAACCAAGAACAACATAGATATTCATTTTTTTTTTTTTGTCTATCGGTTCTATCCAAAATTCTTATAAATGGAATTTTCATTCTAAAATTAATTTCAATATACTTACCTGGATACTTCATACAGCACTTAGTTCGCATGCGCGAGAAAGCAACACTTACAACACTGTCACCTTAATACCACTAACCCATAAAGAAAAAATTCTCAAACCACCAATTATCACCTCTGGTAACGACCGATAAACAGCGCCACGCCCCCCTCTCCCGCTCAGCTGATCATCAGTAATCCCAACATTGAGAGTGGGGAGGTGGGTGGGATGTATGAAGTATCCAGGTAAGTATATTGAAATTAATTTTAGAATGAAAATTCCATTTCAAAATACATTCCCTGGATACTTCATACAGCACGATTCCCAAAATTTTACTGGAGGTGGGATCGATCGTACTAGAGGTTGATTAGTGACCTATCCAACTATTCTACTCATTGACTTGGTAAGAATAGAAGGAAGCTGCGTACTCACCTAGACTCAGAATTCTGCCGACTCATGGAGGTCAGGTATGCGCAGAAGGTCTGACGTCTCAGGGATAAGAGTGTGGAGGCAACATAGCCCTACATCCACTTTGCTCTTATATGAGTCTCAGGGATAAGAGTGTGGAGGCAACATAGCCCTACATCCACTTTGCTCTTATATGAGAACAGTCTAGTCATGTCAAGTTAGTCCCCTCGAAGTAGGTTCCTTCACGTGGTGAGGGGGTAAGGGGCCCTGGCTTTTTTTCTTCGTTCTTACGAAGAATAAAAGCCCGGGCCCTGACGGATCACCTACAAACCTTTCGATTTAAATGGCGTGGATATTTTCACTTTCGTACAAATTTCTTGGACCTGGTAAATAGGAAAAGGTATCATAGCTGGGATTGGGTTTATATCCGAAGCTAAATAGTGAGAACCGTGGCAGGACCATCAACTGCCCGATAATGTTCGGACCTGAGTTTTCAGGCGGAACTATTCTACGGGACTGGACCACGGATTCCAGGGGGGTCTAGTTCTGGGAATAGGACTCTCGGCATTCTGTCCGGTTTGCCCATAATGTGATTAGGGTGGGGATGATTGTATTCTAGTAATGCTCTCAGTCCTATCAAGCAGGTTGGCTTACACTTGAGCCACTCTAATCATGTTGTGCCATCCCCTTTGGGGTAGGGTAGGGATGCGGACATTTGGGAGTCGGTTCTCACTTGTGCCATTAGTGGAGGAATGAACTCCATGAAAGGCTGATGATATCTTTTTAAGGTTTTCAGGTTTACTTTTTTTTTCCTCCCTCAAATCTTTATGGTAAGTGAAATTAAAGATTCGAGTACCCCTGGGCCCATTGATGGTAGTGACTTGGCACAGATGACGACCACTGGAACCTCCTGTAACAACCTTTCTTTGGAAAAAACAAACAAAAATACAAATGTAATCACACTGGAACCCTATACTCCAGTACTCATTAAATAAAAAAAAAGTAAATATCGTCTTGACCCAACCTTGACTCACTTCGACTCTCTCTTTGGGAGTGGAAGTTGGTCAAGGTTTCTGACCATGGAAACAGAACAGCAAATCTCAGCCCTAAAGTTAGAAAACTTCTTATTAAAAAGACACTCAACGACAGAAATGTCATTTAGACAAATAAAAATGAAGACGTGGCTTATAGAAGCCACAACAAAAAACCAGTCTGAGGACTATCTGTCAATAAAAAGTGTTGACAATGTAAATGTAAAAGTAAAGAAGCATGACACTATGAATAGCATTCAGGGTACTATTGTACTTCCTGAAAATAATGACGAACCGGTTGACAAAAATATACTATTGGACTCTCTTAAAATGAGATATACCAAAATCCAAGACTGTGAGGTATATACAATACCAAGTAAACAAAATAATAAGGCTTTAAGAATTGCAAAAATAAAATTTGAGGGCCAAGAGTTACCTCAAAAAATAAAAATTTTGGGCCAAAATAGAGAACTGAGGCCTTATGTTCCCAAACCGCTACAATGTCAGAATTGTAGTAAGTATGGACACACAAAGAAAAACTGTAGAAATGAACCTGTATGTGCTTATTGTGGATCTGACGAACATGCCACACAATGGAAATGTAGAGAACCAAAATGTGTAAACTGTGGACAGGATCATCATGCTAGGTCCAAGGAGTGTGTGTACTACATATACAATACAGAACTGAAAATGTTACAAGAACGAACAGGGATGTCTATCAGAGAGGCTAAATTGGAATTAAAAGTGAGAGGAATGCAAGATCCATCTAAGAAACATTCATATTCCTCAATAACAAGAACAAAAAATGAAGCAAAAACGGAAACAGATAGAAATAACAGAGCACAGACAAGTAAGTCTCAAGAAAAAATTAATAATTTAGAAATAAAAAATAAAATAGAGAATAAAGAAACAGGTACAAATGAGATGGATAATATTTTATCCAATTCATTTGAAATATTAATGCAAATAGACACACAGGAAGATGCTGCTACTAAAGTAACAGAAGAGGGTAGAGATAGACTGGAAATTAAAGATAAAAAAAGGCCTTTGGAGAGAACACCACCCAAAACGAAGAAACCAACTATTATTAGAGAAACATCAGTTAAACCAAAGATAAAGGAGATGAAAAAGGAACAAAAACAAAAACAAGCTAAGAATATACCTTTATCTCCTAAAATAATAATAGAACCTATGAAGGCAAATGTCGAGAACACTGAAGAAGTGGAAGAGAATCATATAGATGATAATGATTATGTCAAGGGAGAAGAGATTACTCCTTCTCCAATAATTGGAACAAGAGCAAATGAAAAGAGAAATACACATGATAATACTTGTGGATGTAATGATTGTTTCATTGAATTATGCAATAACAACAAAAGCATAACAAAAGATGGTTTAACAAACATTATAAGAAATTTTATGAAATATAGAAAAAAAGAAAACACAGATTTGAGTAACCATGAAAAAGGGTGCATGTGCATTGAGCACTTAGTCTATTATAAGGAAAAACAGATGAATGTCGTGAGTAAATTATTAGAAAAATTCCAAATTGATAATACAAAAAAAGAGAGTAAAACCCGACCGCTATAAAAAATATTTTCAATAGTTATATTATACAATGGAACGTAAATGGTCTACAGACCAGATTACACCTAGGAGAAATACAGCGGTTATTAAAAGAATATGAACCAATGATATTATGTTTGCAACATGTCAACAAAACAATATTAACGATAGGTAAATATACCTTAGCATCTTCATCTAGAGAGGAAGAAGGGAATTTAGGAACTGCTATATATGTACATAACAAAGTATGTTATGACAAAGTACCTGTAAACTTTACTGATTTGCAAACGTCGAGTATTAGAATACGAATAAAAAACGATAATTATGTAATTCATAATTTGTACAATCAACCTAATAAAAATTATGACGTTGACAAACTCAAAGAGTTACTTAATAATACTAAGGAACCAACGTTAATAGTAGGTGATTTTAATGCCCACAACCCAATGTGGGACTGTAATTGTACAGAATCAAATAGAGCAGGAAATAAAATAGAGGAATTCATAGATTCATATGACATGTGCTGTATAAATGATAACGAAATCAGCACATATTTTTCTAAAACACATGGAACATATTCCTCAATCGACCTAACTCTATGTACAACAAACATAGTAGACAGATTGGACTGGAATACGGTAGACGACTTGCATACAAGTGATCATTTCCCCATATTAATTTCTTTATTACAAAATAACCCCACCAAACATGCCCCTCGATATAACATTTATAAAGCAGATTGGGAACAATATGAATTCCACACCAGGAATATCCCACCATTTGAGTATTTGAATGACCATAATGAAACTAATAAATTTCTTGTTGATTTCATTACAAATGCTGCTGATAAAGCAATACCAAAATCCAAATCTCATCCAACAAAACACAAAGTCCCATGGTGGTCTGAAAAACTTACAGAATTAATAAAACTAAAACACCAGATTGGAAGACGACTAAATAATTTGAATAGAAAATTCAGTAAATTAAACAAAACTTTGCCGATATTAGTAGGAACCTTACAAAAACTAACTATATTATTATTAGAAATTGATACATTAAAACCTCTTTATAATAAAATATCTGCAAAGTTTAAAAGAGAAGTAATTCAAGGAAGAATCGTTTCATGGAGAAAATATGTATCAGATCTCTCTAAAAATACTCCCATACAAAAAATATGGGAAAAATTCAGGAAAATAAATGGTACCCATGTCAAACCACCTAGACATGCCATAATAAAAGATGGGAAAAGAATACTTGATCCTGAAGAAATTAGTAATGTAATAGGTGAAAATTTAGCAAAAGTAAGTAGCAACAAAAATTTAGATGAGCATTTCCGCACAAAGAAAAATAATATAGAATTAATAACAATAAATTTTGAAACAGTAGAAGATATATATTATAATAGAAAATTTAGTATGGAAGAGCTAGAATTTGCTCTGTTGAACAGCAATAAATCTACCCCTGGAGGTGACAATATTTGTTTTGAAATGATATGCCATTTAGCACCTTTGGCAAAGACATACTTGTTAGAGTTTTATAACCACTTATGGCTTAGAAATTTATTTCCTGATGAATGGCGCAAAGCCATAATTATTCCAATCCCCAAACCTGGAAAAGATCCCAGTAATGTAAGCAATTACAGACCTATTTCTTTAACAAGTTGTTTGTGCAAATTACTAGAGAAAATGGTAAATGCTCGACTAACATGGCACATACGCGAAAATAAAATTTTAACTCCCACTCAGTTTGGGTCACAGTGTAACAGATCTACATTAGATTCTCTCTGTAACTTAGAAGACCATATACGCCGAGGTTTTGAACGAAAACAAATTACTGTAGCTGTCTTTTTTGACATTGAAAAAGCATACGATACTACATGGAGGTATGCTATATTAAAAACTTTACAAAACAACAACATTTGTGGACATTTACCTAGGTTTATACAAAACTTTTTGACAAATCGCAGTTTTCAGGTGAGAATAGATGATGTTCTGTCTAGAACATTTCCTCTAGAAAATGGTGTTCCACAGGGAAGCGTCCTTAGTGGCACACTGTTTACGTTAGCAATTAATGATATCAGTAAAAATCTACCTACTGGTATTAAAAGTAACCTGTATATGGATGATTTTGCCATATATTATTCAGCATCTCGAATAAAACATGCAGAACGAATCATTAACAAAAGCATAGTAAAAATAGATGAATGGGCTTTATCTGTAGGCTTTAAATTTTCCATAGATAAAACCCAAGCAATCATGTTTTATAAAAACAAAAAATGGAAAAAAGGAGAAGAAATAGACATAAAAATCAGAAACCATAGTATACCAATTGGCCAAACAGCAAAATTTTTAGGATTAGTATTTGATACTCACATGAACTGGAAAGCCCACATAACATACATGAAATCAAAATGTAAAAGAGCATTAAACCTAATTAAAAAACTGTCGAACACTACTTGGGGAGCCGATAGACATACCCTTACTTTATTGTATAAAGCAACAGTGCTGTCTATCGTTGATTATGGAAGTGAAATATATGGCTCGGCATCAGATGCAGTGCTGAAAACGGTAGACCCAATTCATAATGAGGGTCTTAGAATATGTTCAGGAGCTTTTCGATCATCACCAACATCATCTTTACAAGTTGAATGTGGTGAACTACCTCTCTCTCTCCATAGAGAGCTAGTAACGATGAAGAGTGCTCTGAGAATTCAGACAAATGATTCTCCAACCAAAAAATTATTTGGATTAAGAGATGTGTTTATAAACAATCATCCACCTTCTTTCCCAATTAGAGCTAGAAGATTGAGTCGCTAAGTATGTATATACAATTACCTGTAATGTTAAAATTGCCTCCTCCTTGGACAATGAATAAAATGAGAATTTGTACACACTTGAAATATTTATCAAAAAATCATTCATATACTCCAGAATACCAAAGACAACATGCAGTAGAGCATATAATCCGAAAAGGTCCACATTACGCAATATACACTGACGGATCTAAATCACAATACGGAGTGGGATATGCTGCGGTATCCCAAAACAAAACGTATCAGTTCTCTTTCCCAGACAAAGCCTCTGTATATACAGCTGAGTTATGTGCAATAGTATCGGCCATAAAAATAATTAGAGAAGTCTCATATAATAATTTTGTAATTTATAGCGACTCCAGAAGTGCTATAGAAGCTATTCAAAGCTATAATCCCAAAAATAATATTGTGCAACATATAAAAATCTCACTCCATAAATTGTATAATAAGGGAAAAAATATTGAAATATGTTGGATCCCTGCCCATGTAGGGATTAAGGGAAATGAAGAGGCTGATAAAGCAGCTAAAGAAGCGGTCCACATGACAAGAACAAATGTAGACATCCCTATCAGTGACTATACAAAATATATAAAAACAGTCATTGTAAAAAAATGGCAAAATATATGGAACGAAGAACCTGAAAATAATAAATTAAAACAGATAAAATCCAGTGTTGGAAAATGGAGTTCGTCATATCAAAGAGAGAGACAAGCACAAGTAATTCTGACACGTCTTCGAATAGGCCATACTCGTTTGACACATGGACACTTAATGAACAGTCCATGTGGCCCTCTTCCCAAATGCCCAGATTGTAATGTGCTGATAACAGTTAAGCATATACTGTGTGAATGTCCAAAATATAACGTGCAGCGATTATCAAATTTTGGAAATAGACCGATAGAAGAAATTTTGTCAGAATCTTCAACGTTCTCAATAGCACCCATTTTAATGTTCATGAGAAGCTGCAAATTAATTGGAAAAATATAAGAAAAAAAACAATCAATCAGTAATGAATTTTAAAACAAGTAAATATTATGATTTTACTTAATTTATTTTAAATTTTAATATACCTTTTTAGTGAGTATGTATGGGAGCATGAGTTTAAATGTATTTATTGTGTGAGTGTGTTCCAGTATGAAAGTGTATGCCTTTTTACAGCTTTTAATTTCATTTTCATTTTCGTTTATCATCATTGACAAGTGACCTATTAGGTCCCAGTGCTAGACTTCTAGCCTAGACTTGTCATTCCATCCTAATCCCTCGGGCCAGCCCTATGAGAGCTGATGGTCAGCTCAGTGGTCTGGTTAAACTATTTTAATAATAATAATAATGTCAAGTTAGTCTCGCCCTGCCAGGGACTCGAGAACTTAACCCAAACATACTGCGGGAAATTGCAATAATGAAGTTAATGTCTTAACCTAATAAATTGCTTATTAATCAATCAGAACGTAAATATAATAATTTTTAAAATATATATTTAACCATATAAATATATAAAATAAATAATGAGTTAATTAATTAATGACCTGACCCGCAGCAACAAAAGGTCCCAAAGAGGAACAACCATCTAAACTGCATGAAATATCTTTAAAATGAAATAGAGAAAAGACAGAATTGGATCTCCAGGATGCGGCCTCCAGCACCCTAGAGATAGAACAATTCTTAAGAAAAGCGGCACTAGTGGTTATAGATCTAATGCTGTGGGCCCTGGGAGAAGCACCCCCTACACCTCCCAGTGCTCCAGCACCAGAAATAACTTCTCTCAGGAAGAAAGAAATGGCATTTTTGGAAATGCTCTTCCTGGGTCTCTTAGGAGAAATAAATAGGACACTTGGACGCGGGACGAGGTCCTTAGTCCTGTCTAGATAAATAGATAATGCCCTAACTGGACAAAGAAGTGAACCCTCAGGGAGATCACCTGCAAAGTCTCTGAGGGACTTCAGGATAAAAGACCTGGGAACAGGCTTACTAGCCGATTCCGTCTTCGCCATGAAGTGGGAGACATAAGAGAGAACTAAATCCTCTCCTGAGGAAGGGACCAAAGAGGAAAGGGCTTGGAGCTTACTGACCCTCTTATCTGTGGCTAAGACTACTAAAAAGAGGACCTTCTTCGTCATGATCCTTAGGTCCTTTGATGCCAAGGGTTCATGTTTAGAAGACATGAGGTCTTGCAAAACCACATTAAGATCCCAAGAAGGGAAGGAGGAAGCCTTCCTAGGAGCTTGTATCTCGAAGGCTTTAATGAGATCTCTGATGGCCAGGTCTGAGCTGATGGAGGGTAGTTTAAATCTAAAAACTGCTGAAAGCATAGACCTGTAAGCCTTAATGGTAGGGACAGAGAAAAGCAGATACAGGAGCCATTATCCTCGTGAACACCTGAGGTGCCGTAGTAAGACCAAAACACAGGACTTTGAATTGCCAAGCCCTGCTTCCAGCTACGAAGAGGAGGAACTTGCGTGACGATGGACAAATAGGAATCTGAAGGTAGGCGTCCTTTAGATCTATGGAGACCATCCAGTCGTCCCTCCGAATGGACTGAAGGCCAGACTGGGTAGTCTCCATATGAAATTTGGTCTTTACAATAAAGGTGTTTAGGATGGAGAGATCGATAATGGGTCTCCATCCTCCGGTCGCCTTGGGCACCACAAACATGCGGCTGTAATAGCCTGGAGACAGAGACGCGGGCTCGATCGCACCCTTCTGCTGAAGAGCTCGGATCTCCTCCTCCAGCGCTATCCCTCTGATGGAAGGAGGGGAATATGAATCGAGGGTGATGGGAGTCCCAGAGAGAGGGGGAGGGGTGTGGAAAGGAATCGCATACCCCTCCCTGAGGACTTCCACCACCCACGAGTCTACACCTTTGTCCCTCCAAGATGTCCAGTGAAGGGACAGACAGCCGCCAATCTGAACCGGACAAAGGTGGAACCTGCGAACTCCCAGAAGCAAGAATATCTTGCGACAACCTAATGACAGGACAAACCTGCGAAACCACAGGTGCAGGAGAAACCTGCGACGACCCAACACCTTGCGGAGGAAAAACACCATCACCATGACCCTGAGAAACTGACCCATCAAGATTCGCATCTATACTGCATGGCAAACCCTGAGATGTGACACCTGAACCATGACGCACGTCAGATCGCTGAGAATAAATAAGTTGAGCTACTTGTTCAGGAATATTTAAACCTAATTGCCTAGCTTTAACAAAATCAATACAATTAATAATATCAGGGGAAAAAGAAATACCCGATTGCACCGGGCCAACTGGTTCCCCCCCATGCCGACATGACACTTCTCGGGGGTTAAGCAGAGGCGGATCATTAATTCCTTTATTAGAGGAATGGCAGACCGAGGCAGTCGGGGGAATGTCTGAAAAAGAAGGGTTAGTGGTACAAACAACATCATCTTCAGTCCCTAATCTTCTATCTAAAAGATTGCCTAATTCAATAAAAGACATCTGCATCGATTCAGCAATCTGATCCGAAAAAGATGCAGAAAATTGACTGACTGATTTATTAATAAGATCAATTATATCAGATTTTGACAGGTGCTCACGGGAAGCATCTGCAACATTTACAACATCATTGCTATTACCCAGAGAAGGTTCGGTTAAGGGCTCCTCGATAACCCCATGAATAGCAGCCGTCTTAGCTTTAGATTTTCGTTTTTGCACTAGAGATTTTTGATGTTTGACATATCTGGCAAACTCATCAGATGACCATTGTTCACAATCGGCACATTTCTTACTCTCCGTACAATGCCCCCCTCTACAAGAATTACAAATAGAATGTCTATCATTAGACATTCTACTCATCCGAGTCTTGCAATTTTTACAGCTGCGTCTGGAGTCACACTTGTCAAAGTCCTGTGACGATAATCCTTCGGAATCCATATTGGGAATAAGAAGCAGGTGACAAAACAGGAATAAGGAAATCCAAAAGTTGAAAGTGAAGCGAAGCCGAGAGAACCACTCTCGACGAGCGCGAGAAAACAACTGATGATTAGCTGAGCGGGAGAGGGGGGTGTGGCGCTGTTTACCGGTCGTTACCAGAGGTGATAATTGGTGGTTTGAGAATTTTTTCTTTATGGGTTAGTGGTATTAAGGTGATAATGTTGTAAGTGTTGCTTTCTCGCGCGTGCGAACTAAGTGCTGTATGAAGTATCCAGGGAATGTATTTTGAAATGAACAAATAAGAGGAAAAAAGCAAGAAGCCAGATCGTTGCACCTGACAAGTGTTTTGACCAAAAAGACTTGTCTTCATGTCAGACTTTGTCCCCTGCGACTAAGGACTTGAACCTGCGATCATTATGGAAACTGTCTTTCAGGTTTTGTATTTCTGGTCCTGTGCTGCTTGCGAAGGAGAGAGTTAAATGACCACCCCCCCTCTTCTTATTCTGGCTGTTTTCATTCCCTACCGCACACCCCACCCACCCCGCCCCCTGGACAGAGGCACCCCCCACCCCCAAGTGTATAAGCTTGAATCACTTGTACCCGAGAATGCTTTGTACTAATTTTTGTTATCTATTCCAAAATGTGAAAAGTTGCCGTTTGACACTTGAAGACTTAAGAAGTTCACCTGAGCTCTAAAGCCTTTCAGGAAAGGATGAACTCGAAGAGATAAAGACACAGGAACCACGTGAGGACTGACGTCAGTGAATGCCTCCGAAAGTAAGGCCAGACAAGGAAGGAAGTCACATCGAAAGAAACTCCTGGAAAGGGTCGTCGTGGCTCAAGAAGACGGCGACGACCAAGACGACTTCGAGGAGGAGGAGGACTCATTTAGACTGCCAACCCTGTCTAAGGTTCCACATAAAAGAAAATACTCCAGAGTTTAAAAACTACCTTTCAGAGTTTTATATTTGTGTCTAATATTATATATAATATAATATAACAGATTACAAAGAAGGACCCAGTTTCCACCAGGTACTGAACCCCGCACATCCAGTTCCGTCTTCTACTGACATTTATTTATCAACAGTTCAACTCTTTAAACTTGGGCAGACGTACGATGAGAAACCTGGTCTGTGAATCAAATGTTACGAATAAAATCTTTCGAGATGTTCGCCTCTATGAAAGAAATCAGTCTTCCTTCATTTCCTGTAACTACACTTCCCAAACTTTGACCCAGTTTGAAAAAACGCGTCTGCCATTAAACAGAAAATGCTGGTTGACCCAGAGATCAATTTGTTGCAGAAAACATGAAAAAGCCCCTATCTCTCTCTCTCTCTGTCTCTCTCTCTCTCTCTCTCTCTCTCTCTCTCTCTCTCTCTCTCTCTCTCTCTCTCTCTCCTCGCAGTACACAAGAGGAGGAGGAGGTGGTGGAAAGAATGGTAATGTGCGGTTTCGAACCCGCGCCCCAGCTACGGCAAAACCACTTATGTGATAACGCCCATATTTATGTGAGCAAAAGAATAGACAGTCTATGTTAATAGCAAGGAGTGCAGTCCACGAAGAAGAAATTCGCAAAATGAATTTTCTTAAATATATTATTCTTTAACAGAGAGAGAGAGAGAGAGTTAAAATGCTAAGGTGTGCCACCTACTCTCACGTACTTGGCCATGTCAACTGTGAAAATAGGTCGCAAAGTTCTGTGACCAGTAGACCTAAAATTCTGGCCGGAAGCAGGCCTGGAATAGAAACCAAAGAACGCTGCCTGCAGACAAACTAACTGCTACACAACTAATCACTGGAGGCCAACACGAAGACGACTCTTCACCAAGCGCTGTAGAAATGAAGTTGTTCACTCTCTTATCCATAATTTCACCTCATTCCCAACAAAGAAGCGAGTATCACCCAGAGTGCTTCCTTCATCCACAGTTAGAAATGCCAGAGTTCCTTCCAATTTCGTTTTTAGTCATGCAAGACCTCACAGCTCTTCTTCCCGCCGCTCAGGGTCTAACCACCATGGGTTACAATGAGGCCACACTGACTCCAATGGAGCAAGTCAGTTCTGAACGAGTAAATAAAATGGAAAAGGAAAATGACAGCAGCTCCTTTTCCATACTAAGGCTCTCCAAAGAGAGCATAGCGCATGTTAAGCCTACATGACGCCTGTTTTAAATAGCAGAGCTCTACTGTTTAATAAAACTTACAAAAACACTGAAACAAACATCAAAACAAGAAAAGCGTTTTCCATAACCATTCTATCTACACCAGACAGCATTATTATTATTCTGAGCACGCCTGCCTCCACAAGGAACAAATATAAGACAACTTTAGGGAAATAACTGCCATGTCACCATGTGAGACATAGGACTAATGATTCACCAAGACTATAACGGATGAAGAGGCCACAAGGTGAATACATAGCAACAGTTGCACGCGAAAGACCACAAAAGACCATAAAGATTAATTCTTTGGTCCTAGAACAATCTATCATAAGCACTTATTCTCTATTCTCTGATCTATCAATACAAATACTGAAATGGTATCGAAGTACAAGCTCCAAAAACAGAAAAAAAGCTCCCAGTTATGATTTACAACAACCTTTTGCGCTGGTGCGAGAGCCGGTCAGTGTGACACTGGGCCATGCGAGCAAAGTACACGATTCTACAGAGAGAGAGAGAGAGAGAATCGCCCTCCTAACTGGAATAAGCTACTAATCTCCTAAAACTGTGGCCCTAGATCAGTCAGTAATCTACCCAAGGAACTACTGTAGAATCATGTCAGTGCTTTAAATACAAAAAGAAGAAGAAGAAAAAAACTAATGACAATCCATAAGTTATGAGCTTCGAGGAACAGGTGTTTTCTTTTATTTTCCTGTTAGAATAATAAATTAATCAAGACAAAACGTGTAACAAAGAATGGAGCGAGAGAAATCCTTTAAGTATGAACGAGGACTTGAAGTAGTTTAAATAAGGAGCCATGAGAGCCGAATCCTGCTACAAGATAGGTTGCCATCAAGATTTGTCCATTGGCATGATAAGGCTGACAGCAAAATGCTTCCGTTCAACTCTTTCTTTTCACAAAACGTTATCGTAAGTTTGTGTCCAAGAGAAAATAGATGGAGAGAAAAAAGGACAATGAAAAATAGAGAGAAACCCCCGTCATTTTCATGACAACTGAAACTCGAAGGCTGCAAATATCTTCCGATGTCTACCACGAATCAAAGCTCCACAGATACTACGACGCACCTTCCGTGTAAAGATGACAATCTATTAAGTAATCATTTAATTAGTATCAGGCAGATTTAAATTCCAGTTCTCTGATTTAGCTGCTATGACGACTTCTATTCTATTTTCCCCAACGTTTCCTGCGCCTACCCACTGCATAATTATCATCTGTGATAGCCTGATAAGGTAAGCTTTCTAAAGCACCATACTAAAGCCTCTGTACAAACAGTAATGCGACTTTCCATAGCTTGTATGGGTACAAAAGTGAACGAGCACCGGCGTCAAATGACTCTAATGATCATTTCCTCTCGGATACCGAAGACGAATTTCATACTACATCGCGGATATTCATGTTACACCGCAAGATGTGAAACGCTTACTAAGGCCTATAAACTTACATCACTGATGTACTGGGATTGCATATTGAACTCTAACACTTCAAAAGCTTCACTTGTGTTAAAGTGTCATAATTCAGCTGAGAGAGAGAGAGAGAGAGATTTCTGACTTGAGTATTTCAATCCATTAAGGTTACATACTCGAGTTCATAATATAGATTTAGCAGACGACCCACAAGGGAACAAAACCACTTGAATATCGGCCTAGATTCCGAATCTTAGTCAACACGATATCATCCCGAAAATCCTCTCTCTCTCTCTCTCTCTCTCTCTCTCTCTCTCTCTCTCTCTCTCTCTCTCTCTCTCTCTCTCTCTCTCTCTCTCTCTCCAGGGCCCCGTGGAAGTATGGTTATATTAAATCTCCATTTCCAAAAATGCTGGCACACTTCTTTACCCGAAACCCAAGAGCTCGCAGTTCGGGAACGTCATAAATTTCAAAAGAAATGCCTCTGAACTTAAACTCCAGCTCTTGACACCAACTTTCGGTAATAACCCAAGAGAAAGATCAAGTTGAAACTTTAACCAAAAATAACTCCATTGAGCCACCTCTGAAAAGAGCAATGGAAATCGGAACAGCATTATAAGGGAATTTATCACAAATGAGACAAATACAGACTGCACGCAAGCCACGGAACTGGATTACTGGGGTTGCAAGCACACTCCAGAGCAGACATTTTGGAAAAATGATTCGGAAACCGACAAGAAATGATACGAAGGACACTGACGCTGCTTTTGGCAAACTTCTTGTCTTGAGGGAAGGCACAGTCTCCCTCCTTTCCACGGGTCTTGACTGGACGATGGTTCTTCAAGCCAAGGCTGCACCATCCTAAAAAGGATACAATCCTATTTCAAAACTGAAATTGCAATGAAAGCTCTCTCACCTCACCAAACACAAACCTTACAAAAATACTAAACAAACACAGCTTGATAACACGGAGCCACGTCCGTCAATAAATTGTAGAAATATTCGGTGTTTATTTCACCAAGTTAATCAAAAGAGCACATAGGCTTACTCTGCACTCTCTCTCTCTCTCTCTCTCTCTCTCTCTCTCTCTCTCTCTCTCTCTCTCTCGTGTGTATTTGTGTGCTGGGCAAACGCGCTTCTGGAAAACGAGCGACTGCTCAGACAGACTACGAGAAGGCCAACAGTCTGGGGTGAGAGGTACTCGAGACCCGCAGGAAATTAGGAAACTAGATCAATCACCTAGACCTGATACTCAAGTAGTTAACGTCTAGTTGACGATGACAAGAAATCCCTGACGATCGGTGAATGCGTAGGTTTGGCGACCCACAACGAATGGCAAATAAAAGGCGTTATCTTGGAAATCATCAACAGCCCAAAATGAATGCTTAGAAACGTGCAACAGCCTTTAGAGGTTTGGTGTGAGTGGTAACGGATATGACAATTCGGCTCGAGAGGAAAGACGGAGAGAGAGAGAGAGAAAAAAAATAGCCACCAGATTATAAACAAACTGAAGGGGGGCAAACTCTGCTGTGCATACTGCGTAAAGTCACAAAAGGTGGTGCGAATCTCTCTCTCTGCAAGACTCTAGACATAGGACTGTTGAACCTTTCACGAAGCCCGCAGAATAATAAATCTTTCAGGAATGACACTGAAAGCAAGATGATGCAAGTATGACTGAAAAATAGTGTGACTATTGCAGAAACTAAGGCTGTATAATACACAGCCTCCATGAGTGAATAGACCATTTGAACGAATTAACATACGAAAAGTACAATCAAAATGAAAACTTTCACTATGTATACTGCCCTGTACATGGCGGGATTGGTGTTCACGCCAAGGAAACCCCACAAAATTCCTTAAAATTGTGATTCCAGTGACGAAATAGACATGGCCCAGTGGAAAATACCTGTGTGAAGACCGTCCATTCTCTAACAAGCTTGGGGAAACTGCAGAACTGATTTGATGGATCTGGGCATTTACAAAGTAGCGCTGAAGAGCCCGAATGTGTGGCTGGGACCAGGTTTCTTGGTTATAATTCTCTCAAGTTATTGACAAAAGCAGCTCAAACCAATCTCCATTAAAACAAGTTACAAATACTTAGTTGCAGAACATTCAATATAAATTCAAATGATCAAGAATAGAATCCATCATTATTGCAACTTACAATTCATACTTTTCAGATTTCCCAACGAACGCCCAAAAGCCTCAAACCAAGAGCACCATTTTTTCTCTAAAGTTCTCTCCAAAAATCTTATAACTGAACAAAAGGAGAAAGACGCCAGGGTCTGCATAGCTTCCCTGAGACAAACTGTTGCACTGAACAAGTGTTTGACCAAAACGACTTATTTTTATGCCAAACTCTGTCGTCCCCCGGGACTAATGTTTGAACAAACTGGAATCTGCCCTAAGTATGGAAGCTGTCTCTCAAATTTGATAATTTTTGGTCCCGTACTTCTTGAGGTGGGTCTTGTAAAATGACCCAGCCTATTTCCACTCAACCATCCCCCCCCTACCCCCCAAGAAAGTGGGCATGGCCCCAAATGTATGAACTTAAATCACATTTACCCGAGAGTGCTTTGTACTAATATTGAAGTGAACCCAGTGGTTCCGAAGATGTCCGTATTGTGAAAAGTCTACTTTCTACTCACATCTATACATACACACGTTTGATAAGTTTGCCTGAACTAAAAGCCCTTCAGAAACTGATGAAGCAGAACAGATACACAGACACACACAGGAAACCACACGAGGACTGACATCAATGGATGCCTCCAAAAATCAAACCAGACGAGGAAATCCCATCAAAGCTCCTGGAAAGGGTCGTCGTAGTCGAAGAAGACGACGACGACCTCGACCAGACAGGAGGAGGAATCCCGGCTTCTTCAGAAAGTCCACCAGACAGTGCAAGAGTGGACGACTTTTCGACTTCCAACCCTGTCCAGGGAGACACTGACTGCAAAAATACACGAGAGCGGCCTGTACTAGAAAATCGAATTTCATATGGATATGAGGCGATATTTATATGACAACAGAAGGAAGCACTAATGAAAGTCACAGGGTAAACAGCCATAAATTTGCCGACTCCAGAAGCCTTGGGAGACACAGTTGACGCCTGATACGAACTCAGTCTTCCATTTCTTTGTTAGCTTATCAAAAGGAATGGAGGTCACCTTGTCGAGGCCCTCAGCGGCAGCTAGAGGTCGAACCACGCCTTCTACTGGCGTTGCTGCAATAACCACAGAGAGAGAGAGAGAGAGAGAGAGAGAGACGGATGTAAAGTCACGAAGCAGCAATGTAAACAGCAGTAAATTGGACGGGAAAACAGCTTTGCTGCTTCAGTAAGTGGTATTTTATTATTATAATCATTATTACTATTATTATTGTTGTTTTTCAGAAGATGAAGAACCCTATTCAAGAAGCTTCCAAAGAATATTAAGGTGTCCATATGAAAGTAGTAACAGAAGGTAACCGGAAGTACAGAAAGGAGTGATCACTTATTAGGAAAGAAAAAAATTAATGAATTAGATAAAAATGTCAGTAAATTATTAAAATAGAAGGAGAATTGTATTAGGGTGGTAATGCTTCGCAGTCCTCCAAAGGTGCGAGGGGGAATAAAGGAGGACATCTTGAACTGAGAAGTTCGACAGCGAGGCACATTTACACTAAGGCTGACTTATGGAAATTTTCCTCTTCAGCTAAACGATAGGGGTGAATGGAGGTCAAGTAAAAGGTTAAAAAGTGTAGGTGCAGCTTATAGTGGCTGAAAGGACTGCAGACAACCTTTAGTAATGACTACAGTGCACCGCGTGAGGTGCACTGAGGGCATTGTCATCCTACTGGGAAAAACTATGAAAGTCTTTAGAGAGACACTGTGCAGCAACGAAGTAGCTCACAAACCTACTCTAATACACACACACACACACACATTGCATTGTGGGCTCACAGAAAATAGAAAATAGAGAGAGAGAGAGAGGTTTAACTATCATCTAGGGTTCAAGAAGGATCTTTGGCTTTACATAAAGGAAAATACCGCATTTTTCAAAGGTTGCCTATCAAAATCTTACATTTGTAACTGCATATAAAGAAGTCTATTCCCAAACCTTTCCAATAAACAAAGATCCAATTTCCAACAGACAAAAAGTTCCGTCTGCCTACATTTACAAACAGTTCAACTCTTAAAACTTGGGTAGACCTACAAAACTGAACTGTGGTCTATGACTCAAATTTTATGAATAAAATCTTTCGGGATGTTTACCTATATTAAAAAAAATTAATCTACCTTGATTTCTAAGAAGAAAACTTTCCAAACTTTGACCCAGTTTGGAAAAACACGTCTGCTCTTCGATGGAAAGTGCTGATTAACCCCAATATCAAGTTGTTTCAGAAAACGTGAAAGAGAGCGTGCGCGTGCTCTCTTTCAGATTCGATTCCTAAATAGGATGTTGTGGCGCGGGGGGGGGGGGGGGGGGGAGGAATGGTAATGGGTTGTTTCGAATCCTCTTCCCACTGGGCCCAAACCACTTTTGTGATGATGCCAAAAGTTCTGCGCGCCAAAGAGGAGACAACCCGTTTTAATAAAAAGGAAAACAGTCCACGAAGAAAATGCAAAGTTCGGAAAATGTACAAAATAAATGTTATTGAACATTATTCTTTTGCACACACACACACACACACACACACACAGAGAGAGAGAGAGAGAGAGAGAGAGTTAAAATACTGGGGTTACTGCCCACTCTCACGTATTTGATAATGTCAGTTGTAAATTAAAAGAAGCAAAGTTCTGTGACCAGTATATCTAAAATTCTGGTTGGAAGTAGGCCTAGAATGCAAACCGAATAACATTGCCTGCAGAGAAACAAACTTCTACAGAAACTGATCACTGGAGGCCAACCAGAAGACGACTTCACCAAGCGCTGTAGGAATGAAGCTGTTCATTATCTTGTTCATAACTTCACACAATCCCTAACAAAGAAGCGAGTTCCCCCAGAGTGCTTCATCCACAGTTAGAAATGTGTTATGAATTCAGGCCTTCTGCCATTTTGAAATAAACCATCTTTTAAATAAAATAGGCCACCAACGTAAATGAAGGAGTCCTCAGAGGGTATTTTCCAGCCAAAATCCTCCTCTTTCCAGATCGCACCCAAGACGGGTCAAACAATGCTCTGAGAGAGGAAAGCCGGGAGAGACACGTTGGCGAGAGTGACATCAGGCAGGGAACATCTCCCTCGCAGCTGGGGTAGCTTTCCCCTTTGTGGAGCGGGGGCCCCCTTTTCCTACGAAGATAACATGCCCGGAATTCCTTCCTCTCTAATTATGAGAGTAGATCTTAAGTCAAGAGGTATATCTGGATAGGGAAGGGGGATTTTGCCCGGTCAAATTTCTATCATTCTCTCGTCTCTCGATTTCAAGTTTTCCTTCCTTTGGAATTCTTTTACGATTGGCAATCAGTGATTAAATGTCCCTTTGCTTCATGAGGTACCTTTGCTGAATTCAATAAGTGAATTCAAGTGAATTTAATAAGTGAAATGGAATTTTCATTCTAAAATTAATTTCAATATACTAACCTGGATACTTCACACAGCACTTAGTTCGCACACGCGAGAAAGCAACACTTACAACATTATCACCTTAATACCACTAACCCATAAAGAAAAAATTCTCAAACCACCAATTATCACCTCTGGTAACGACCGGTAAACAGCGCCACGCCCCCCTCTCCCGCTCAGCTGATCATCAGTAATCCCAACATTGAGAGTGGGGAGGTGGGTGGGATGTATGAAGTATCCAGGTAAGTATATTGAAATTAATTTTAGAATGAAAATTCCATTTCAAAATACATTCCCTGGATACTTCATACAGCACGTTTCCCAAAATTTTACTGGAGGTGGGATCGATCGTACTAGAGGTTGATTAGTGACCTATCCAACTATTCTACTCATTGACTTGGTAAGAATAGAAGGAAGCTGCGTACTCACCTAGACTCAGAATTCTGCCGATTCATGGAGGTCAGGTATGCGCAGAAGGTCTGACGTCTCAGGGATAAGAGTGTGGAGGCAACATAGCCCTTCATCCACTTTGCTCTTATATGAGTCTCAGGGATAAGAGTGTGGAGGCAACATAGCCCTACATCCACTTTGCTCTTATATGAGAACAGTCTAGTCATGTCAAGTTAGTCTCGCCCTGCCAGGGACTCGAGAACTTAACCCAAACATACTGCGGGAAATTGCAATAATGAAGTTAATGTCTTAACCTAATAAATTGCTTATTAATCAATCAGAACGTAAATATAATAATTTTTAAAATATATATTTAACCATATAAATATATAAAATAAATAATGAGTTAATTAATTAATGACCTGACCCGCAGCAACAAAAGGTCCCAAAGAGGAACAACCATCTAAACTGCATGAAATATCTTTAAAATGAAATAGAGAAAAGACAGAATTGGATCTCCAGGATGCGGCCTCCAGCACCCTAGAGATAGAACAATTCTTAAGAAAAGCGGCACTAGTGGCTATAGATCTAATGCTGTGGGCCCTGGGAGAAGCACCCCCTACACCTCCCAGTGCTCCAGCACCAGAAATAACTTCTCTCAGGAAGAAAGAAATGGCATTTTTGGAAATGCTCTTCCTGGGTCTCTTAGGAGAAATAAATAGGACACTTGGACGCGGGACGAGGTCCTTAGTCCTGTCCTAACTGGACAAAGAAGTGAACCCTCAGGGAGATCACCTGCAAAGTCTCTGAGGGACTTCAGGATAAAAGACCTGGGAACAGGCTTACTAGCCGATTCCGTCTTCGCCATGAAGTGGGAGACATAAGAGAGAACTAAATCCTCTCCTGAGGAAGGGACCGAAGAGGAAAGGGCTTGGAGCTCACTGACTCTTTTAGCTGTGGCTAAGGCTACTAAAAAGAGGACCTTCTTCGTCATGATCCTTAGGTCCTTTGATGCCAAGGGTTCATATTTAGAAGACATGAGGTCTTGCAAAACCACATTAAGATCCCAAGAAGGGAAGGAAGAAGCCTTCCTAGGAGCTTGTATCTCGAAGGCTTTAATGAGATCTCTGATGGCCAGGTCTGAGCTGATGGAGGGTAGTTTAAATCTAAAAACTGCTGAAAGCATAGACCTGTAAGCCTTAATGGTAGGGACAGAGAAATGACGATGCTCCCATAACCACAGAAAGAATTCCGTAACCTTAGGAATGGAAGGACGCGAAATAGAATGTCCTTGCCTCGTGCACCAACCTCTATAGACTTTCCACTTAGATTGATAAGAGGCTAAAGAAGATTTTTTCTGCAGTGGCTAAGGACCTTAGCCACTCTAGAAGAGAACCCTGAGGCTCTCGCGAATCGCTGAAGAGTCGACACGCATGAAGACGAAGCATTCGGGGATTTCTGTGGAACCTGTGCACATGAGGTTGACGAAGAAGGTTCCGTCTGGGTGGAAGAGGAACAGGTGGTTCCAGAAGGTGTTCCATCAAATCTGGGAACCACTCCCTTTGAAGCCATAGTGGAACAATTAGAGTTAGCTGACAGTTGGTGGAAGACTTCAGCTTGTTGATCACCTGGCGGATCATTGCAAAAGGGGGAAAAGCGTAAGCCTGAAGATTGTCCCACGGGTATAACATCGCATCCACCCCCACAGCCATAGGGTCCGAGGTTGGCGCAATATAAACATCGCAACGGTGATTTAGCGATGTTGCAAACAGGTCTATGTTCACTGGCCATCTCCTCCTTAGCTTGTTGAAAACTTCCATGTCCAGCGTCCATTCTGACCCTATGATTTGGTTGGGTCTTGAGAGAGCATCTGCAATCACGTTGCAGCGACCCATAACAAACTGAGGGCGGAGAGAGATCTGCAAGGTCTCTGTCCATCTCAAGATTCTCTGAGCTATATCGTTGAGAACGACTGAGCGGACCCCCCCTGACGTCTCAAATACGAGATTGCTGTCGTGTTGTCCGAGAAGACAGCCACCGTTCGGCTCTTGAGCAAATCTTGAAAAAAGTGAAGACCCCTCTCCACCGCAATCAGCTCCCTTGCATTGATGGATAGGACGGATTCCTCACTGGACCAAATCCCTGAGGCGAATTGGTTCGTCAAATTTGCGCCCCAACCCACGTCCGAGGCGTCGGACCAAAACAGCTCTGGTGGGGAGGTCACGAGAGAGATTCCTGATGCAAGACGATCCTCTTCCATCCACCAGAGAAGGTCGTCGTGACAAGCCGAGTCCCAAGGGATCAGGACAGAGTCGTCGTCGAAGTTCTAGCTCCTCCTGAGAGCCAGTTGGAGTGCCCTCATGCGAAGCTGAGCTCCAGGAACTAGATGAGCCAGAGAAGACAGATGGCCCAAGAGAACCCTCCAAAATGCCGCAGATTGCTCCCTTGAGGATAGAAATTCTTCTGCTATTGAGAAGAACCTTTCTACCCTCAAGGGAGTCAGGAAAGCCCTCAAAATCGAGGACTCCAACCTGATCCCCAGGTAAGTCATAGATTGAGAGGGTGTCAGATTGGACTTCTCAAAATTTATAACAATTCCGAGAGTCTGACACAGGTCTATTACCAGGTCCCTTGCCCGGATCATTGCTTCCTTCAAAGAAGCCAGAACCAGCCAATCGTCCAGGTACCGGAGTATCCTTACTCCGGCCTGGTGGAGAAAAGCAGATACAGGAGCCATTATCCTCGTGAACACCTGAGGTGCCGTAGTAAGACCAAAACACAGGACTTTGAATTGCCAAGCCCTGCCTCCAGCTACGAAGCGGAGGAACTTGCGTGACGATGGACAAATAGGAATCTGAAGGTAGGCGTCCTTCAGATCTATGGAGACCATCCAGTCGTCCCTCCGAATGGACTGAAGGACAGACTGGGTAGTCTCCATATGAAATTTGGTCTTTACAATAAAGGTGTTTAGGATGGAGAGATCGATAATGGGTCTCCATCCTCCGGTCACCTTGGGCACCACAAACATGCGGCTGTAATAGCCTGGAGACGGAGACGCGGGCTCGATCGCACCCTTCTGCTGAAGAGCTCGGATCTCCTCCTCCAGCGCTATCCCTCTGATGGAAGGAGGGGAATATGAATCGAGGGTGATGGGAGTCCCAGAGAGAGGGGGAGGGGTGTGGAAAGGAATCGCATACCCCTCCCTGAGGACTTCCACCACCCACGAGTCTACACCTTTGTCCCTCCAAGATGTCCAGTGAAGGGACAGACAGCTGCCAATCTGAACTGGACAAGGGAATGACTCCTACCGGCGAAAACCCCGTCCTCTAGGAGATCGCCCACGGGGAGATTTCGCAGGAGGGGCCTGCGGCGCTGGAGAAGCCGCATGCTTATTGACAAAATTAGATTTTCCGCCTTGATAAGAGCCCCTACCTCTACCGGAGCCAGAAGTAGAGGCGCCGACATTAACCCCAGAACCACCAGAAGAGGCCTTCCGGAGGAACCTGGCTGAAGAAAAAGAGGGCAGTTTGACCGCCTTAGAAATAGCTAACTGGGCTGAAGTAGTGGAGTCATCTTTAACTTCACTAATGACTCTTTCTAGAGTCTCTTGCTCAAATAAATCCTGACCTGCTAAGGGGGAGGGCAATAATTGGGTCTTTTGGAATTGTTGTACTGTACATGCGGAGGCAAATGAGATAAGATACCTTCCCTTCTCTTGACTTGAAGGAAGGTAGCGATAGAGGCAGCAATATTGGAGGAATTAACTAGAGAAATGGAAAAAGACTGAATGAGAGCCTCAAAGATCGAGGGATCTGGAGGGACGAATCCCGATTCTTTAATGAAGTTAAGGAGAGTGGAAAGGAGCCAGAAAGAAAAAGAATTATTTTCCAGCTGGTGACGACCTAAAGATTCTAATCGGGAACATTCATCATACGAGATGCTCAAAGACCTCTTCTGCGAAACAGGGGCCGAAAGCCTACCTAAAGCTACGTTAGGTTTGGGAGAACCCGCAAGATCAGGCGAATCCGGAGCTAAATATAATTTCTTCTTATGAGGAAGAGGACAAAGTGAAACCTTACCTTCCGATAGTGATGATTGAAATCTATTTCTAACATCTTGGATAACCTCCGAAATTCTATCGTAAAGATTGACTCTATGCTCTGATTTACCCTCCTTAACCTTGGAGGAATAAATCTTCTCTAAGGCGCAACCTTTCGGAGGATTGGAAGGTTCCGGAATGGATTCTGGATGGAAAGCCCAAATAAGCTTAAAAACCTCGTCGAGTGGGGAATCAGAATTCAGAATCCCCAATAGACGAAGCATCATCCTCATTAGAAACAGACTGAAAATTAGAAAAATCAAACCCAACCGACTTCTGAGGAGGAGGAGGAAAGGACGAATCCTGCGAACACCCAGGAGCCTGAGAAGAAAGTGAAGAACCCAGCGAAGACAAAGGGACAGAAGTAGAAGCAGAAAGAATCTGCGAACTACTCTCGCCAGACGAGGGATGAAGCTGCGAATGACAAGGAGCAGCTGAACTCTGCGAAAAAGAAGCGGAAGAGTGAGACTGCAAAATATCTGAAGCAGGAACACCTTGCGAAGACCCAGACAATGAACCCGACACCGAAATCGCCGAGGTGGACTGACTCTTCACAATTCCAGACGAAGGCAAAGCCTGCGAACAACCCAGCGCAGGGAGAGCTTGCAACAAACTGGACACAGGTGGAACCTGCGAACTCCCAGAAGCAAGAATATCTTGCGACAACCTAATGACAGGACAAACCTGCGAAACCACAGGTGCAGGAGAAACCTGCGACGACCCAACACCTTGCGGAGGAAAAACACCATCACCATGACCCTGAGAAACTGACCCATCAAGATTCGCATCTATACTGCACGGCAAACCCTGAGATGCGACACCTGAACCATGACGCACGTCAGATCGCTGAGAATAAATAAGTTGAGCTACTTGTTCAGGAATATTTAAACCTAATTGCCTAGCTTTAACAAAATCAATACAATTAATAATATCAGGGGAAAAAGAAATACCCGACTGCACCGGGCCAACTGGTTCCCCCCCATGCCGACATGACACTTCTCGGGGGTTAAGCAGAGGCGGATCATTAATTCCTTTTTTATTAGAGGAATGGCAGACCGAGGCAGTCGGGGGAATGTCTGAAAAAGAATGGTTAGTGGTACAAACATCATCATCTTCAGTCCCTAATCTTCTATCTAAAAGATTGCCTAATTCAATAAAAGACATCTGCATCGATTCAGCAATCTGATCCGAAAAAGATGCAGAAAATTGACTGACTGATTTATTAATAAGATCAATTATATCAGATTTTGACAGGTGCTCACGGGAAGCATCTGCAACATTTACAACATCATTGCTATTACCCGGAGAAGGTTCGGTTAAGGGCTCCTCGATAACCCCATGAATAGCAGCCGTCTTAGCTTTAGATTTTCGTTTTTGCACTAGAGATTTTTGATGTTTGACATATCTGGCAAACTCATCAGATGACCATTGTTCACAATCGGCACATTTCTTACTCTCCGTACAATGCCCCCCTCTACAAGAATTACAAATAGAATGTCTATCATTAGACAGGCTACTCATCCGAGTCTTGCAATTTTTACAGCTGCGTCTGGAGTCACACTTGTCAAAGTCCTGTGACGATAATCCTTCGGAATCCATATTGGGAATAAGAAGCAGGTGACAAAACAGGAATAAGGAAATCCAAAAGTTGAAAATGAAGCGAAGCTGAGAGAACCACTCTCGACGAGCGCGAGAAAACAACTGATGATCAGCTGAGCGGGAGAGGGGGGCGTGGCGCTGTTTACCGGTCGTTACCAGAGGTGATAATTGGTGGTTTGAGAATTTTTTCTTTATGGGTTAGTGGTATTAAGGTGATAATGTTGTAAGTGTTGTTTTCTCGCGCGTGCGAACTAAGTGCTGTATGAAGTGTCCAGGGAATGTATTTTGAATTAAAGTGCCTCCTCCAGCCATAGGCTTTGTTCATTTACTTGACAGGCTTGCATGTTGATGTTAATAATCAACGAAGCTCTCTCGGCATTTTCGGGAGCTGCTATTTCACGTGTGCAATCGCTCTGCCTTCGCATTCCCATTACCAGTTCGCCAAGTCGCTACATTCAAGCTCCGCTGCGCATCCGCAGATGATTCTGCTGATTTTGGGATACTATTCCCTGTACCCCATTTGGAACCGGGCCTAATTTTCCCTTGTCATTTTAGCTATAATTAATTATATTTTCCCCTGTCAAATCATCATTAGTGAATTGTGAGTCCCTTTGTAAATTAATTGTGCTTCATTTTGACTTATTCTCTGTGTAAATAACCCCTTAGAATTGATTCCTCTGAGTCTCACTGGCGACCTTCTATTTCCTGCTTTATCTTCTAAATGACAAGCAGCAGTGAGCCTCTCAGCTCAAGGCCAGGTCAGATTTCAATACTATGATCATCTCCAGGCTCTGCTTGTCACAAATGTCAGAGTTCCTTCCAATTCGTTCTCAGTCATGCAAGGCCTCACACCTCTTCCCCCACTCAGGGTCTAACCACCGTGGGTTACAATGAGGCCCGACTGCCTCCAATGGAGCAAGTCAATTCTAAACGAGCAAATAGGAAAGAAAGGGAAAATGACAACAGCTCATTTTACCAACTAAAATGAGACAGCTGAGCACATGTTAACTTTACATGACGCCTTTTTTTAAATGGCAGAACTCTACTATTCACCAAATCATGACGAAAAACACCGAAAAAAACATCGAAACACGTAAAGCGTTTTCCGTAACCACTCTCCTCTGCACCAGATAGTATTATTATTATTATGATTATTCTGAGAATGCCTGCCTCCATATGGAACAAACATCAGACGACTTTGGGGAAATAATTAGCCTGTCACCATGTGAAACATAGGCCTATGATTCACCAAGACTATAACGGATGAAGAGGCCATAGCGACAAGTGCATGTGAAAGACCATAAAATGATTCTTTGCTCCTAGAACAATCCATCACAGCAGTTCTCTACTGTCTGGTCTATATTGTCCAATACGGGAATGGTACAGCAGTACAACCGCAACAAAATCATGTCAGTTCTCTTAATTAACAATAAATAAGCTGACACTGCGGCGAGCAAAGTCCACAATTCTGTAGCACGAGAGAGAGAGAGAGAGAGAGATTGATTCCAGTAACATGTACAGATGCATTTCATTCTGAATAAATCAAAGAGCATTGTTCCTTTAAATGAAAGTCACTCGATTGTATTACCTGTTTTGCCTTGAATGCTCCTGAAGGTCATTCTTGTCCTTGGTCTGACATCCCCGGAAAATGGATGCGGGGTCAAGAAGCAGCAGTAAATATCAAAGCTTTTAATCCGAAGGAATCCTGCACCGACAATCTTTCTTTACCGGGTTTAAATTGCGTGAGAAGGCAGTCACTGCTGCTTCAGTAACTGGTGGTCCAGACCACTGCTGCTTCGGGCAGTGAAAATTAACCCGAGGAAAGTGACCAGTGATGAAATGTGTGTGCTGTGCATAAGGAAACACCAGGTATCTCGGTACCTCAATAACTTCATCTGTGATACACACACATTCTTGATAATGTGTGTGTGCGTGCGTGTATGTATCCCATGAGAGAGAGAGAGAGAGAGAGAGAGAGAGAGAGAGAGAGAGAGAGAGAGAGAGAGAGAGAGAGAGAGAGCAACACCTGGCTAGGTCAGTACCAGAACAACCCCCAGTGGATGGCGACTGCCCATGGCATTTATGTCCAATGATATTTGTAATACAAAATTAAAACCTGTCTGTTTTATGCAAGCCAACTTTTTCCCGATTCATAAATGCTGAAAGCACCACTGAATGGGAGTTTTACTAAAGAGTGCAAAGAAAACCGGTTCTTGTCGGTTGCAAGATGATCGCAATGATTGGTACCTGGAGAAATGACCTCCCATATATATGACATTTCTTTTCTTCCCAGAATGAGCCAAACCGAACTTCGACCCACAAGAGAAATTCCACCCACATCGTCATTCAAAATGATTCCTGTCAGTGCTGAGTAACAAAAGAAGCTTAATACCTATTCAGTAAGTTAGGAACTTCGAGGAAAAAGGTATTATTATTTTCTTCTCAGAATATTAAGTGTACCAAGACAAAGTGTGGAACAAAGGATGGAGAAAGAGAAACCCTTCAAAATAAATAAGGAAGCCAAGTGATTGACAGGTCCGTGAATAACTTCGTCAACCTCCTGAAAGCGCCTGTGCAACATGAGAGAGAGAGAGAGAGAGAGAGAGAGAGAGAGAGAGAGAGAGAGAGAGAGAGAGAGAGAGAGAGAGCAGTATTAACATGCAGAACCCACTAAACTTTGAATTTCAAAGAAGGAACCATGAGAGATGAATACGATTGCACATTACTTGTCATCTGAACCTATCGACTGCTGACATGAACACCTTAACAATTACAATAAAAAGTCAGTTTTCATTTTGAACCGTTAGTTGATCTGGCTGCTGTTACAAGGATTATATTTCCTTCGTCGTATCCTGAGCCTACCCACGGCATCATTAGTTTTTGGTGACTTCTTGAGAGATAGCGCACGCTCCCTAAAACACCAACTAATTTAATTAGGCCTCTGTGGAAGCAGCACTTCAGCTTCTAACATCTCGTGTGAGAACAACAGCGAATGAGCTCCGATATAAAACGACTCATCTGGTGATTTCATCTCAGACACCGAAAGGGAATCTTGTACTGCCTCACAGGTACTTCTGTGACGTCGTAAGCTGTGGGATATGGAATGGCGTGGAATATAGAATTTAGGCCAAAGGCCAAGCGCTGGGACCTATGAGGTCATTCAGCGCTGAAAGTGAAATTGACAGTAAAAGGTTTGGAAGGTGTAACAGGAGAAGGAAACCTTTTGCAGTTGCACTGTGAAACAATTGTCAGGAGAGGGTTGAGGAAAGTATGATGGAAGAAAGAGAATATGAGCGGAGGTACAGTGAAAGGAATGAAAGGGGTTGCAGCTAGGGGCCGAGGGGATGCTGCATAGCACCTAAGTAATGCCTGCAGTGCACCGCATGGTGTGCACTGATGACACTAACGCCCATCCTCCCCCCCCCCCCCCCCCTGAGAAACGCACACTTGGCTCTACAAGCAGTTTTGGTTCACACAAAAAACAAAAATCCCCTACTGTGTTGTTACAGCGTCCCAATTCCATTCGGAGAGAGAGAGAGAGAGAGAGAGAGAGAGAGAGAGAGAGAGAGAGAGAGAGAGAGAGAGAGAGAGAGAGAGAGAGAGAGAATATGGTAATATTCATTTGTCATCAACCAAAATGTCGAAATAAGCTGTTTCAAAATACAACGCTCGCATGAAATGAAGCTCCTAAATTTCACAAAGATGCTTCTGAACTGACTCCACGCTGTTGGCACAACTGTCGATAATAATCATCCTCAAAGATTAGTCAAAACTTTAACCTAAAATAATTCCATTCAGTCACCTGTGAAAAAGGCGCACTGAATTCTGAAAGCAATTGCAGACGCTCCTGCAAATATCAGGAAATTCAAGCTCACCACTTTTGTTTAAAACTGCAAACCAAAATCAACACAATTATACTGAAACTGCCGAGAGAGAGAGAGAGAGAGGGAGAGAGAGAGAGAGAGAGAGAGAGAGAGAGAGAGAGAGAGAGAGAGAGAGAGAGAGAATATTACAGCAATGCTCTGCGACATCACTATAGAATAAAGGTAGTAACTGCAAGTCACCGCACTCTGTACCTTTAAAACTTGTTCATGTCCTCACCTGGATACATACGAGATCAACTTGCCATTTGCCCATTGGCAGCTTAATTAACGAAAACACAACCACCACCAATAATAAGTTGAATCCAAAATCTCCATCATTATTATGGCAGCCTAAAGAGACCTCTAGGTTATTCCCAGGCTGAGGCTCCCGAGACCAGCCAAAAATATTTGGACTTCAGTGGAAAGTGACGACAACTGGAGAGGGGGCTGGTCAGGACAGCCCCCAGGCGCCATGACTCCTTGCAGAGGACTCGTGAAAACCACCCGGCAGAAAACCAAGACTGTGTCTGTGGCCGAGGAGGAGGAGGAGGAGGAGACGCTGCTTTAAAGACCCTCTGGTCATGTTGACCCCCACAGAAGAGGCCAACCAACCGGTAATATTACCATAATCTGCTCACTTTTAGTCATATTGTGAACCAATATGTGTGCTCCAGTGCAAATGAGTAACTGCATTTCATACCTATGTTTCCCGAAGTACACAAGTAACAGACATCTTAATATGTAAATGAAGGAACAAAGGTAAAAAACAGCCGCATGAAGACTCACTTCAGCCAAACTTCTTGTTGGACGGCGGGATGTCGGACAGATGTACAACTTCCACTGTAGGCATCAGCAACCTAAAAAGAAAATAATTCAGATTAATAATGTGAAAAACAGACATCCAAATACACAAATAAGAGCAAACATAGTACACACGAGACTGGTTTATTAGAGTAGCAAACGCAAAAGCTGATATTTCGGAAAATAATGGGAAGACGAATAAAAATAAGAGTGGCACTTACCTTATTTTGACAACCTTCCTGAGAGAGCAGTCCTTTCCTTTCCAGGAGTCTTGATGTAAGCCGGAAGGGAGGCCAGGTCTTCAGACGGGGCTCTTCTGCATCACCCTGCAAATAAAACAGTCCTTATTATAAGGAAGTTTAAATAAAAGATTATGAGAATCCTCTCAACAAAAACACACCCCCTAAAACACCACACAGGAAATACCCATATAATGTGCTTTAACTAAGAATTATACGTAAAATCAAATGATGGATTTCCCAAGAGGAAAGAGTATGAAAATATTATACACACATACACATACACACATATAAATGGGAGCGCCTTCGACCTCACTCGATAACGAGCGACAATAATCTAAGACCACAGGAAAAATAAACTTGGAGAGAAACCTGACTGACAGTGTTCGAATCTGCCCTGTTCTGTTCTGTTCCTCTGCAACGGAAAATTGCAGCAGCATAAGATGACTGTATTCTTAGAGACACCATAAACCTCGAGAAACACAACAGGCCCATAAAGCTGACGTGTGAATGAGACGCCCACATCGCCTCGAGAAAACCCTTCATCACAGCCGCCCACAGGGAACCATCGGATCTCCTTCTGTTGTGTTGGTGGAGGGAATAAGCTGACGGGACAGGAACGGACGGACGGACGGACAGAGACGGGTGGGCAGGGCGCACTTATGCACACGGCAACACTAACACCAACACATGCAGCAACAAACAAAGTGATAACGAAGCAAGCCACTTATCGCAATCACAGGAAGCGCTCCAGCCTCACTAATAATAGGACTGGTGGCTAACTATGAACACTCCCTCAATACTGTCTGTTCACTTCTTATCTTTAAAAGCCCCAGGTACAGAGAGAGAGAGAGAAAGAGAAAGAGAGAGAGAGAGAGAGAGATCCCTGTAACGGAGACAAACACTGGGTTTAACCCTCAAAGTACACACCTGAGTGTGCTTTAATAATCTCACAACATAAAATAAATTCCGTTCGTCGAAGAGGTCGATTGAAGCAAGTTTCACGAAGCCTCATTCAGGGAGTAAGGAAGACCTGTGTATATGTATATGTATATGGGGATTTATTTCAGGGGGCATAGGCTAAACTGGTGTCGTTACTCTTACTCTAAGCAAGGCCCTTTAAATATAAGCTGAGTATATTTCAAGGACCTTGACTCTACGATTACACAGCTCCCTCGGTGACCACGGTCAAGAGAATAGAACAGGAAATATTCGAAACAACAAAAGACTGCCGGCTAAAAAAGCTCCGGGTCTTCCTTTAATTACTCACCACTTTGTTTTCCAAGAAGTGAAAACCCTCCCCTACCCCCCAACAAAAGGGAAACGAGGTGTCACACTCGGTCCCTGATCTCTGACACTCAAAGAAGGCCCGATGCAACATTCCATCGAGTGGAAAAGGCTGTTCGTCACTGCTGACGTTCGTTTATGTCCCTCCCCCCCACAACCCCCACCCCCACCCCCACCCCCACCCCGAAAGTGAATGAAAGTGGCGTTGCATTTTAAACGGTGACGATGCTTCTTATGTGAATAGTATTTTTATACTTTCTCTGTTCACTGCCAGACATACTCAAAGAGAAGGTCCCACTCCCTCCCCTCCCGTCAATGTCACTGTCAATTTCAAGTAATTAGGAAAGAAAAAACACGGTTTTACATTTCATTTTGGCTTTCGTGGTTTTTACCTAATCACTTGAACAAATAGATACTGAGCATTTAACATCTCTCTCTCTCTCTCTCTCTCTCTCTCTCTCTCTCTCTCTCTCTCTCTCTCTCTCTCTCTCTTTGTACCAAAAGATCGACTGTCATGTTCGATCATTATATCCCCCGAAGAACATTTCATTCAGAATCTTTCTTCTGCCTCAAGACTGATTCATAAGCATCGTAATCTGCTGTGTAGAGCCAAGTTATGTCAACTTCAACTTGTCACAATAGAAGGAAGATGTGTGTTTCGAACAGCCGTTCAAATAAGGAAGCTCTTCCTTGTCACTGCGGCCAGAACTTTAAAAAACCATCTAGATTTTTACGAGACTTCCAGTGGACGTTTCTCCACCCCCGTCCCCCCAACCCATCGGATTCCTGGATACAGCCTTGAAGTATGCTTGTTTCCAAATGACCTTTTTCCACCACTGCCTTGAATAGGACGTCGTGCAATTGGAACTACTACTTCAGAAGTTCAAGCGAAGATGCACCGCATTACTACCCTAATACTACTCTCCTTGCATTTAATACATTTTTATCTATTTATTTTTTTTTCTTTTTTAATGAGTGGGATCTCTTGTTTCTGTATTTCCCTTTACCTCCTCTTGCTTCTTCCTAAGGAACACCTTAATATTCTTTGGAAGCTTTTATTTCAAGTCAGTGGCTCCTTTTGTGGGCTTGTTTCATATGAATAGGGTTCTTCATCTGCTGAATAATAATAATAATAATAATAATAACAATAATAATAATAATAATAACTTTGAAACTACAAAAATCGAATCACATCATGACTCAACAGCATTCAGGCCTCCACAAATTTTTTTACCAATAAAATATAAAGCCCACGATTTTTGTTTTCTTTTGCTTAAGTATCCATCTTGGACTTGTGATAGCACCTCGACTGTGAATGAGTCTGCTCACTACAGAACTCACTTGCAAATGAGAATTTGCTTTCATGCTTGGCATCACTCTCTCCCACTTCCCCGTTATCGCTGTCTTTTCACTGCCTTTTCAGCGGAGGGGTAGGAGGACTCTGCAAAGGAATGGGAATCCTGCCCTTCTTATTTCCCCTGCATGAACAAAGATCCTTTTAACACTTAGGGGCTGCTCCTACGGACAAGGTCCAGCGCTGCCCCAAGGCCGTCTTCTCCACTGAGCAACGGCAACAACGAAGGAGAAGTGGCCTTTATAAAGGAACCTCACAGACTCTTATTACAGAGTTCTCAGAGATTCTGACATTGTGAGAGATTGGCGCAGTTGGTGTCTCTAGAAACTGGTCATGAAACACTGAGCTGAAATATCTCAAAAGTTTACGATGAGGGTAAAATGGTTCTTAAACCCTGACCTATGCAATACGACTCCTCCTGACTCCAAAACCCTCTCAAACTGAGGTCCACAATAATGGCCAACCATCATTACGTAAGTGGAGTTTTGAGGGGCATGAATCATACTGACTGATGACGAGCTCAGTTTAAATAGAATGGCTCTTCCTCTACGCTGCCGGTCTTCCTCTCGGGCAAACGACAGCGGACATTGCGGGATGCCTGAGTGCAACAGGTTATCATAAGGTACCACAACCCCATAGAGTCTAGGCAGCAAAATCGCCATTGCCTAAGGATTTTCTGCTTGCAAGACCTGATCAATTTAGCCTAACAAGTTATGAACTCCATTCACAGCTATTTGATTCCATGCATACTGCACTGAAGCACCGCTCTCTAGGTTGAAAATCAACATGCCCGGCGGTGCAACACTCATGACTGAAAGCCAAACTTGACCCAGACTACGCTGGCACTCTCCTTCTCTGGCCTGGTCTCGGGATCCTCCTCAGCTCTAGCATTTATAGATAGCAAAAGCAGGTAGTTTTGGTCAATGTCCAGAACAACTCCGCGGTGAGATATAAGAAAATAGGTCACACTATAATTTTCACAATATAAAATAATAAAACTTTGTCTCTGAACACTTTTTGAGGAGATTCACCATATCCGAGATATTAATGATTATCTAATCGGCATCCTCGAAAATTTTCTAAGTCGTTTGTTTACATCCAGTAGCCCTTCGGGTATTATTACAGTTTCGGTCAAATTCGGATATCTAATATTTTTTTACTTGCTATCATATATTTTTGTCATGATTCATACGAAATACTTACTCGCATCTTCCGCAAATTAAGAGTTACGGAGATATTTCCCGATGAATATTGTGCCTTGTTGTTATCGCAAGGATGCGTTTATGCTGCCATGTCAGTTTTTCTGCTGATGCGTTTTTGTTTTTTGTCAATGTATTGTGGGTAAAAATGCCTAATCATCTTTTGTTTTTCGTTATGAATTATAAGTGCGGTACAAATGCTGAAACCTGATTGGTTGCTTTGTTTCAAGAATATCCAATTAACTGCGATTTTGGAATAAGCCGGCTTTCTACAAAAGTGCGCTTCAGTTGACTGCCATGGATTCCGTCGTGCACGTCTGCAGTGGGTGTTCTCTGTCTTACTTTGAGGCTATTGGTCGTTTCCATGGACATTACAATGGAACTTCACAGGTTGTGAATACCTTTCTTCGTGAACATTTAGTACTACCATCTATTTAAGGTAAGTGAAGTGGTTAACGAAAAGGGTAACATTGCAGTTTCGGCCGTGAATTTCACCGAAACTGTAACTAGACGTTAGGGGTAAAATTTCGTTCCCTGTAACCCCTGTGGCAAGCGCGCGCAGCGCAATATTACCGCTTGCCAGAACATACGAGCTTGCAACAATCATTTAAAATGTGCATAAGCCGCGTAGCGGCGTTGCACCACCCGAAACTGAGAGCGGTACCCATGGCGGCCATGTATCTCTAAATCTAATCATTTGCGGTAGAAATAAAGGTCAGATTCGTTGAAAGTACACTATTTAAGCTAGGGAAAATGTAATTTTATATCGGAAATGTGAATTTGACCGAAACTGTAAATTTACCGCACTTCGTGTACTTGATCTTACTGGAGTTAGTTCGAAAATGAGGTTTTTTACTGTAGTGTTTCTCAGAAAGAGTGTAATGTTTCTCAGAAAAACTAGTTCCCCATCGAATGATTTTCGATTTTTGACTTATAAGGTTAGACAATACCTGTCCCCTAACCCCCTCCATAGCTAATATGGCAAAATTGTGGGTGTTTCCTCATCATAAGAAGTGGCCTAAAACGCTTTAAATATGAAAAATATTACATTTTACTTTTAATTTTGGTACTTTATGCATGCGGAGTTCTTCTGAACATTCACCGTAGTTTTATATAAACCACATGAAAGTCAGCGTCCTGGGATAAAATTCCTCACCAGAGGCCTTTGGAAAGCGACATTGACAAGTCTGTCACGGGGCTCACACACCCCTGACTAGAGAGAATCACCAACTTGTGTGTGACCACAAAACTATGCTTCTGGCGTGTCTAGATTCGCGGAGTTCTAAACCACTACAGATTAATTAACTCACCTCAGTCAACACTCATTAATATCTTCGACCATTAGGAGTCTCGTTGTCCCAAGCCTCATTGACGGAGGACAACAACAACAAACATGGCGCAACTCTACAGTCTGACTGAAAACCTTCCAAAATGCTTTTGGCCAATCACAAGAGTCCATGCAACTCCCTGCGAACTGAAGAGGCGAAAGCGACTCCTGACTGGCTGAGAGAGAGAGAGAGAGAGAGAGAGAGAGAGAGAGAGTCTCATTTAATGTGGATCATCCCTTCAATATTCTTTAGTGAATGACACGAGGGAAAATGTCTCGATACCTACGAAGGAAGAGGGTAATTCTATATATTAGCTCCGCGCCTGTTTTTACCTTTTCTACTGTTTTTTTCTACACTTTTATGGGTTCTGATACTGGCGGCGCATCTGTTTGTTGTCGGCCAAATGGAATGTCCCTTCGCCGTGTTTAGTACTGGCCCGGGGGGAGTGTTTGGTTATTGCACTTGCCGGACGGGATATGAACCGTTCGAAACAGATGCACCTGTGCTCTGTCTTGTGAAGATCGCGTAGGGAAACCCCTTGTTGGATGGACTTCGGGGGTTAATTACAGGTTAATTAGACTCGAGCGCCAAAAATGAAAGGTAAATTCATAATTAGCAACCAAAAAACTGTAGAAAAAGTCAAGTTATAGTGCCGTTGGCGACGCGGAGCTACCCTATTGTTCTACCAGGAAAAGTCAAGGAGACAACAGCCAGCTTCTCTTAGTCCCACTTTGATTTGACTTGATGTCTTCTCCTTTTCGCCTTCCAGATCCTCTCTCGGTCAGTTCCGGAAACCAACGGGCACCTTAGAGATTTTCTAATTCCCTCTGGTCTGGAAACTGCACCTAAGATATTTATTACTTTCCTTCACCAAACTTCTCATTTTCTCACCCACGACTCACTGCTGCTGTTGAAGGGGTTTATGAGTAAGGTCATCGTCGATAGTAATACAATTTAGGTGCAGAGAGAGAGAGAGAGAAAGAGAGAGAGAGAGCTGTTAGATGTTCAGCATCTATTTTTTTAATTAGGAAAAATACACCAGGGTTTTACAATTTATTGTGACTCGTGTTTTTTACCCAGTTACTTGAAAAAAAAAGATAGTGAGCATTTAACAGCTCTCTCTCTCTCTCTCTCTCTCTCTCTCTCTCTCTCTCTCTCTCTCTCTCTCTCTCTCTCTCTCTCTCTCTTTGCATCTAGTGATTTAAGATTTATTTCTATCGACTATGACCTACACAGAAGCTAAGCAAAATTGTAGCATCTCAAGATTCCTGAAAAGTAAGTTATGGCCCCCCCCCCAACCCCAGCTTTCACACGCCCCCCTCCTAATGCTCCCAGGAATTTTATAATTCAAACTTTCTTTCTATTTTAGTCTCGTACATAAATCCTTAAGCACTTACGATGGGCATAAGGTCATAATGAGGACCACGCGTGTGTGTGTGTGAGTGCGCAATCAGGAGGTAGAAAAAGCTACTTTTAGTTGCTCAGTGCACCTTCAGGTCTCCTTGCAGCTCCTGTGTGCGCATTTGAACCAGAAGTGATAAAATATTAAAACCATCTGATTGAGGCGAGGGTTGAAAGGGGGTGGGGGTGGGAGGTTTCATCCATATTCCTCTCAAACAACCTCCTCCAACTCCCCCCCCCCCCAAAAAAAAGTAAACAAATTGCAATAGGGATGAATGAGTCTGTTCTCGTCTGTCGCCGGGCTCTTTCACCTGGGCAGCCCGCAACACACCCAGACAGACAGACAGACAGACAGGCAGAGGCGTAAGAGAATACAAGACAGAAAATCGAGAGGCTGTCAGTCAGTCAGACAGGAAAAGAAATGTTGCTGCAGTGAGTTCCAGTGAGTAAAAGGGCCTGGGAAGGAAACGATACTTTAGTTGGAGAAAAAATAAAAGACTAGAGTTCCAGTCTTAACAAAATGAAGACGGAAAAGAAAAAGGAAATGAGAGAGGCCATAGAATTTAGGCCAGAGGCCAAGCCCTGGGACCTATGAGGTCATTCAGTGCTGAATCGAAAATTGACAGTAAAAAGGTCTGAAAGGCGTAACAGGAGGAAAACCTCGAAGTTGAAGCACTGTGAATCAACTGTAAGGAAAGGGTGGAAAGTAAGGTGTAAGAAAGAGAATATGAACGGGGGTACAGCAAAAGGAATGAAAGGGGTTGCAGCTAGGGGCCATGGAAGGGACGCTGCAAAGAACCTTATGTAATGCCAACAGTGCACTACATGAGGAGCACTGACGGCACTAGCCCCCTATGGAGATTTTCCTGAGGAGATGGCGAAGAAGGGAAAGGCATCTTATCAGGATGATATCTTTTGCTTTACCGCGCAGGAAGATGAGATATCTAAATGTTATAAGCAGGCTTTAATTAAGCACAGCACACAACCCACTTTTACTAAAAGGGGTACAAATGGCATAAGGTCTTTACTGCCCCGTGCGAACCTCTGTAGTCTTTAATCAAGGCCATCTAAATGAAATGAAATCTCATTCGGTCACAGCTACAGTAAATATCTATTTTAAATTGGATTACAATGCAAATTTCACTGAAGAGAGAGAGAGAGTGTGTAATTTTTAGTTAGCAAAATACAGTAAAGTTCCCTATACTTATTTGTATAATTATTATTATTATTATTATTATTATTATTATTATTATTATTATTATTATTATTATTATTATTATTATTATTGGTACTTTGGCCTAGCTATAATATTTATAAAACCATTCCACGTAATGTGGTAGGATTTTTCAGGCCCAGCAATGTCCTACCTCTCTCTAGTTTGTCCTGAATAGCCTCAGTCAGTCAGTACTCGCCCAGCTGGCTCAGCATTTCAAGACGAGAGCCGTGACTGTTTTCCCTACCTGCATTGCTCTTCTCACGGGATTTATAGAGGGAAAAACGACATCGTTCGGTATAAGACGCTACAACTTACCCATAATACAGCGGAAATGACAGAGAAAATTGAACTAGTCTTACGGAGCTTCAAAATGCCAAGACTTAATATATAAAACTTATGAATAATAAAGAGAGCTACCTCCTAGCTCATTTTAGTATTGAAATAAAGTTACTTTGTGAAAAGGGATTAACTTGAAGAGTATTCCAAGAGCTTTCGCCGCTTCAGTTTCACTTTTAATCTCACTATCTGCTTTCTGTTTTGGCCAGGTCCCAAACTTCGAATTGTATCATTATGAATTTATATAATGAAAGAAACCCTCAAATCTGTAGTTTTCGACTCCATCTCCATCTCAAATTCTATCCCATACGAGTCATGCATTTCCCCAAAGAAGGCCATTTCTTTTTCGTCAACCTACCTTGGTTAAGTATTATAATACAATTCTTTGGAGCTTTTCTTCGAACTTCGTCGATTATTCCCTTCAAGAACCTACAAGCCGTGGGTAACCTAAAGGAATGGGGCAGAAGTTAATGAAATCAGAGGAAATAGAGGTCTTTCGCAGAAATATGTCCTGAATATTAACCAGTAATATTTTACTCCCAACGCGTCAGTAGAAAACTTGAGTAAAAAGCCCTGAACTTGAACGGCAATACCATTATAATGAAGTCCTGATTGAACTCAGGTATTCCATTCACAATGTAGTCCTGGTTCTTAATTCAATAAAAAGAATATGGTGCACCCTTACTCAACTCCAGTGCCCAACGGCTCCAAAGTCTTCCAATAGTACTGTGGTCGCGACTCTCTGGTTCAGGAAAGATGAAATGGACGTCAAAGGTTGTCCAGATAATATGATAAATGTTACTTTGAATCCCTGCCGATGGCCTTCACATCAAAAGCTGAGACCCAGTAATAACGTGGTCCTGTCTCGTCGTTGTGCAGAAAAGCCCTCCAATTTGAAGTTTGGTTTCATTCACAATACATGGCTGTCTTTTAGGTTGTTCAAAATGCAGCTAAATCATCAGTAATATCTTGAAGATTCTAAAGTTAAGTTCCCAGAAATTCTTAAGGGTAGTGTTTACTGAGTTACGTAATGGGTAGGTAGCTGAAATATTAATACTAGCGAAACTACAGTAGGAAGACTTAGTTTGTTGAAGTGTTTTGTGTAGTAGTTAAATTTGCCAACACCCGAAACGACATTTTCTCCACACCCAAAAGACTTTTTCTCTTGATTCATGAGAGGAAACCTTGCAAGACAGACCCAAGATCCCTTCAGAACATCTTGTAACCAGTCATTTTTTGCAAGCACATGCAAACAAATCTCCTACCTGTGGCCATGAGCCACACGTATTTTGAATCTGTGAGCTTTCATATCTTACCCTTTGAGAAATCAAGTGAACCATGTTAATATGGCCCAGTTGATATGTTTTGGATCGTGACAGCAGCACCTACCATACAGTTTTACATTGTCAGTGTCCACAGAGGAGCTTTGGTTATTTTGTAAAAAAAAGAAAAAAAGAAAAAAAAAGGAAATTAGTAAACTGAATTAACTGCACTTGTGATACATGAATGAAATTGAGGATGTCAAGCGAAGCGCTTAAGACAGTAAAAAGAGGGAGTTGGATTGGTTGGACAGCAAGATAAAGAGATCCAGAAAATGAAGAGGTAAAGTGCAAGGTACTGAAGGTGGAACTTGAACAAAAACCTGCAGTGACACGAACAAGTAACAGTTAGAGGAGTCGGACAGCCTGGCCGAAGGAGGTCAAGTCAAAGGACAAATAGTAGATGCAGCTGGGGGCCGAAGGGACTCGGCTAACGCCCTTTGGTAGTGTCTACAGGTGAGGTGCACTGAGGGCGGTATCCCCTTGATGGCTTTCAGTTTAGGACTGAGGAAAGTGAGTGACAGTTGTGTCAAGCGACCTGGAACGCACCCTGGACATTCCTCAGTAACTCTCTTCTCTTGTCCACTCAAGATTAAACAGAAGGAATAATTGATTAAATACAGAAAATCAAGTAAATACCGAGTATCAACTTCATACACCAAGTTAAAACTGACACAGGTTCTCTCATAATGTAGCGGTGGTCATTTTAGCTTAAAAGATGAACTTTTTCATTTACACAGTTGTGCTCGGTTATTGTACTAACTTGAACATTTTCGAAAGATATTTCCGGTTTTTTCCAGCAGAATCACATTTTACTCATATCAGTGATATTCCACAGAACTAGTTCATTTAAGATAAAATTGCACATACGAAATCCAGCCACGTATTAAGATTTCAATGCACATTAGGAATACTCACATTCACCTAAAAGTAGCGACCGACTTCATCGAATCTGAATAATATCCTACACAATGCCAAGTTCATCTTTTAAGCTAAAATGACCATCGCTACATTACGTGAAAGCCTAGGTTAGTTTTAACTTGGTCATAAAGGTACTGCTTGGTATTTACTTGATTTTCTTGATTTCAACAATTATTCCTTCGGTGTGAACTGACAGACCTAGACACAAGTGCCTGTCATCTCTGGGGCACTCAGGAACACCATTATGCCTAATGCAGACAATTTGTTAAAACCTCAACTTAGTTTTATAGCTGAGATGCAGCTTAATGAGTCCATTTGTGCTTTATGCACTGGCAGAAGAATCAGGTCAGTTGAGTGTACATCACAGAACAGTACACATGCAAAGCAAAGATAGCACAGAATAAAGTAACAAAGTTGGATTAGTTCAGGAAGAAGTCATTGAAAAATGGTAATTGAACTTTGCTGACAGCTGTGTAATAAGGGTTGGAAGGGGGTTGGGTTTAGGATGCGACAAAAGTATTGAATAAGGTGAATTAATAGGGTATATTCCCTTTAACCAATATGTATACTGAGGGAAAGCAGGAGTTTTTTTGTGATGCCGGGAGTCTTGTAGTAACTCTGGTCTCCACCTCTGGTTTATCAGGCAACGAATGCCGGAAAGGGCATTCTATTAAGTCCACATTACATAGGCTACTTCTCTGTGCTGATAGATAGATAGGGAGTGTGAACAAACCAAATGCATAGGCTAAAATATCTACAGCACATACATTCAGTGCGAGAATTCCAACATTCAGTATCAAACAAAAATGATGAAGGAATGGGTTGAGACGAATACTGTTCTGTGCAGATGTCAAGTGGAGTTGACTGTCTTACAGAGTCAATGCACCATTCTTGTGCGGACTATATGCTCAGGAAATGACTCTGAAGAAGGCGGTTCCTGACCCTGCTCACGTTTTTATGATTTTCACTTAACAACTCTGGTGAAAATTTCACACTTCAGTCCATGGAAAATTTTACTGACCTATTCCTATCTCAAGGTTCGTACTTTCATAAAAGAACTTTATATAATACTAGTAACGTCAATGCTTAAGACAGGTTAATGATTTCTATAGATTATCTAACCAGAGACAAGCAAATAAACTTACCAGATTCAGTGACCGACTCCTGCCCTCTCCTGAAGGCTGGTTTGCTCTCCATCTGGACGTCAGTTTCCCTAGTTCCTCCTCCTCCTCCTCCTCCTCCTCGATGTCGTTTGGGCATAAACTGAAGAAGTCGTTTCAGTACATCCACCAAGTCAATTGATGCAACCCAGTTCGCTTCCACACAAACAAGTTTAAACTCTAAACCGGATTTCCTAAAACACTGATGAGTTTTTTAAACCCAGATCATCACATTTGTCTTATACTAACAGGCACTCATCCGGCACATGCACACAAGTTTAACCCCAACTAAAGTGAACTCTATATAACTCGGATATCAAGTACGTTTGACAAATGGACCAAACGAAAAGTCAGTTACGTATTAATTTCCATATTTCACTATTTTTTAACTTTTCTATTTTATTGCTCATAATAATTTCGTGATTCTAATATAATGACAGTAGTTTAATCTATACCGTGTTGATTTCTCACATCAGAGTTTCCTGGGCTACAATTAATAAACTGATTTCGCCATGTTCATTTACTACAACAGAGCACTACATAAGAGGCAAGTGGTTCCTGAACACTGACTGACTGACGACAACGTTTACTCCATAGTCAACGTCGCCCTGACGCTCATTGCTTCAAAAGACGTTTGCAATAATGGTCCACGTAGCAAACTCCTCTTTTCTACCGAGAGGCACTTCTCAGTTCTTTCTCTGTCAAAGGACGGGCTTGACTGGCTTATCAACGGCTTCGTATGAATTTAGTGTTCGGGAAAGGAAGAGAAATGTTTTGTTACACGCAGCGCAGTATCGAGATAGGACGTCTTCTTTTTTCTGTTTTATTCAGTAACAGAATGATTGAACCGAATTGTCGAAAGGCCTTGAGCTGCATCTAATGGTCTTCGTGGACGTACTGAAATGACTTGGATCGAAATGGCTGTCTGCAGAACTTGAGGCAAACAATCGTCTGTAGAAGGAAAATTCTGTATTAATTACTTATTATTATTATTATTATTATTATTATTATTATTATTATTATTATTATTATTATTATTATTATTATTATTATTATTATTATTATTATTATCATGGGTATGGAACAAGCCCAGCAAAGGGGCTGTTGATTTGAAATTCAAGAAGTTCCCAAAGAATATTATTGAGGTGTTCACTAGTAAGAAGTAACAGAAGGCAAAGGGAAATACAGAATGAGGAGATCAGTTATTAGGAAAACAGATGAGTTAACAAATTAATAGATAAATATTGAGGGAGGAAAAGGCGCAATACAATTAATAGTTAAGGATGAATACCTCTCTAATTCCAGAGAAACAGGACTTTATAGTTCATTGAGTTACACAGCTATGGGGCGAGGAAAATCACTCTCTGTGGTTTGTTATATTAGAGAACTGAGCCCTTCTTAAGACTGACCTCAGTACTGGCTCTAAATGTTTCACCATGACCCTGGACAGTAATTATTGTCACCGTCCTCTGGCATTGCATACGATTTCAATTTATCCATGGTCCAGAATCTGAACAAATTGACAAATTCTACTAGAAAGACAGGCAGTGTCATTTCCTTCCTAGTTTCTAAAATCATTCTTTTATCCAATGTGTCAAGGTTCAGCAGGGTTTATTTCAACTGCCTTTTGTACTAAAGGGATACTGCCTAGAACATTTCACATTCAAGAACATCCCTACGACAATAATCAAACACTCCCTCAACAAACATTACCGTTTTTTGAAGGTTTCCCTGTATGTACATGGGCAATCGGTGCAGCGAGGAAAATGAACAGTTTCAGCAAAGACCGTTTCCCTCACTGATGATCTAAAGTTCACAGACTAGGACTGGCAAGAAATGCAAAACCAAAGGCCGCGTACAATTTAAGTACTTCGGAAAATCGAAGGTATTTTTCACTTCAAACGTCAAAACTTACAGCCTATACCAACGCGTTTTTCTAGTAAAAACAAATAATGCAAGTGAGTGCTCACTTCAGGCCTATTTCAAAGGATTTCTCGCTGTAATGGAAGGTAAAATGAGTTTATTCACTTCTGAATTCATTTGAATATGGAAACTTACTCATGACATATCGTGCAAGTCAGTGCATTATCTGTACTTTGAAGAAAGAAAGGCCTTGGTATTAGGCCTATGTCAATTTACGAAGATTTATAACCGGGTTAAGAAGACAACTCATAACCATCTAGATTCTGCTCTTTTCTAAAAAAAGAAAAAAGTAGAAATAAACTTCCAAAAATGCGGTCCCAACTCCACTTTAGCAGAGGTCCCACAACAATTTTGGTAATCAAGATAGGATAACAGGCAATCAACTTTTCATGAAGAACAGCCTCCGACTCTTGATCATTCATCGTTCAAGAACTTTCCATTCGAGGTAATGCCATCACTAAGAGAGACCAATCCTTTGTACCCTTATTTTTGGTAGTGTCATGAATTGACCTCCTGATATTTTGATGTAGTCGCACTGGAGCGACAAAAGTGCTTCAGAGGAACAGGTGTGGCACAGCAAGCTTCAGCTTTAAATACCCGATAAGCTTCCATGTGAAGGGAGCTCTGACTTGAGAAAACGCTTCTTGGCAGGCTGAATCTCTCGCACGACCATGTTTATGGTATCGGAGCTTTGAAAAATGAGTGCATGAAAAATAAGTGAAGCTGGTGTAGTAACAATACACCAGCTTCAGTTATAAGGTCTAGAACTTTGTAATAATTGAATTCATAAAACCTTGATTCGTGAGTAAATACAGAAACTATTGTCATGTCTAATTAGTTGAAATAGTAGCATACGATACTAAACTTGATATGCTTAAAAGCTTATTGTGTTCATTATCATTTATTATCAATCATCATTTATATAATATATTTGTAACCAGTACAGACACCAATGCTGGTCTACTCAGTCAGTACTGGAAAGCATTGCACGGAACCTAATAGCTTCCCAACCTGCACATCACTTCTGACTTGAGTTGTGCAAAGAACTAAGAAATATACCCAATTTTAATATATCTCAATCCCCATCTCACTCAGTTTGTAGCCAAAAGCATTTACTTAACAAAACCGGAAAACGGAAAAAACTGCTACGGCCAATATAAAACAGCCTTGAAGGCAGCCCGAGTTTCAAAACTAGAGCGATGACTCAAGTTCCTTATTTATCAGAACAGAAACATTAGAATCAAGATCCTATTCTCATGGGCCGCTGTCCAAACATTCATGATCCACCAGTGCCTAACTCAGGTTTTCTGTAACACACAATTCAACAGTGAAATCCCTTTTGGTCAAAAAGTGCAGCAAATTGCGATTTCATGCCCAGCTTCCACACCACCACCAACGCGAAATGCTGCAGCCGCTTATGGAAAAGTGCTGCTTTCATTCAGTTTTGGGATCTCAACACAGAATGAGCGAAACACGTCGAAGAACGTTCTCAAAAACTCCTACTTAAAAATATATTAGCGTCATTCTGCACCATTATTATACGTTCCCAATTCATGATTTTCATTTTTTCAGAAATAAACTGACATTCTCGCCTTACTCAAAATAATAACAGTGTCCCCCCCCCCATGCCTAAAATGACGCCATACAAAGAACCCTACAGGTAACAACAGGCAGGGCTGGTGAGCAACACTGCCAAATTGTGACTGTCACTCAACATACCAGAAGTACATTTCCTTATTTGTAGACAAACTGAGTAAGGCTAGCGAAAACCACCATTCTAAGACGAACTAAAGCAAAGGCAAGGTACTAAGCAAGCTTCACTGACGAATTATCCGAGATACCATCGTCAGCATATTTTAATATTGAGAGAAGTTACAGTGAGAAGTGGTGAGGAGTGAGAGAATGACCTCGACGCCTTCCAATATTGCTGGAACTCCTTCAGTGAGGCTCATTGGACCATGACCCTACATATCATTCTTCTGACCTGGGAGGTGTCGCAAAGACAGGCCTAATGCTTTTTATAACTATGATCGGTTACCTACATTCAGTGAGCGCAAGTGCTTCTTCTTCTTCTTCTTCTTCTTCTTCTTCTTCTTCTTCTTCTTCTTCTTCTTCTTCTTCTAACGATAGCAGTCTTCAGGAATGAATCTCGGGTTGTTTTCTGCTACCTGCCCACTCCTCGCATAAAAAAAAAATTTCTCTCTCCCACTGTAAAATTCAGTCCTTGGTATTCGGGGCCACATACGTGTCTCAGGTTCTGACTGCCGAGTAACAGAGCGTGCTTACAAAATTATAAAAATGACTGGACGGCTGTGCATTATATAAAATTCCCGCTGAATGGAATATAGTATTTAGGGCAAATGTCAAGCACTGGGAGGGACCTATGACGAGATCATTCAGTGCTGAAAGGGAAGGGAAATTGAGAGGAAGAGAAAGAAAGGTCTGAAAGGTGAAACAGGAGGAAATCCTCAAAGCAGTTGAAGCACTATGAAACAATTCTTAGGAGAGGGTGAATAGCAAGATGAAAGAAAGAGAATATGAACGGAGGTACAGTAATAGGAATGAAAGGGGTTGCATCTTGGGGCCGGAGGGACTCTGCAAAGAAGCTTAGGTAATGTCTATAGTGCGCCGCGTGAGGTGCACTGACGGCACCACCCCCTAGGGAGAAAATTCCCGCTGAAAACCACACCTAAGATAAAGGCTCAAGCGTCCGTACGTTCAAAACGACTGTTAGAAGAGGGTGGAAGTTAAGATGGAAGCAAGAGAATATGAAAGGAGGTACAGTTAAGGGAATGAAAGGGGTTGTAGCTAGGGGTCAATGGACGCTGAAAAATCACCTCAAGTAATGCCTACAGTGCACCGTGAGCCAGGTGCACTAAAGGCACAATCCCACAACACATGACTGGCGTCGTGTGCATAACATCAGGAATGCCTGAATGCCATTCAGTAATGCCTAATGCAGCTGACTCATAATTCCGTTCCCGGTTGCTAATATTAAATGATACTGATAGATTCTAAAAGAGCGCTAAGCAGTGCATGTGCCATTTCCTTCTTCAGATGTTTCAGGGATATTTTCAAAACCCAGTGCGTCAAGATTAAATTACCAGCGTTTATTTTTACTATTTAATAGAATGAAATGAAACTGCACATCATTTCAGGCTCAAATAACAAACATACGTCAATGATCAATCAGACACACTCGGTACATAGATCCTTCACATTTCCTTGAGGTCTTTCCTTTCCTTGGCAGTCGCCCCACCCACTGCCCCGCCCCCCCCCTTTCTCTCTCTTTTGATGCTAAATTTCATGTGGTCAGAATGCCAGAGATCTACCTCCCCTCCTCTTCACTCCCCGTGACTCATCAGAAGACTAGAAATGCGAGTTCTTTACCATTCGACATTTATTTATTTATTTATGTGTCAGTATCAGAGAAATCAAAACCTGAGTGTCACTTATGACTCAATGAACCAAACAAAATGAGCAGTATCATTACCAATTCTAATATATTTCAATCCCCGTTTCACTCATTGCAAAGACAAATAAATTAACGAGAGCCTAAGCGACTAAAACTGGAAAACCCTTTCAAAGCAAACATGAGACATGCTAGCAATCACTTGAGGTTTCAAGACGAGGCCCTGAATGAAAATCTCTCTTTATAAGTATAAGAAGACCCTTGCCCCTCTTGACACGTACATACCATGTCTTTACTGACTCTCTAATAACCTCTCAAAGAATATCGCCTTGATTCGGCTTTGGTACATGTATGTAAACCGATCAGAACACTTCCATGCACTCATGTTGAAAATCCCTGCGTTCTCCTCAAAATAGACATTATGTATTTGCTAGCCGTCCTTTACCGTCAATTTGACCACATAAATTTATGCCTTGCTTGGACTCAAATAATACCTATATTAGTAACTTTCTTTACGATTACTGAGCGCTGGAAGAGGCGACAGTTGTCAACATGACAATTTGGATGCATTCTCTCTCTCTCTCTCTCTCTCTCTCTCTCTCTCTCTCTCTCTCTCTCTCTCTCTCTCCATGGATTGGACCAACCGAAAGGCAGCATGGCTCCGCCCACATCGCATCACTCCTCCCACATGACTCAAAAAGGAACTCCATTAGTCAAGGAATCCCTCTGACGCGATTCAGGGAACCAGTTGCTAACATCCGTCCTCTCTCTCTCCCTCTCTCTCTCAATCAAGGAAAAATCTGTGAGAAATATAGTAACACAGAATGTGAATTAATAGCGGTAGAATTTGAATCTGAAAAATTAGTGAACATTGTAATATATAGACCCCCTAATACTAAAGAGTTTGACATAATAATTGAAAAATTGGATGAAATATGTAGAAATCACAAGGACTGGACTATACTCCTAACTGGAGACTTTAACTTTCCTTTTGTAGAATGGAAAGAACGAATAGGAGACTGTGGTTGTATTTATACATATAAAAAAGAGAGCAATAGTAGTACAGAAGATAAGAGGCAATTTGAAAAGCTATTAGATATGCTACTAGAACATAACATTCAGCAAATAAATCACCTACCAACAAGAAAGGATATTTTAGACCTAGTATTTGTGAATGAGGTGAACTATGTTAAAGAAATAATAGTATATAACACTAGTATTTCGGACCATAATGTCATAGAACTAACAGTCCGTTCCAGAACATACGAAAACAAAGAAAAGCAAGAGACGAAAAAATGGGAAGGATATGGAAAATACAATTTCTATAGTAAGAATATAAATTGGTCAAAAATAAATGAAGAATTAAACAAAGAATGGGAAAACATATTTGTAAGTGATGATATACAGGTAAATACCGATATATTATATAAAATATTAGAGGAAATAGTGGAAAAATATATACCGAAGAAAAAAAGTAAGCATCAGTCACGAATTCCAAGAGACAGAAGGATCTTGTTCCAGAAAATTAGAAAGTGGAAAAAAGCTCTTGCAAAAGAAAAGAATGCATGGAAAGTGATGGAACTAAAAAGTAAGATAGAAAATGCAGAACAAAAGATTATACAATCAAAAGAAAATGAAAAATGGAACCTAGAAGAAATGACACTACAAAATATCAAGCAAAACCCTAAAATTTTTTATTCATATGCAAAAAAGATGAATAAAATAAGAGTAGAAATAGGCCCTCTAAGAACTGAAGGGCGATTAACGAATGAAAAAAAGGAAATATGTAACATATTAGCAGAAAGATATAAGAGTGAATTTACACCTAGAATTGACAATGAAGATAATGATACAGAAATAAGAGATGAAAATACTGAATACTTATCAGATATAGATATTACAGAAGCCGATATTGTGCAGGCTATTAATGAAATTAAGAATGGATCAGCAGCAGGACCAGATGGAGTACCTGCCATATTGTTAAAGAAAGTGGTTCATTCAATCGCAAAGCCGCTAGCAATATTATTAAGACAAAGTATAGATACAGGCAAGATTTATGATGAGCATAAATTAGCATATATTACTCCTACTTTCAAAAGTGGTTCAAGACTAGAGGCAAGTAATTATAGGCCTGTGAGTCTGACATCTCATATTATGAAAGTATATGAAAGGGTAATGAAAAAAAATATAATGAAACATTTAATGAAAAATAGATTGTTCAATATAGGACAACATGGTTTTGTACCCGGAAAAAGTACACAAACCCAACTGTTAGTCCACCATGAAAGCATATATAAAAATATGATAAATGAAAAAGATACAGATGTGGTTTACCTAGACTTTGCAAAAGCTTTTGACAAGGTAGATCATAATATATTAGCGAAAAAATAAAACATAACATTGTTGACAAAGTAGGAAGGTGGATAAAAGAATTTTTGCAAAATAGAAAACAGATAGTGATTGCAAACGATGAGAAATCGGATGAAGCTACGGTAATATCCGGTGTACCACAAGGTACGGTGTTAGCTGCATTGCTGTTTGTGATTATGATTGCAGACATAGACAGTAATGTTAAGGACTCAGTAGTAAGAAGTTTCGCAGATGACACAAGAATAAGTAGAGAAATTGCTTGTGATGAAGATAGGAACTCGCTACAAAGAGACCTAAACAAAATATATAAATGGGCAGAGATAAATGGGATGGTATTTAACTCTGATAAATTTGAATCAATGAACTATGGTGATAAAGTAGGAATTCTATATGCATATAAAGGACCTAATAATGAGACAATCACAAACAAGGAAGCAGTTAAAGACCTTGGTGTGATGTTGAATAGGAATATGTTATGCAATGATCAAATAGCAATTCTATTGGCAAAATGCAAAGCAAAAATGGGAATGTTGTTCCGGCACTTCAAAACAAGAAAAGCTGAACACATGATTATGCTTTATAAAACGTACGTACGTAGTCCACTTGAATATTGCAATATAATATGGTACCCACACTACCAAAAGGATATTGCACAAATAGAGAGTGTACAAAGGTCATTTACAGCTAGAATAGAAGAAGTTAAGGACCTTGACTACTGGGAAAGACTACAATTCTTAAATTTATATAGTCTTGAAAGGAGAAGAGAACGCTACATGGTAATTCAAGCATGGAAACAGATAGAAGGAATTACCGAAAACATCATGGAACTAAAATTATCAAAAAGAGCAAGCAGAGGTAGATTAATAGTGCCAAAAACTATACCAGGAAAATTAAGGAAAGCACACAGGACATTAATCCACCACGCACCAGCATCGATAATGCAGCGTCTATTCAATGCGCTACCAGCTCATCTGAGGAACATAACAGGAGTGAGCGTAGATGTGTTTAAGAATAAGCTCGACAAATATCTAAGATGCATCCCAGACCATCCAAGACTGGAAGATGCAAAATATACTGGAAGATGCGTTAGCAACTCTCTGGTAGACATCAAAGGCGCCTCACACTGAGGGACCTGGGGCAACCCGAACGAATTGTAAGGTCTGTAAGGTAAGGTCTCTCTCTCTCTCTCTCTCTCTCTCTCTCTCTCTCTCTCTCTCTCTCTCTCTCTCTCTCTCTCTCTCTCTCACGCAGCTTCTTCATCTTCATCTGCCAAAGCTGCCAGACGTATGAAGTTTACATGGCTAGAGAGAGAGAGAGAGCACCATCTAGGTCACTGACGCGTAAGGAAACTGAACTGAACTCCCAGAGTGAGAATTGATTACTAAATATAGGAATTATTTGGCGGCTTCACCTCTCTCTCTCTCTCTCTCTCTCTCTCTCTCTCTCTCTCTCTCTCTCTCTCTCTCTCTCTCTCTCTCTCTCTTCTCTCTCTCTCTCTCATAACCCAGCCAAATCTCTTTCCCATTCCCCTTTACAACCAAATCAAGCATCACAGACAAATACAAAGGTGCAGAATAAAGCCTTAGCTTCTGTGAACGTATTTGGTATGTATCGCTGTCATGTGGGCACCATTTTCTTATAAGAGCACGGTAATATTTCGGGTACCAAATTGTAAAAAGAAAATACCCTGGTCTTAGTTGGTAGGATGGAGTCCAGAGGTCCAGACCAAGTTACAAATACCTTCAGCACCTTACCACATTTCCATAGGCAGCCATTAGGCAAGAGCCCGTGCTGATACGAGGCCATCTTCATCTAAACCAGCCACCAACCGAAAATAACCAATCCCACATCAGGACGATTCATATGTGACAATAGGCCTTCCTAATCAGATTTTGAATGCGAGGCTGAGAGTGAGTACTGCAGAAGTGGCCCTCAAAGGTCTCATGTACCCCCACCCACCCACCCACCAAAACAATCAATTAGAGGGTCACTCCCAAATCTAAAGATGGACCCAAGAAGGCTCTTCCTACTGTTACCAGGAAACGAAAGACAGAAGAGTGGAAGGGTGGAAACAAAATCGACCCAAAGACCCAGGGAATAGAAGACTGAGGCTAAACATGACACCTGCAGCAGGAACAGATAAACACCCAAACCCACACTACACAGAATACAGGTGTTAATGAATAACAGAAAATGGACTGAAACACCCTAATACTGCTCAACAATGATCGACCCAAGAAGTTACTTGCTGTCAACATCCATAACGGGAAAAAGGATATAGCCAATTTTTCAAACCACAGCCAGGAAGGAAGGAAGGAAGGGCACCATTATTTCCCCAGAGACCCCAGAGGGAAGCGCACACACAATAACCAACACATCTTCGGTGGAAATTATAAATGAAAATGATGGGTCTACCATTCAGGACAAAACGCGTTTTATATGCAATTAGCAGAGCAATGAAATAACAGTTTCACAAGCCCCGAACTGCTCATATTTGGCCAAACTTTGCCAAGGAACGCTCGATGTCATTATTGCAACTGACGTCATCATCACTCAGCCACAACCAGACAACAACAACAACCACCACGAGTTGTCTTCAGCATCACAGACTTCAATAAGTGGAAAGTAAGTGCATTCGAAATATACTTGAACTCCCGAGATGCGCCCTAGAAGACAGGCCTAGTGTGGTCAACATTTACTGAATTAACATCAGTGAACTCGAAACCCGCACAATGTCACACCAGTGAGAGTATTAAAGGTACCCTGAAATTCAATGAAGCTATTCTACCTTAAAAGACTGTCTGTCTGTCTGGTTGATATCCACTGTCACGAACAATAACTGAAGAAGGGGCATGAGAAGAATTGGCCAACTGTAGAGGCGCCACCCCCTGGACTGTTTTGTGGGCGATACAAACAGACGGAACCATGGTCTGGATTCACAGGAATATGAACGACGTATGAGAGAGAGAGAGAGAGAGAGAGAGAGAGAGAGAGAGAGAGAGAGAGAGCTATTTTCCCCCACACTCACCATTCCTCCGGCTGCCAGTGACACTCTCCATCCATCTACAGGAGCCTCATGATTCACGGCACACGTGTATGATAGAGTTTTACAGGCAAAACTAGAATCATGCATGCAAGAGTGTGCTTAATCCAGGCATCTGTGAAAGCATTTCTCTGAAGAGTAATAATAAAAACTAGCACCATTATATTCACAACTAAAAGGAATTAACTTATACAACAGATCAGTAAACCTAACAACAAAAGCTACGAAGCAGATCAGTCATTATCTTTTTGAAGCACACTGACATATTCAAGTATCCCATATGACAGAAAATCTTTTAGTTGAGCCCACCACCTATGGAATAACTCCAGTCCTCATAGCGAAAGAAAATCCAGTGAAAATGAACCATTTTTCCTGTCCTCTACTCCCCAGTAACATTCCATCCACGACCCCCCCCCCCTCCCGCCCCCTCCCCTCTCCCCCTCCCCCACCCCAACCTCTCTCTTAAGACTAACTTGTAATACAAAATCATTAAGTTCGCCTAAAGCATTAATTTTCTTATATGCCGTCAACCTGACCAGTGTATAACCATGTATGCTGACCTAATCGATGCCGAGGAGAAGACGCAAATCACAGTGACATTCACCGTTGCATGTCACGAGTAGCCTATAGAGTCAGTATCACGCCGCAATGCCTCCTCCTCCTCCTCCTCCTCCTCCTCCTCCTCCTCCTCCTCCTCCTCCTCCTCCTCCTCCTCCTCCTCAGATAGATGCCCATTGTTCATGTGACTTTCAATCTCGCTATTTGAACACTTGACGCCAATTCTGCCAGTACGAAAGAAAATTCAAAGATAAAAGTCAGATACCTTTGCTACCCAGAAGCGCCAACGACGGGGTGAATAACACCAAATAAGAAGGATTTTTCCGAAGGCTTCAAAGGCCTTAATTCGTTCATCAGCATTGAAATCAATAACCGTCCACCTCGTCTCGACTGGGCCGGAACCAAGAATTTCCCGTTACCTGTCACGTCACTACGTAACCAAGGCGGTGAAGAACTTCGTTGGCAGGTGGACTTCTTACGTTAGTGAAAATCAGATCTATTTTTTTTATAAAGTATGGATGGAATAAAATGAAACTGAAATTCGCACAAGATCGTATACTGTCCCAAGACAGCGTTTGGACTCTTGACAACCGAAATTCCCAGAGGTTTGAACCACTAGACAGAGAGAGAGAGAGAGAGAGAGAGAGAGAGAGAGAGAGAGAGAGAGAACGCAGCCTAAATAAATCCTAGCCTACGCTCCTTTATAATAACGGGAATCCGGGAATTTTTTCTCCAGCGGCCAGTGAAAGACCAACTGGGAAGCTTTCCCTTCATTTCTGGTAAAAGAGACGGTGGTGCAGTATGAACGCAATAAAGCCTGTCTTTAACATGTGCTTGCTTGCGCGCGCGCGTATGCGTGTAAATTTCCCAACGCCTATGTATCACCCAAAGTCCATGGGTCCTACCCACCGAAAAATTGGTGCAAAAACTGATACCATACACAAGCGTCCTTTTCTACTTTTGATGACCGTGTTTGAAAAACGGTTTCACATTATCACAAAAACCTCAACCTGTTCAGTCAAAAAGTGTCCCGAGCCTGGATTCGTGGCCTTACCTTTCAATGACCTAAGAAATGAAAGTTGGGTCTTATTGTAATAATAATAATAATAATAATAATAATAATAATAATAATAATAATAATAATAATAATTATTATTATTATTATTATTATTATTATTATTATTATTATTATTAATATTATTATTATTATTATTATTATTACTTCGAAGCTGGCACCTTCCATTCAGTAAGCAGGCAATTCACCTGTGACCCTGATGACTTCCCTAATTCAAACAGTATGTTGCAAATTCGTGATGAATATTCAGTAGATAATTGTTACACGAATTACAGAATAACTGGTGAATTAAGTTGCAAATTCGTGATGTTGATTCTGCAAGCACTTCTTAGCCGTTGATCACCAGTGTCACTTAAGGAGAGAAAAAGTGGTCCTATATCAACACTGATTTTTATGGGTTTTTAAACGATAATGGCATTTAAGGGCCGTGTCATCTCAAGCCTAGCCATCTGATTCCCTTCACTTGAATTTGATTGTACTCGAGATAATTTATTTAAACTGCACATATATTAGACAATTTAAGCATTTACAGATATAGATAAAAATTAAAGAAAATTAATAAAATACCAGGAGAATTGTTTGGGGGTAGTCAAGCATCGCGTCTTCACTTCAACTTTTGAGGTTCCAACTGCACATCATCATCCTCAGTAGAGAGACTGTTCCTTTCATTGCCTTTAAGCAACAGCCCTTCCTTTCATTGCCTGAAAGCAAAAGACCTTCCTTTCATTGTCTTAAAGCAGCAGATCCTTAATTAAGGGCTGTTGCCTTAAAGCAACAGCCCTTAATTAAGGATCTGACTGGGCTTTGCAGTGTCAGCACTTCGTAGCTTTCAAATGGCCACATTACTAACAAAGCTAACAAAATTCTACCGTAGTTGGTATTGATAACCTATTATTATTAATATTTAAGGTGGGTGTCATAATCCTTCTAAGCACCAGAAGGCAGTGCGATGAAATTCGGCATAAAAATGAAAAGCAAGAGACCAGAAAATATACATAACAGTTATAATAGAGCCAGTCATGAAATTGTGTACCACTGTTCATTTCGCTAAGCAGTATGGTCACTCACCTAACAGTTTGGATCGTCACTTCAGCAAAAAAACACTTAGATTTTACTCTTTGAAATTTTCAGAGGCTTCAACTGGAGAGAGAGAGAGAGAGAGAGAGAGAGAGAGAGAGAGAGAGAGAGAGAGAGAGAGAGAGAGAGATAGAGAGAGAGAGAGAGAGAGAGAGAAAGAGAGAGAGAGGTCTGTTACGGGCCCTGAACCACCTCATTAACCACCTCATATTTTTGGTAAAAAAAAAAAATCTGGAAAATCCTTTTGAATAATATCCCATGGGTATTCCAACCTTGAATTGAACTGAATATAGAATTTCGGCCAAAGGCCAAGCACTGGACCTGTGAGGCCATTCAGCGCTGAAACGGAAACTGACAATGAAAAGGTTTGAAAGGCGTAACAAGAGGAAAACCTCTTGTTAGGAAAGGGTTGAAGGAAGTAATATGGAAGAAAGAGAATGTGAAAGGAGGTACAGTAAAAGGAACGAAAGGGGTTGTAGCAGCTAGGGGGCCCATTGAAGGCACGCTGCAAAGAACCTCAAGTAATGGCTACAGATTCCAACCTTGGGGGACTTCACAATCAACGAGTACTTTTCGAAAATGTTCAAAATTCCCAATCCTGTGACCACAATACTCCTCTCCATAACATTTTCCAGATTCCCAAAGGTAGTTCAAACCTCCACCTCCTACAAAAGCAAGAATATGACCCAATAATGTCAGAAAAAAACTACCTAGAAACGTCTCAAGATTTCCAATATAAGGAAAAAACTACCTGGAAACTCCTCGTTCTTTCCGTTGTCCTTATTGCCATTTCTATTGCACTTGTTGTATATCAAAACTACCTTTACGTTTTCGCGTTTAGAACTACACTGAGGTTTACCATTGTGACCAAAATAAGGACAGGAATTGCTTTGACCAATCAGAGGCCTACACCATGAACAATGTTTCTAACGCCTCCTTTTATTGGCTGGAATCTTTGGGTTTTGGTAAAGCGTCTTCGTAGAGATTCCTTACAGTATTGGCTGGTGAATCGAAAACCCATTTTCAGAAATTTCTATGAAAATTATTATTACCTTCATTATTAAATAAAAAAAATTATTAACAGGTAAATAAATGGATATAGACACGCAAATAAAATAACTGGGAATCCTCTTAAAAATTCAATATAATAATGATTAAAATATGTAAATATTCAGCTTGTTAATCGTAAAATTAAAATTGGCCAGCAAATCTTGATTTCAGAAGATCCATCAAAAGATTGGATATGAAAGGTATCTGAGTTTCTGCCATTGCAATGCAGTGATCAGCCAGTGACTGCTGGGGGTCTGATGGGCGGTGGGGGCATGCCTAAGGACTTCACCTCTGGGGCATAATAAATTATTATATATACAGTATATATATATATATATATATATATATATATATATATATATATATATATATATATATATATATATATATATATCAAATTAGCCCAAATACCCTTTGATGTATGTTGAGTGAAAAGCCAAGACTGACCAGCTGATGTGATTAACATGTGTCATTTTCTAGCATTAGGTTTAATACATTTTTATTTATTTATTTATTTATTTATTTATTTATTTATTTGTTAATTTATCACTTTTACTAATAACTGATCTCCGCTTTCTGTATTTTCCTTTTACCTTCTGTTACTTCTTTCGAATAAGCACCATATCCTTTGAGAGCTTTAATTTTAAGTCAATGGCCTTTGTGATTAATTCCATATGAATAAGGTTCATCTTCTGAATAATAATAATAATAATAATAATAATAATAATAATAATACTCAGTTTGACAGGAGTTTTATCTTGGCTACAACTAAAATGTGGAATAGTTTGCCTAATTAAGTTGTGGAATCCTCTGATCATGAACTATTTAAGCGAGGAGCAAATTCATTCCTTGCTTTCTTCAGGTGTATCGGTTTTATTTTTTATTCCCTCTTGTTTATTTATCACGTTTTCCTATACCTCTCTCTCTCTCTCTCTCTCTCTCTCTCTCTCTCTCTCTCTCTCTCTCTCTCTCTCTCTCTCTCTCTCTCTCTCTCTCTCTCTCTGCGGGCTGATTTCCCTTTGGAGCCCTCTTGGTTTTTTATAGTCTGTTGACTCTGTCCATAAGGGTTTCCAGCTGAAGTTTAAGAAAGAAAGGAGGAGGAGAGAATGACAGAATGACAGAAATCTAGCCTTCAGCAACTGACCCCAAACGAAAATTGCAATAATTTATCTGTAATAAAATAATAATAAAACTCGATCTTCATGCACTCACAGATTGTCTGAGAAATGGACTGACTTTCACAATGAAATGCTGATCCTATGGAACTACACAGGCCCAAACAGCTACAGCCACAGCAGTAACACAGCAGGAATCAAGCACGTGAACGCAGGAGCTACAAAACTACAGCAGAGCGCAATCTACCTTTCCTGACTTATTTCTCAGCTTATGGAAGATATCAAAATAAGCTTTGTATAACTCATGTCAAAACAGAATTTGGAAACAAATCCTTTACATTTTACATTACAATTTCAGGTCAAATTTATGATTGTGGAACATAATAAAAAAATAACAAAGAGAGAGAGAGAGAGAGAGAGAGAGAGAGAGAGCATAGTTTTCAGTGTTATAATTGTTATATACTCTATCTACTTAAATCCTTTTATGCATAGATAGCGAGGGAGATAGATAGGTAGACAAATGGATAAACAGAGAGAGAGACCTTACCTTACCTTACAGACCTTCCAGTTCGTTCGGGTTGCCCCAGGTCCTCAGTGTGAGGTACCTTTGATGTCTACCAGAGAATTGCTAACGCATCTTCCGGTATATTTTGCATCTTCCAGTCTTGGATGGTCTGGGATGCATCTGAGATATTTGTCGAGCTTATTCTTACACACATCTACGCTCACTCCTGTTATGTTCCTCAGATGAGCTGGTAGCGCATTGAATAGACGCTGCATTATCGATGCTGGTGCGTGGTGGATTAATGTCCTGTGTGCTTTCCTTAGTTTTCCTGGTATAGTTTTTGGCACTATTAATCTACCTCTGCTTGCTCTTTTTGATAGTTTTAGCTCCATGATGTTTTTGGTAATTCCTTCTATCTGTTTCCATGCTTGGATTACCATGTAGCGTTCTCTTCTTCTTTCAAGACTATATAAATTTAAGAATTGTAGTCTTTCCCAGTAGTCAAGGTCCTTAACTTCTTCTATTCTAGCTGTAAATGACCTTTGTACACTCTTTATTTGTGCAATATCCTTTTGGTAGTGTGGGTACCCTATTATATTGCAATATTCAAGTGGACTACGTACGTACGTTTTATAAAGCATAATCGTGTGTTCAGCTTTTCTTGTTTTGAAGTGCCGGAACAACATTCCCATTTTTGCTTTGCATTTTGCCAATAGAATTGCTATTTGATCATTGCATAACATATTCCTGTTCAACATCACACCAAGGTCTTTAACTGCTTCCTTGTTTGTGATTGTCTCATTATTAGGTCCTTTATATGCATATAGCACTCCTACTTTATCACCATAGTTCATTGATTCAAATTTATCAGAGTTAAATACCATCCTATTTATCTCTGCTTATTTATATATTTTGTTTAGGTCTCTTTGTAGCGAGTTCCTATCTTCATCACAAGCAATTTCTCTACTTATTCTTGTGTCATCTGCAAAACTTCTTACTACTTCTTACTACTGAGTCCTTAACATTACTGTCTATGTCTGCAATCATAATCACAAACAGCAATGCAGCTAACACCGTATCTTGTGGTACACCGGATATTACCGTAGCTTCATCTGATTTCTCATCGTTTGCAATCACTATCTGTTTTCTGTTTTGCAAAAATTCTTTTATCCATCTTCCTACTTTGTCAACAATGTTATGTTTTCTAATTTTTTTCGCTAATATATTATGATCTAGCTTGTTAACCTTTTCCGATCAGACCTACTTGCGGGGGCCGAGACAGCCAGCTACAACCAGTATCATCACCATAGCTGTGATCATTTTTATTCATCCACGAAAAACTATTAAATCTCCATTAGTTTTTGTTTTCGGTACATAAATCATAGATAATTTTAAAGGATAAAAACTGCCCTGTCACATTTCATTAATTTCAAGACAGTAATAAACTGTATATTTGTTACAAGTGATAAAAATACAGAGGAAGTTTGCCAAAGAGACAAGAATTTTCCACGATGCTTTTCAAACTATGAAAGAAATGGACACAAATTCTTTATATTTTTCGTTGCTTACAATAGTGTCTTATCAATCAGGCCCTTTAGAAAACAATTTTAAAAAATTAACACCCATATCATTATAAACAAAGGAATAATGTTCAAATCTTTTCGAACTTTGATGAAGTACTGTGAAGGGGCTTTGTTTTTGTTCGTATTTGGCCGTGTTCTTTCTGTCACTAATAAGCAAGCGCTCCCAGTACAGGAAGGATTATTAGGCGTTGCCACTTTTCTCTTTCGTGGAGTAGTCGACGTTGATATAAATTTCATATTCGTAAACCGTGTGAGTAACATGTAATTTCTAATATCCAGTTTCTGGTTTGCATTTTGAAATTTGCAAAAAATGCACTGATAACTGCAAATTTGATTATCTTTCTATAGTAGTGGTTTGATGTGGCATACGGACATTCCAATACAGATTACCAATCGAGGTCAGGTCCCACACCAAATTGTCCGAATGCTGTATAGTAAGTTTCTGTTTATGAATTTTGGCCAACAATGTATCTGTTCATTGTTTACCCCACTTTTCATTTAGTATTTGTTTTCATATAAAATTCATTCTTAGGAATTGTCTATCAAGGAAATTTTATACCAGTATAGAACTGCCATTAATAATTATTACGACCATTGAATAAATAATAATTACTATAATGGTTACTATTTTTAATTCCTTGCTGTTTTTTTAGATGGCTAAATATATCATAAAAATAATTGAATGCGCTCAGTTTTTGGGTAAAAGCTGGAGTCCTTTCTGCTAAACGGTATCCCAGATTCATTTGATCAATACAGTCATCTGTGGAGCGTCACTATATTGTGATCGAAAATAATGAGTTGGCTGAAGAGGACCGTTGCGCAAACGGTCGAAAGCTCCCGTGTTTTTATCCCCTTTTTTGTATATTTTTGTATCTTAAAATATACAATTTAAAAATTATATTATTGTGGCTTTTTTACTCAATACAGTCATCACCAATACATACAAAGTGAAATGACTGAGGCTACTTTTGTAGCCAATCTTCTAACCGGTAAACCACCTGGTCAGTTTTCCACATGACATTGAGAAGAAAAAGGATTACATCTAATCCGGGTGGGGCAGCGTATTTACAGGCTTATAAGGCTTATAACCACTGTTGGTAAACAACTAACTGCGATGCACATGTATTGTTTATTTACTGGGAGTTATATCAGTCGAAATTCATCATTATATTACATGGTCCTTAAATATTGAATCCTTACTTTCCCCACTGTCAGCATTCCACTATGATTTCCAAAGAAATAATGGTTAGTAAAAGATATATATATATATATATATATATATATATATATATATATATATATATATATATATATATATATATATATATATATATATATATATATATATATATATATCCATAAAAGCACTTTGAAATACCGTCGCGTATACTAAACACATAATAATTATAAAGTATAAAACGGGAAAGTGAACTGAAGAGTTCAGTACGACAGAGATTATAACAAACTACAGCTCTCTCTCTCTCTCTCTCTCTCTCTCTCTCTCTCTCTCTCTCTCTCTCTCTCTCTCTCTCTCTCTCTCTCTCTCTCTCTCTCTCTCCGAGTTTGTAACGTTGTGGCATATTTGTTTTTGTTGCTTTTATCTATTTGTCTATATAACGCATATTTTTTCTCTTGACATTACAAATGAGAGGGAAAAGGTATTAGGTCATTCCTAAATATGCTATAAGAATATTTATTTATATGACACAAAATCTCAGACAGAAAGACTTGTGCTTCCGTACGAAAACAAATAATGTGATGACAGGTAACGCTAAGAACGGAACAACAAAAGAAAGACCCCATGACGACACCACACCTGCACAACGCACTCGCGGAATAAGTCACAGGTCAAGAATGTTACGAAGGGAGGGCGAGGAAGGCCACCCGTGACCTTGAGGATAATGATAAAGGATTTACATACTTCATCGCTTGGATGTGCTCGGAAAGGGCGCAGTATAGCATCCTTATACCTAGTACGTTCATTATTTACTACTAATAAACATTTCGTGCGTAATTCATATGTACTTAAAATTAAAATCAAACTACCTATATATATGTGTATATAATAAATATAACTATATACGTACATATATATATATATATATTTATATTTATATATATATATATATATATATATATATATATATATATATATATATATATGTGTGTGTGTGTGTGTCTGTGTGTGTGTGTGTGAATCATAGATAATTATATATATAATTATCTATAATATATCTATATATATATATATATATATATATATATATATATATACATATATAGTTATGTTTATTACATACACATATATATAGGTAGTTTGATTTTAATTTTAAGTACATATGAATTACGCACGAAATGTTTATTAGTAGTAAATAATGAACGTACTAGGTATAAGGATGCTATACTGCGCCCTTTCCGAGCACATCCAAGCGATGAAGTATGTAAATCCTTTATCATTATCCTCAAAGTCACGGGTGGCCTTCCTCGCCCTCCCTTCGTAACATTCTTGACCTGTGACTTATTCCGCGAGTGCGTTGTGCAGGTGTGGTGTCGTCATGGGGTCTTTCTTTTGTTGTTCCGTTCTTAGCGTTACCTGTCATCACATTATTTGTTTTCGTACGGAAGCACAAGTCTTTCTGTCTGAGATTTTGTGTTATATAAATAAATATTCTTATAGCATATTTAGGAATGACCTAATACCTTTTCCCTCTCATTTGTAATGTCAAGAGAAAAAATATGCGTTATATAGACAAATAGATAAAAGCAACAAAAATAAATATGCCACAACGCTACAAACTCGGAGAGAGAGAGAGAGAGAGAGAGAGAGAGAGAGAGAGAGAGAGAGAGAGAGAGAGAGAGAGAGAGAGAGAGCCAACCAATTCGGAAAGGGTAGTTTGTTGTAATCTCTGTCGTACTGAACTCTTCGGTTCACTTTCCCGTTTTATACTTTATTATTATTATATGTTCATTATACGTGACGTTATTTCAAAGTACTTTTTTGGATTTATCCCAAGAAATGACGATTCTTTATTTTCTGGGACAGGTAATAAATCCCTCGTATAAATCATACCTATTTTTTTTTTTCTTTACAATATTGACCATAATATATATCGAAGATGGAGTTTAATTCTTTGTAGCCAAAGGCCAGAATTATACGCAACTATGATCTCGAGACACTGAATTTACTCGTAACTTGAAAAAAAAAAACATGATGAGAAGTATAACTTGAAAAAGCAACATGATGAGGATTCATTACTAATGTGGTCGTTACTTACTGTTTATAAAATTGGAGGATGAAAAAAGAGAGGTATTTTGTAAATATAGGTCAAAGTAGCGACCAACGTACATACATGCAAACAATGCACGTGTGTAGGTGGCTAAGGGTGTTATTTATAAAGTGAGGTGACATAGTAAGTGAGAGTTAAAAGAATACTATGTATGCAAATTTTATTTTCATATATAATAATAACAGAAAATTTTCTTTGTAATGAATGTTTGCAAATTCAGGTCTTGTTGTTTTAGTGCCTTATTTTTAGTATTCAGACTTATTCTGTAGCCATTTTTTGTCAGTGATAGAACTGCCTAGGAAGTAGCAAAATATCTTACTCGACCACACGTGGGTAAGAAAGAGAGAACACCATAAATAGGCTGCAGGGGGTCGCATGGGTTCTTGACCGCTCCCAGCTTACCCGTATCCTGAGGGTATGTCCTCCAGGGCATTAGCTCAATTCTATGGGCTTCAGATTATAGATGGCATACTGTTTGGAGAAAGGTCATAAGGTAAAAGCAAGTTAGATTACCAAAAGATTATTCTCCAAAAGGGACTGCAGTCAGGAAAAATAAAACCCACGATATAAACAAAACATGAAAGTGTTATTGAAAAAGTAAACAAATACTCAGAGAAACCAGAAAATTAAAACTATCAGGTTCCATGCTTATCACTGACTAATCTATTCATGAATGATTTGATTTTAAAAAGTCGTAATGTTTGATTTGATAGCCTTTTTATATATGTGGTTATGATACGATTTCATGTTAGACGAAATTCTTCTCAAATTTGTTCATAATTCAGTTTTGTGAAGTTTCATTTTTTTTATTTCTTTGTACCAAAATATGTAAATTTTTATTTTATACTGATTTTTTCTGGTACCATCAGAGGGGGTTAATTTGAAAGATTAACTGTTGTTTTTATACAATTTTATTTTATACAACTTTCATTACATAAAAATCCTATGCGATTTTTTTGCATTGTAATACATCAATCATATTTCACCTTGTAGTCAATTTTTGAATGATATGCTTTGAAACATTCATTTGGGTGTAATCCAGGTTGAAGAGTGCATGTTTCACAATAGTAAGCGGTCTCTTTTCTGCCGCCGGGGCCTCTGCGATTGCTACAAACAGCACATTCTCGACAACGATTGTTAGGAATCTTGTTGATCATATGTGTTTTGCCGTTGAGTCTCTCGGGTACGCAATTTTCGTTCACACGAACACTTTTTCGGAAATTCTTATTGCGAATTCTTCCTACTAACTGTTCACAAAGTGACTTCCTGTAATTAGCGTGGCTGAGTACTTTCTTATTCTCCTCCTTCATGTGAATTTTATAAAGAATATAGCTATTGACGACCGCCACTTCAAGAACAAAAAAGTATAACTTCCTCCACCATTTCAGTGATTTCTGTAAAAACGCATATGATGAGCAATAATGATCGGCGCGATCAATTCCACCCATATTGGCCACATATTCACATATCATTTCTGGTTTGGTGATTTCTTCTGCAATATTATTTTTCTTCTTCCGTTGAACTTGCTTTGTTTTGGCTGAATAAAAAGTAGAGCACATGGTTACATACCGTTTGTCACGCCAGCTAAGAATATGATATTTGTTGCTCTTGTAGAATGAAAGATGATTTCCTGGTTGAAGCTTCACTTTACCTGTCCTTATCTCTGTGGGAAGGCCTTTGCGCTTTACCAGAATCGTGCCTGTCAAATGAACTTTACGTTTTAGAAGTTCCTTTGCAAGTTCCATGCTGGTATACAGCCTGTCCGTAAAAACGTGGTACCCGCTTTCCTTTGTTTCTTTCCTTACAGCGTCAATCAACTCCAAAATAATGCGGGTATTGAATTTGTGTTTCGGATTTCCGAGTTGGTCAGTCGTCTCTTTCCCATAGTAAGGGATGAGTGATAGTATGTAACCAGTCTTCGAACAGGCAATATCATAGACACGAATTCCCCATTTTTTTGGTTTTCCAGGTGCATACATCTTGAACGCCACACGTCCTTTGAATAAAACCATGGATTCATCCGCCGAAAGGGTTGCACCTGGACGGTAGAATTGTAAAAAACGTTTGGTAACGTAATCGAGTACGTTTTTTACTTTAGAACTCCTAGTCACTCTATTTATGTTATCAGAAGATGAAGACACATGAAAGGCCCAGAATATTTGATGAAAACGCTTTCTTGTAAATATACACTTTGCAAATAATGGCGAATTTACCAGTCGTGCGCTGAATACATCTACGGTAGTGATTTTACGTAACATCGCAATGGACATTAGCACTCCATGGAAAGCCATCATTTCTTCTGCCGTAACATCTTTCCAGTCATTCCAAATAGAATATTTTCGAAGTGGGCGACATGCATTGATCTTTGCCATGGCATATTTATTTGTTTCGTTAGCGAGTGACTGAAAAAGTTCTAATGTAAAAAACTAGAAAAAAAAATCAAGGGGAGAATTTAGTGTTTTTTCTGGTTTCACAAACTGCTGCTTACCGGTGAAACTGAAGTTTGGAAGATCATGAATTTCTTCATTGTAGATTTCCCACTCATCATCGTCACTATCATCTGTCATTTCGACCGAATTGCCCTCTCTTGCGTTATCATTCTCGTCATCACTATCAATACCACTCGGCTCTGGATCGTACAGAATTTCTTCTTCAAAGGACGCATTCTCTTCATCTGCCTGATCGGAATCGGACGAGTTGTCGCTGACATCGTCGGGCAGCACCTCGTTACAAGACGCCTCTTCATTTTCCGTATCTCCATCCCATGATATTATAGAATCACCTTCCGATGGACATTCAAAGAGATATTCAAGAATTTCTTCATCATTGCGAAAACGTTTCGCTGAAGCCATGAGTTCGTGAGTAAGTTTACAAAAGACCAAATTACACGGGCAAACATCAAACAGCGGAGCGCGAGAAACGGCAGACGTAGCTTACTGAACGAAGCCTCCCGGTCGACTATGGCGGTTTATTGTACTTGGGTTCTTTATATGCGTTTCGAAAGAGAAATCAGGAGATTTACCTGAGGATTATCAAGTATAAATATGGGCAATTCTCCTGAGAGACATTGTAGATCGTAAATCTCAGATTTTATCTCTGTATGACATTCCCAAGCTTTAGGATTAAATAAAGATTATTGATAACTTGGTTGGCCGAGCTATACTCGGACATTGTAGTGGAACGCTTGTTTCCCTTTGGCCGAGTATAGGTCGGCCACTGATCGGAAAGGGTTAAAGGTAGGACAACAAGTTTATGTACTCAATCATGTTCTTGAAGGACCTAATATTAAAGTATCACCAAAATTTCGAGGTCCATATAGAGTTTTAGAAGTTTTGAAGTTGAATAAATTCAAGTTAATGCATGAAATTACCTTGAAAGAATCCATTGTGCATTGGAACCACATTAAAGTAGTTCATTCAGAACCTTGGTCGTCTACCCAGTTAAAAGATTTGTCCAATAAAGATAAGATAGATAATAAAATAGAATCTTCAATGACCCCAAGGTATAATTTGAGAAGAAGGTAATGGCAAGTGCAATGGTAAACAAATGTAGTTGATAAGATTTTTACTGCTTAATAACATTATTTCAGCAAATGGATTGTATGGTGGTTGGCAGTGAGTCAAATTGTGAACTCACTCGTACAACTAAGGAAGGGAGCCATCATCAAGGAGCATGGCAAGGTTAAGATGATACAGGACCTAGCCATTGTTAAGATCCAGACGGACTCCATTATCGATCAGAGAGAGCAGTTAGTCCAGCTGAGCAATCAGATACAGGCAGGATTACAAAGTGTCCAAGATAGAAATTTGTACGACATGCTCTCCAAGTTGCAGAGGGACATCGATAGTGTTATGCCAAGGAAAGTAGTAAAGCGATCACTCATACCCTTTATAGGCGTCGCTTTACACAATCTCTTTGGAGTGGCGACCGATGGTAATGTTGAAAGGATAAAGGAAAGAATGGCACAACTTGAAAATTGGGCTTCTGAGCAGGGCACCGTCTATAATAAAGTAATAGGAAATGTCAATCAAAATCAGAAAATGATCACAGTGCTGAAAGAATTTGTGAATAGTGCACTCCATAATGTTTCATCAGAAATTGCTAGAATCCATCAAACAGAAATGATGGAGCAACTGCTCATAGAAACAAGTAATTTCCTTCTGGAATACAAGGAATTACTCAATGCAATCATGATGGCAGGTAAAAACCTGCTGTCGCCTTTTCTGATAACCCCTAGTGAAATTGAAGCCATTATTCAGAAATGTGTTGTGAACAATCACTTGAAGCCACTAGTAGAAAATATAGTGGA